>CATQJT010000210.1:537500-1137500 GCA_958301585.1 Merodon equestris
AACTCGTTTCTTATTATCTTCTTTTCCCGTCAAAAATCCTTTCCAAATTCATTTGATTTTATTTTATTATGTAATCTCATGCTGCCCCTTTATATATTTCATGTTTTCTTTGAACCCATATATTTAACACAAAAGAACTTTCTCTTTTTTAGTTACACCGCACACATACATATACAGATATATATATAAAGGGTCCGCCAAATAATTTTTTTTGAAAAAAAATAAATTTTTTTGAAAATGCTATAAAAAAAACTACTGAATATTTTCTCAAATTTCTTTTTTTATTTGAAAGTACAATCCTTCCGGTTAATAATGGAAAATAATTTCATTCAAATGGCTGCCTCGGCTGGCCATGCAGTAGCCTACACGATCGGTCCAATTTTTAAGCACATTATCGATTGTGTGCAGCTGTATTTCACCAATGGCTTCACGAATATTGTCCTTTAAAGCGTCAATTGTCTCTGGCTTGTCGGCGTAACACTTATCTTTGACGGCACCCCACAAATAATAGTCCAACGGTGTCAAATCGCAGCTCCGAGGTGGCCAAACGACATCAGCTCTGCGGCTGATAATGCGATCTTCAAAAACAGGGCGCAAAACATCGAGTGTAGCTTCGGCTGTGTGGCACGTAGCGCCGTCCTGTTGAAACCAAATGTTGCCAATATCCTCCTCTTCAATTTTTGTGAACAAAAATTCGTTCAACATGGCCCGATAACGATCGCCATTGACTGTAACGGCCACTCCTTGCTCATTTTCGAAGAAAAATGGCCCAATTATGCCTCTGGACCAAAATCCGCACCAAACAGTGGCTCGTTTTGGGTGCACCGGCTTTTCAATGTATGCGTGCGGGTTTTCTGTGCCCCAAATGCGACAATTTTGCTTGTTTACATACCCGCCAAGATCAAAATGAGCTTCATCTGAAAAGATGATTTTTTTGGCAAAATCGGCCAATGATTTTCAAAGTAATGTCGCAATATTTCCCAGCGTTGTTCAAGCGTATACACAACCATATTCGTTCAGCGGAAGGATAAAACTAATTATCTGTCAAATCAGACATGAGCTAAGTGTTACCATTCACGAAATAAGCGCTACTTGAAAAAAAAAAACGTTAGATGGCGGACCCTTTATATATGTAGTCAATAAAATATATATAAATATAAATTACATTAGAAAAATTAATAAAAAGAAATCGAATATATATTTCATAAAGGCCAAAGGAAATTACTTTACAATCATAACAAATAAGAACTCTTTAAAATGAATTTATTTGAGTAATTTTAATGAAAAAGTAATAATAGAACCTTTTACAAATACAATTATCGTATTTCTTTCTTTTTCCAAATTAGTCGTATTTCATTTACTTAATTTCAAAGTATATTGTATATATCTGAAAATTTCTTTTCAGTAGATATACAGGGTGTCCCACGAGCAGTGTGCCAAAAAGCTATAGCGTGTAGGTCTGGTCAAGACAAGAAAAAAATCGTATGGGAGGGGGGGTCTATTCCCTCCCGTTTAGCCGGGAGGGGCAATTTTCTAAAAAATTGACTTAATTTGGAAAAAAAATTATTAAAAATCAACAGTTACATCCACAATGCCGTGACATACTTTTTTGTAAAGCCATAAGCCTCTTCTTTCATCTTGTTTTTAAACGAAGCTGTTTCAAGGAACAGTTTTTGAGAAATTAATTTTCAAACTCAAAATTTTGAAAAAAAAAATTAAAAAAAAATGTTCGAACTATTTTTTTTCAAAATTGTATGTAATTAAGTACTAATTTTTTGTCAAAAATTCAATTCTCTTATTAGCTTTTAGTTAAATACAGAAAACCGGATGCAAAAATGTCTTGTAGTTTTTGAGAAATTAAAAAAAAAACCCAAACCATTTTTTTCTAAGAAAAACCTTTTTTTTTTGTTTTAACGCGGCTGGACTTGTAGGCAAATTAATGCATGAAACATTGACCTCTTTTTTATTATTTTTAAAAAAATTCGGAGTTTTATTATAATAAATTTTCAATATGATCCCCATTTTTTAGAAGGCAAAGATTATATCTCCTTCTAATGGCTGCACATAAGTCTATGCTTGACAAATTTTCCTGCAATTTGACTTCAGCGACTTCAATCCGTTCTTTCAGTTGTTCCAAAGATTCTATTTCCACTTCGTACACATAATTCTTCATGAATCCCCACACATAAAAATCTAGAGGAGTTAAATCTGGTGATCTAGGTGGCCGTTCCGTGGGGCCCCTTCTTCCGATCCAACGGTCACTAAAATGATCATCCAGCCAGTTTCTAACCCATAAGCTCTAGTGTGATGGTGCTCCATCTTGCTGGTAGATTAAATTATCTGGTATGGCCAAAGGAACGTTGTCCATCAAATCGGGCAAAAGGTCTCGTAGGAACTGCAGGTATGATAATAACGGCATTCAAAAACCGGGGTCCGATCACAGTTTGTCCAACAATACCAAGCCAAACATTACAGCTAAAGCGGTGTTGTCCAGAGTAACCCCATCTCTGGTAAACTGTGCTTCATCCGTCCAGAATATCCTTGCAAATTAGTTTCGTTCAGTTTCATCTCGTAGCAGTCATGATCGACAAAATTCTGCTCTCAAAAACTTGTCGTTTGAGGTGAGTTCCTGAACTGGCCTAAAATGGTACGGGTAAGTTTTCGGTATGAAGCACTCCATACTCTAGATTTGGGCACTCCAAGCATAATAGCTATCCTCCTTGTACTAAGGGAGGGATTACGTCGGACCAAATCCAAAATTATTTCATCTAAGATTCCTGATCCATCTGTAACTGATCTTTCGCTTCTTCGATGCTCTAGCATTTTTTTAAAAATAATAAAAAAGAGGTCAATGTTTCATACATTAATTTGCCTACAAGTCCAGCCGCGTTAAAACCAAAAAAAAAGGTTTTTCTTAGAAAAAAATGGTTCAGGTTTTTTTTTAATTTCTCAAAAACTAGAAGACATTTTTGGAACCGGTTTTCTGTTTTTAACTAAAAACTAATAAGAGAATTGAATTTTTGAAAAAAATTAGTACTTAATTACATACAATTTTGAAAAAAAATAGTTCGAAATTTTTTTTTTTAATTTTTTTTCCAAAATTTTGAGTTTGAAAATTAATTTCTCAAAAACTGTTCCTTAAAACAGCCTCGTTTAAAATTAAGATGAAAGAAGAGGTTCCTGGCTTTACAAAAAAGTATATCACGCCATTGTGGATGTAACTGTTGATTTTTAATAATTTTTTTTCCAAATTAAGTCAATTTTTTAGAAAATTGCCCCTCCCGGCTAAACAGGGGGGAATAGACCCCCCCCTCCCATACGATTTTTTTGTTGTCTTGACCAGACCTACACGCTATAGCTTTTTGGCACACTGCTCGTGGGACACCCTGTATATTGTACTTTCATTTTATGATCAGGGATTTAAAATTCCTTATATCATATTAGAAATAAATTTACAAAATAATTCTAAAGAATATGCACAAAAAATTAAACTTTTCTTAAAAATTATAAACTTTAAATGGTTTATTGCCATACAATACAATTGCCCCATTTTTATCATTGCAGTCCAGCACGGATACACGGACCTTAGAGGCGTTCAGGCATAATCCAACGGACGTAGCGTCATACCCCTGTTCATTCGAACAAGTATTGTGCCATTGGTCCGTACATGCGGTTCCTCTCGTACTACGCAGGAATGCTGTCGCAACAACAATTGTCATCAGTAGGGTAAAACTAACTTGTCTCACGACGGCGACGGTCTATACCCAGCTCACGTTCCCTTGCATGGGTGAACGCTTGGTGAATTTAGCTTCACAATGATAGGAAGAGCCGACATCGAAGAATCAAAAAGCGACGTCGCTATGAACGCTTGACCGCCGCAAGTCAGTTATCCCTGTGGTAACTTTTCTGACACCTCTTGTTAAAAACGCTTTAAACCAAAAGTATCGATAGGCCGAGCTTTTGCTGTCTTTGTGTGTTCTGAGCACCGAGATCAAGTCAGTCAGCATTTGCCCTTTTGCTCTATGTGTGATTTCTGTCCACACTGAGCTGGCCTTGGGACACCTCCGTTATTATTTGAGAGATGTACCGCCCCAGTCAAACTCCCCACCTGGCAATGTCCATGAATTGGATCATACCTGAGTGTTGGAGTTATACCAAATTCAATTAATATAGTAAGGTATTACTACATTACTATTCCATCGAAATTTGTTTATAATTATATAACAAACTCGTGGTACTTTGATCAAGAAGCTTGCATCAAGAACTAATATCATAAGACATATAAATATATCCGTATAATGGCTAGAAAATGATACACGTTCCATTTAATCAAGTAAGTAAGGAAACAATAAGAGTAGTGGTATTTCATTGTTGATAATTAGAACAATTCCTATACGAAAAACTGTGCAACAATATCAGTTATGAATGAGAGATGATAAAAAAAGGCTGACGAAGGCATAATACTCGCAGCATAAGATTACTTCAAAATTCATACTCTGCGTGTGCATTTCCAATATAACATCTTAATGGCATGGAATAAAATTACTGTAAAACTACAAACAACGCGTCAAATTCAGTCGAATCTCTCGAATCCCAAAACAACCACCCCCGGAAAGAAGTGAACGAACATCTTCGACACAAACCATCTGCGACTCGTCCAGGTTGTGTGACAAACATCATAAGAGCGTAAACTCTTGAATCTGTACGAATTATAAAAAAAAAAAAAAAAAAAACAACATCTCCCACTTGTGCTATACATATATCTTATATCTCCTTACACTGCCAGACTAGGGTCAAGCTCAACAGGGTCTTCTTTCCCCGCTAATTATTCCAAGCCCGTCCCATTTTTTTTTTTTTTTTTTGTTAGAGGCTTCTACTATCTGTTGGAGCACTCAGACACAAGTACTGGTCCATTGTACTACCAGACAGACACCTTGTCTTTATTGTATTTTCCCCGTTGTCCGGAGAAAAGTGTGAGGAGGGGCTTCAGTGATGTGGAGCTAAGAGATTCGGCACCCACCACGTCGCCACCGTGCGTGAGCGAAGGCAGGACAGTCGCGAACACTAGCGAGTTCATTGGAGATCTCGTTTCCTGTTATTCCAGAGTGACCTGGAACACATACAAGCCTAAGTGAATTTAGTCTTCCGACTTTGTTCAAAAAGGTCTTGAGTTCATGCACTAGTTTGGAGTTGGATAGAGGATTGGATAGAGATATTGGCTTTGAGTGCAGCTTGGCTGTCACTGCAGACACATATGCTTTTTCCCCTCCCTCTGTGTTTCACAACATAGTGCATGGCCATTAGGATTGCGTAAATCTCCGCCTGGAAGGCAGAGACATATTTTCCTAACGAGAAGTGCAGTCGAATGTTTTCGCGCTCAAAGAAAACTCCAGCGCCGGATCCCTGCCCAGTCCTGGAGTCATCTGTAAAAATGCGAAGACATTCCATTCCAGGTTCAGTGCCAAAGCCAGTCCTGACGCCATGGAAATGTGACTGTGTAGTTACAGCGCAGTAGGATGGCAGGTGTCATTGCGTCAGAAGGCATATCCATGAGACAGGGGTTGTAGGATATTTCTCCCGCAAGTACACTTTCACTCCAATGCGAGTCGTACCAAAGACCATTCCTCTTTAGGCGAGAAATAGTTTTCAGTGCACACCCTCTGATATATATGTCAAGGGGTGGAAGATTCATCATAGCATCTAGAGCAGCTCCCTGTGTGCTGGGGAAAGCCCCCGTGCAGCTGAGACAGACCGCTCTTTGGAGTTTGGTGAGTGAAGCCACAGCGTGTTTGCGTGTTAGCCTGCTCCACCAAACAACCGATGCATATGAGATTATCGGTCTTACCATTGCCGTGTAGATCCAAAAGACCTTTTTCGATAAGCCCCATGTTTTGCCAAAGGCACCTTTGCATTGCCAGAAAGCTGACAGCGCTTTGGTGGTTTTGGACTCAACATGTTTTGACCAAAGAAGTTTGCTATCTAGAATGGCTCCCAGATACTTAGCTTCCTTGGATATCGGGATGGGGATGCCTTTTAGCACCAGCGGAGTAATGCCAGTATTTTTCCTCCTTCTCGTGAAGAGAACGACATCAGTCTTAAGAGGATTAACCGACAGCCCATTTCTCGTGCACCAGTCTTCGATCACATCTAGCGCCGCCTCCGCTTTGAGACAGACATTCGCTAAACATGAGCCGACAGAGAGAAATTAGCTATATCATCCGCATAGGCCTGGGCATAGATTACAGAGGCATTGAGAGCATCGAGCAGAGAGTCGACCACCATGCACCATAACAGGGGATACAAGACGCCACCTTGCGGGCAGCCCCTGTTTACTCCTGACTTGACACATTGCTCGACGCCTGTATCAGCGATCAATGTCCTGTGCACAAGCATTGCTTTGATCCACAAAACCAGTGCTTCATCTACGCCATGCCGTCTAGTAGCGTTACACATGCTGTCGAAAGCAGCGTTATCAAAAGCTAGCTCAATGTCGACGAAAATGCCTAGTACGTACTCTTTCCTTTCGAGAGCGCATTCAATTCTCCCAACTAGGTTTTGAAGCGCAGTCTCGCAGGATTTTCCGCGCTGATAAGCAAGTTGCATGTCCGACAGAGGATGCATTCGAAGGGCAATTTTGCGCACGTGCAACTCTACTAATCTTTCCATGCTTTTCAGCAAGAATGATGTTAGACTTATTGGTCTAAAACTCTTGGCTAGTGAGTAATCTTCTTTCCTATTTTGGGAATAAAGACCACTTTCACCGCGTGCCAGGCTAGCAGTGAAAATTCTTTTCAGAGTAGGAAGCAGTTGTCTTATACCTTTTTGCAGCATAACGGGGTATATCCCATCAGTGCCCGGCGACTTAAGGCCATCGAAGGATGCCACAGCAAATTTAATGGCCTCAGTAGTTCCCACGCGTGACGCAACATACCAGCTACGCCGAGTTGTTTTCATCGTTTCAGTCGCAGTTTCCAGTGAGGGAGTGTGCAACGAGCCGATGACAGTCTTATTTCCCGGAAAATGGGTCTGAAACAGTAAACTGAGAGTTTCTGCTTTAGACTCGGTGAAGGTACCATCAGACTTTTTGAGTACATCCAGCTTTGTCGATTTTCCTCGTTTGAGGACTTTAACCAACTTGCTGGTCGCGCTCAGGGATTTGATCTCTTCGCAGAAGGACTTATAGGAATCATTCTTCGATTTTCGAATAAGCTTCGTATATTCATTCTGCTTCGATCGATATTTATTCCAGTCATCTTCGGATTTCGATTTAAGCGATCTGTTCAGGAGACTTCTGGCTTGCCTACGAAGACATTGGAGCTCAGCGTTCCACCAGGGAACCGGCTTCCTGTTGGGAGGTTTTTTGACAGGACATGCGAGTTCAAAACATTTGGTGATGGCGCTGTTCAGGTTATGAACGGCATCCTCCACCGATTGATTTGTTTTGAGTTTAGGCGGGGCTTGAGTGGATTTCTCAAGCTCCTCCCTAAATCGCACCCAGTCTGTTTTTTCGGATTCCGCTTGGGCTGCGAGGGGGAGATCACGCACTTCAATTGGAGTTCGATATATCTATGGTCTGACAGCGTAACATCTGGTGAGACTCTCCAGTTAGTGATGGCCTTCACATGCCTGTTAGATAGGGTTAGGTCAATCACTTCCTGTCGTCTCGTCGTCACAAAGGTTGGTTGAGAGCCAACATTGTTGATGAAAAGGTCAGACGAAAGAATGAAGTTTAAAAGATGGTCTCCTCTCCGGTTGCATTTGCTGCTGCCCCAAACTGTATTTTGAGCGTTAGCATCGCAACAGATGATGAGTCCAATCCTTCTGGCTTCTCAGTACTCTACCAGTTCAGAGACCGCCTTAGGTGGCGGGGGAAGTACCGAGTCGTGGGGGAAGTAAGCAGATCCCACGACGAAGTGTTCAATTTCTCCGTGCGCTTTGTAACTAACTTTCGCAGCCACCAGATCTTGACCACAGAATTGACCAAGTTTGGTTGCCGATAACGTGTTCGATATGATGAGGCAGACACTGGGCCTATCGGATCGCTCATCATAAAGGATCGTAGCATCACATATCCCACCAAGATCACACAGGCGCTTGTTCCACACCCATGGTTCCTGAATGGATACAATGTGATGATTTGTTCTACTACATGCAATTCTGCTACTGAAAAGAGCAGTAGCAGCCTTGCAATGCTGTAGGTTAATCTGAGTAAAAATCATAGATTTATACTGCGGAACACGTTCCATCCTTCCACTACTTGACATCAAAGTGGAATAAAATCCTACCAAGGCGGAAGTAGGGACGTGAGTAGTACGCAGGTTTCAGGGCCTCAACAGAGCCGTTGTCCAATCCCACAACCAGAGTGAAGCCCTCTTTTTTCAGAGAGTTCTTGTCCTCCTTGTAGGAATAGACAGTCCAGGCCCTCGTGTTGAGTCCCGGGTTCTGCGCACGTATTCGCGTCAGCACTTTCAGCTTGTTTCCGGGTTTTCCCGGAATCCAGCAGATGGCGCGCGTTAATTTCGGGAGACTAACTACCTGATAGGTAGTAGTTCCCAGGGGAGGGATTTTCGGCACCATGCCGAAGGCAGATGTCTGCTGTAAGGAACAGCTCACCACGAAGGTACCATTCATCGAAGCAGACCTCTCCGCCTGAATACAGAAGCCTGTCGCTGAAGCTAGCTCCAGTAGATTATCCTCGCAGTGTTGGCAATCTGCGCTGGTCATTCTGCTGTCACTGCCAGCCTTCCCTATCCTGACCCTTTCAGAGGAGACGGCTTCCTCTTTGTAGGAGAGGTGCTTGTCTCGACTCTTTACGGTCACTTGTGTTTCTTTCCAGAAGAAGGGGTTTTTTTGTTTGTTGGTTTTTTGCTGTGGTTTCGCTAGATAGTAGATAGGGATAGTAGGATTCTCGTTAATCCATTCACTAATTAGATGACGAGGCATTTGGCTATTCTTTTTTTTTAACGTGGGGAAATGCACAAGATTCCCCTTCCACCCATCAGGTGGGCGAGCAGCTCCGGTCTCCGCCTCTCTGCCATGGTCGCCCTCAGCTTTCCCAGCAGATGGTCCATTATCGGATCCTTCGGAGGTTTTCCGAAGTTGCCGGATGAAAAGTTGGACCATTTCTTTGTAGGTTGCTTCCCTTCTTTTCCCCTTGAGTCCCCCGAAAGGTCTCTCGGGGAAAGCCCTATTAAGCTCCTGGTTGATGAAGCGAGTTCACTGCAGTGAGAGCTCTGCCTCCTTACGAGCCATCAGCCTGGCTTCCTCATCGGACCACCTAGGCTTGACCGCGTCTCTGGCTTGTATTAAGAGAGTCATAGTTACTCCCGCCGTTTACCCGCGCTTACTTGAACTTCTTCACTTTGACATTCAGAGCACTGGGCAGAAATCACATTGTGTCAACACCCGTTAGGGCCGTCACAATGCTTTGTTTTAATTCGACAGTCCGATTCCCCAGTCCGTGCCAGTTCTGAATTGATTGTTAATTGATAGTCGTTATAAATCAAAAGAAAATATCATAGATATATCTTAAGCTTTTTAGCTAGAAAATTCTACAATTGGTTACGTAAACTACTATCCGGGGAACAAAATCCGAAAATTTCTTTTTACCCAGAACGAGTACATAAACGATATTATTGCTTCCAATTCAAGCCCGACTATCTCAATCTTCAGAGCCAATCCTTATCCCGAAGTTACGGATCGAATTTGCCGACTTCCCTTACCTACATTATTCTATCGACTAGAGACTCTTTACCTTGGAGACCAGCTGCGGATATCGGTACGGCCTGTTGAGAAATTTGCGTGACCCCACCATAAATTTTCAAGGTCCGAGGAGAAAATATCGACACAACAGTAAATATCATGCTCTTCTAGTCCATCTACCATATACATATCTCTTCGAAAGACTTCCATGGTAGTACGACTATGAAACAGAAAAGAAAACTCTTTCGATTCCGCTCGACGGCTTCTTTATGGTCGTTCCTGTTGCCAGGATGAGTAAAATGCCCATTTTTAATAACAAACGGATACCCAACAGGTTACGGAATTGGTCCCGTATTCCCTTTCGCTCAAAAAATTATCAAGTAGTATATTAATTTAAAAAAAATTCAAAAAAAAAAAATTAAGAAAAAAAAACAAATAATAATGAAAAACAAATGAAAAGAAAAAAAAATAATTTTTCTTTTTTTATTAATTTTTGTTTTTCATTTATATATTTATTTTTTTTTCTTTTTTTTTTTCCATTTTCCTTTTTTTTCTTTTTCCCTTTTTTTCTTGTTAAAAAAAAAAACTTGAAAATTTTCGGCTTTCGCCTTGAACTTAAGACCGCCTAACTCGTGATCAACCACTGTTCACACGAAACCCTTCTCCACTTCAGTCCTGCAATGTCTCATTCGATTATTTGCTACTACCACCAAGATCTGTACCAGTAGCGGCTCCATGCAGGCTCACGCCAAACACTTCAAAGCACACCGTTGTACCCTCCTACTCACTAAAGTTTCAAAATTTATATTCAATCGGAATTAAATATAAATCATCTACTTTAGCGGTAATGTATAGGTATACAACTCAAGCGCCATCCATTTTAAGGGCAAGTTGCTTCGGCAGGTGAGTTATTACACACTCCTTAGCGGATTACGACTTCCATGTCCACCGTCCTGATGTTTTAAACAACCAACGCCTTTCATGGTATCTGCATGAGTGTTTAACTTGGGCACCGTAACATTACGTTTGGTTCATCCCACAGCGCCAGTTCTGCTTACCAAAAGTGGCCCACTGGGCACAATATATCACAACCTAAACCTTCATATCAAGAAAGGCTAGGTTCTTACCCATTTAAAGTTTGAGAATAGGTTAATGCCTCTAATCATTCGCCTTACCAGATAAGATTATTTTACATAATTTTTAAAACGCACCAGCTGTCCTGAGGGAAACTTCGGAGGGAACCAGCTTCTAGATGGTTCGATTGGCCTTTCGCCCCTATACTCAATTCTGACAATCGATTTGCACGTCAGAACTGTTTCGGTCTTCCATCAGGGTTTCCCCTGACTTCAACCTGATCAAGGATAGTTCACCATCTTTCGGGTCACAGCATATATGCTCAAGGTACGCTCTAGTTAGGGGCATAAATAATATAAATATTATTATACATAACTATATAGAACGCCCCGGGATTGAATTAATATTTCATAATAAAATATAAACTAATCCCATATAAAAAACAGTTAATTGAATTACGCCTTTGGGTTTTATTAAAAATACCCAATGACTTGCACATATGTTAGACTCCTTGGTTCGTGTTTCAAGACGGGTCCCGAAGGTATCCTGAATCTATAGCATTGTTAATCATATAAGTGCATACAATAAATAAATAAATGAAAATACATTTATAAATTATTGTAAAATTCAATTAAGAATTTAAGCACTATATATTAATAAATCTGTCAATGATTTATCAAATTCAATTAAATTTATTCTATGTTAGAAATCGGAAAATAACTAATTTGAATAAACTTTTATTTATTGAATCTTATGATAAATATTCATTACATTAACAGATTACAATGTCCTCATATGGAAAAATTGCACACTATTTTTATAATATTTATAAATAAATATTATAATATTAATGTTGAATTTTCCATAATGGATATTCAGATTCATCGGGCTTAACCTCTAAGCAGTTTCACGTACTATTTAACTTTCTATTCAGAGTTCTTTTCAAAGTACCGTGAGTACTTGTTTACTAGCGGTTTCATGGTTATATTAATTTTAGATGGAGTTTACCACCCACTTAGTCCTGCACTATCAAGCAACACGATTCTTCGGAAACACCTTCTAGTAAACATTAACGTTATACGGGCCTGGCCCCCTCTATGGGTAAATGGCCTCATTTAAGAAGGACTTAAATCGTTAATTTCTCATACTAGATTACAGATGCTCCATACACATCCCATATTTGCCGTAAAGACAAAATGCTTAGTGCTGAACTGATTTCTTTTCGCTCGCCGCTACTAAGAAAATCCTTGTTAGTTTCTTCTCCTTCCCTCATTAATATGGGAAGGAATATAATATTATAATTCAGGGAGTTATCTCATATGAGTTGAGGTTGTTTAACAAACTAAAATAAGATTAATATATATATATATTTTAATATATTTATTCTCTTCTTTATCAAATTTATTTATTTTTAATATACATATACATATATATTAAATCAATTGTAAAAGAGGCAATTTTATATTTTATATTTATAAAATTTCAAATATTTAATAATATATTTTATGCTTTTTATTTTAAGCTAACATATTTCCCCTTATTTACAGTGTAAATAATATAAATATATATTTTTCTTTTTTCATATTGTACATATATATATAAATGTTTTATATTATGAAAATATTATTAAGTAAATATTCAATAATATAACATTATGCTTAAAATATATAAACCCCACATAGAATATATACATATATAAGCAACTTATTTAGCATAGTCTCACAACCCTCAACCATATGTAGCCCAAGCAGCACTTTAAAATTAATTAAAGTACATAACAGCATGGACTGCGATATGATTTCAAAATGTCGGTGTTCATGTGTCCTGCAGTTCACATGATGACGCACAGTTAGCTGCGTTCTTCCGGTGATCCACCGCTTAGAGTATTAATTTTTTAGTTTTTTTATTTACAAGTCAATAAATTTAAAAGGAAGAAAAAAAAAATGTATACATAGTATATATTTAAAAAGAACAGAAAAGAAAGGCATAATCTGTCACTATTTTATTTACTTTTTTTTTTCTTTTTCAATATTTCTTATTTTCTCACAACACGTTCTAATTCTTTTACAGTTACAGATATATATATATATATATTTATATATAAATAAGAGTGTGTGTGAGATGAGAAAAAAACAAAACAAAGAAAAAAAACATACTTAACATCTTTTGTTGCGAATGTCCAGTTGAAGTGTAACTGTATATAAAAATTTTTCTTCGAAAAAAATTTAACACAGAAACCCAACATACCGTAACTTATTTTTATTCCATATTATAAACAAAAGAGTCCAAATGAAGAATATATATAAGTACAACATATGATGTTTTAAATAAAAGCATTCAAAAAAAAATTTAACTTAAGAATATATCCGTATAGAAGTTATTTAAGCATTCAAAAGTTTTTTGTTTTTTTTTAGAAGGTTCACCTACGGAAACCTTGTTACGACTTCTACTTGCTCTAAATAATCAAGTTCGGTCCACTTCTGCGAAACAACCGTAACACTAACGCGTCACAGTGATCACGTCCGGAGACCTCACTAAATAATTCAATCGGTAGTAGCGACGGGCGGTGTGTACAAAGGGCAGGGACGTAATCAATACTCCCAAATCTGAAAATTCTTTTCTTATTATCTTCTTTTCCCGTCAAAAATCCTTTCCAAATTCATTTTATTTTATTTTATTATATAAAGCCATGCTGCCCCTTTATATATTTCATATTTTCTTTGAACACATACATTTAACACAAAATAACTTTCTTTTTTTTAGTTACACCGCGCACATGCATATATATATATGTATACATACTACATTCTGGCCGGCGATTTAAATGCCAAACATAGTGATTGGGGAAATATCATTCCCAACACTAGGGGGAGCCTACTAAGCCATTGGTGGGTTCTTCGCAGCATTGAATATAGAGTCAAGTTGCTCGCAACGGATAGTCCGTCATATCCTAGGAGCGGCTCCTATCTGGATCTCATGCTAATAGACTCTCGACTGAGACTGGCAGACACGAACGAATGGTCTATTAACTGTCTACGGACCATTGTATACGACAGTGACCATTGCGAACTATGTGCCGTGATCACAGTACCTGACGAGTTCGCGGAGATGGCAGAGTGTGTCCAAACGCACCCCTACGATTACAGTAGGGTGTGCTGGCCGCGCTTTGCCAATTCCCTGACGAGAGCGCTCACTTCGAGCGCCTCCTTTCCACCGACTAATAGGAACCTGTCAAACTACGAGATTGACAGGTATCTCAAACAAATGGACGATGTCACTAAACAGACAATGAACAGTACGATACCACGCCAAAGACAGCACAATACCACAAACGTATACCGAAACGCGACAATCGACGCACTGCACAGACAAAAAAGTAGACTCCTGACAAGACTCAAACTTTTGTACAGGCGGTTTACCGACAGACAAAACTCAGAGGTCAGGACACTGAAGTCACTGATTAAAAATATCCAACAGTTAATCAAGGAAAATTACAGAATATCTGTAAGTTTGCATTGGAACAACAGAATTCGTGCTGTAAAATCCAACAGCGCGAGTATGTTCCCGCAAATAAATAAAATATTTCGGAGAAACAATCAGAATGACATTCAGGATCTAAAGCTTCCGAGAACGTCAGACAATGGACGCTTGCTACGAACAGTTAGCATCGATCCGGAGAGCGCCATCCTGGATGACGACTTCTTCGTGATCGAGGATCCTCAGGAGAAGGTGGGAACAGTGGGAGCTGTCTTCCAGGAGGTGTACAAGGTGAATGATAGTATTCGCCCGAACCACCACCTCGAAGATAGAACCCTGCTTCATCACTTCTATCTTCGAAATGATATCGATCATTGGCGATCAGAGAACCTTGGTTTTACAAGGTTCAATGAAGATTTCATGGCAAACAATGTCATCGCCAATGAGGGGGTTAATACCCTGTTCATATCGACGGAGGATCTTCAGATGATCTTCGAGTCATTGAGGAAGAAAAAATCCGCGGGAGTCGACGGTATATCCAATGTTGTGCTTAGGCACCTTCCGCCAGTGGCTGTAGAGAGGTACACTATGATTTAGGTTTTATCTTTGTAATTAATGTATGGTAAATAATGTAATTTGCCTACAAGTCCAGCCGCGTTAAAACCAAAAAAAAAGTTTTCTTAGAAAAAAATGGTTCGGTTTTTTTTTTAATTTCTCAAAAACCACAAGACATTTTTGCATCACGTTTTCCGTTTTTAACTAAAAACTAATATGAGAATTGAATTTTTGAAAAAAATAGTACTTAATTACATACAATTTTAAAAAAATATAGTTCGAAATTTTTTTTTTTAATTTCTTTTTTCAAAATTTTGAGTTTGAAAATTAGGTTCTCAAAAACTATTCATTAAAACAGTTTCGTTTGGAAACAAGATAAAGGAAGAGGATTCTGGCTTTACAAAAAAGTATATCACGGCATTGTGGATGTAACTGTTGATTTTTAATATTTTTTTTTTCCAAATTAAGTCAATTTCTTAGAAAATTGCCCCTCCCGGCTAAACGGGGGGAAATATATAATCTTCTTCTTCTTCTTTTCCTTTTTCCGGCGTTGTTATGGTCAGAAGTGTAGGACCATAACCTTCCCACTTAACTGCATTCCTACTGGTCCGCTTGTGGGGTCCGCCGGTTTGACCTCAGAAACTAGCGGCAGGCTTCCCGGTTTGCGATTACTTCATCGCTGAGGATAATCAAATGCTGGTGTTTTTGCATTTGTTTGCACCAATTGTTTTTTTTTGGCACGGGCATGCTCCAGATTTTTTTGTTTGATCTTACTCTTACAACACCGGTGATCTCCATTCGTGTCAACCCACTGTTTTGCATGTACACTTGTGGGGCAGTTTAATGGTGGTATATGTGTCCCTAGGCTCACTTTGGTGTTTTCTAAATTGCCTAGATGTTTTTGTTTCCTTTGTTTTAGTCGCCTTTTACGACAAGCGAGAGGTATCGCTGCAGGGATATTCGTAACCCGTCCCTGCACGGATTGGGGGAAATATATAATATAATATATAAATATATATTATATAAGGAGTCCGCCATCTAACTTTTTTTTTTCAAGTAGTGCTTATTTCGTGAATGGTAACACTTAGCTCATGTCTGATTTGACAGGTAATTAGTTTTATCCTTCCGCTGAACGAATATGGTTGTGTATACGCTTGAACAACGCTGGGAAATATTGCGACATTACTTACAGAAGATGCCGATTTTGCCAAAAAAATCATCTTTTCAGATGAAGCTCATTTTGATCTTGGCGGGTATGTAAACAAGCAAAATTGTCGCATTTGGGGCACAGAAAACCCGCACGCATACATTGAAAAGCCGGTGCACCCAAAACGAGCCACTGTTTGGTGCGGATTTTGGTTCAGAGGCATAATTGGGCCATTATTCTTTGAAAATGAGCAAGGAGCGGCCGTTACAGTCAATGGCGATCGTTATCGGGCCATGTTGAACGAATTTTTGTTCACAAAAATTGAAAAGGAGGATATTGGCAACATTTGGTTTCAACAGGAAGGCGCTACGTGCCACACAGCCGAAGCTACACTCGATGTTTTGCGCCCTGTTTTTGAAGATCGCATTATGAGCCGCAGAGCTGATGTCGTTTGGCCACCTCGGAGCTGCGATTTGACACCGTTGGACTATTATTTGTGGGGTGCCGTCAAAGATAAGTGTTACGCCGACAAGCCAGATACAATTGACGCTTTAAAGGACAATATTCGTGAAGCCATTGGTGAAATACAGCTGCACACAATCGATAATATGCTTAAAAATTAGACCGATCGTGTAGGCTACTGCATGGCCAGCCGAGGCAGCCATTTGAATGAAATTATTTTCCATTATTAACCGGAAGGATTGTACATACTTTCAAATAAAAAAAGAAATTTGAGAAAATATTCAGTAGTTTTCTTTAAAGCATTTTCAAAAAAAAAAAAGAAGTTATTTGGCGGACCCTATATATAAATATATATGTATATATGAAGTCAATAAGATATATATAAATATATATATAATTATATTCGAAAAATAAAAAAGAAGAAATCGAATATATATTTCATAAAGGCCAAAGGAAAATTACCTTAGTATCACAACAAATAAGAACTCTTTAAAATGAACTTATATGAGTAATTTTAATGAAAAAGTAATAACAGAACCTTTTACAAATACAAATATCGTATTTCTTTTTTTTCCAAATTACTCATATTTCATTTATTTAATTTCAAAGCTATTGTATATATTTGAACTTTTTTTTTCAATACTTTCCTTTTATGATCAGGAATTGAAAATTCCTTATATCATATTAGAAATAAATTTACAAATATTTTTAAGGAATATGCATAAAAACTTAAACTTTTCTTTTTACCAGCACCCATAAAATTATTTTTAAAAAGAAAAATTTTATTCTTTTATACTTTTGTCACCAGAAATTAATAAAAACTTCTTCCGTAACCACCAGGCAAATATATAATTTCAGGGCAAATTCACTTCTACCATGAATAGTGTTTCGTTTAATTCATTTGCCTCTATAGAACACAGAAATGCTCATTTTCATACTCAACCCTCAAAAGGCTGTCATGCTAGGAACAGAATTTTCTCATATTTGTTATTTTCAGATCGGTCTTTGTCTGAGTAGAAAATTTTTTCAACTTGGAAAAAAATCATCAAAATTTCATGAAAATGTTTTTCTTATTACTTTACTTCTTATATTCGGAATAATGAAAAAATTATATTTTCGTTCTTATTTTTACTTCCCAACGCAATATTTCAGTAATTTTTCCATTTTTATTTTTTCATCGACTTTGAATAATTTCTTTTTCAACTTAGAAAAAAAAACAGATTTCATGAAAATGCTTAATGTATTACTTTATTTCTTATATTTGGAATTATGAATGCATTATGAAAATACATCATTCATTCACTTCTTTAATAATAATTATTAAGCATAAAAGATTTTCCGTGCAGGGACGGGTTAAGAATATCCCTGCAGCGATACCTCTCGCTTGTCGTAAAAGGCGCCTAAAACAAAGGTAAACAAAAATCACATCTAGGCAATTTAGAAAACACCAAGGTGAGCCTAGGGACACATATACCACCATTAAACTGCCCCACAAGTGTGCATGCAAATCAGTGGGCTGACACGACTGGAGATCACCGGTGTTGTAAGAGTAAGATTAAACAAGAAAATCTGGAGCATGTCCGTGTCACAAAAAAAAAAAAAAAAAGGCAGGCCGAAAAACAATTGGTGCAAACAAATGCAAAAACACCAGCATTTGATTGGCCTCAGCGATGAAGTAATCCCAAACCGGGAAGCCTGCCGCTACTTTCTGAGGTCAAACCGGCGGACCCCACAAGCGGACCAGTAGGAATGCAATTAAGTGGGAAGGTTATGGTCCTACACTTCTGACCATAACAACGCCGGAAAAAAAGGAAAAGAAGATTAGGCATAAAAGATGTATACCTTCTAGAATGAAGATTTTTTTTAACTTGTAAAAAAAATGGTATACATTTTAGAAATGTGTACCTAAAAACAAAAACGCAATTGGAAGGTAAAACAAAACAATATAATATTTATTTCATGGTTATTGTTATAACCTATCTTGTATTATTATCATTTGGCATAAACAAAAAGATGCGCCTTCTCTTCTTTTGTTTTTGCTCAAAGAATAATAATACAAAATGAGTAAACAATAACAATGACAGCACAGAGGTAATTAATCAATTAGCCGCAGTCTCTTCAAGGACCAAGGATGCCATCAAAAAACGGCGTCAAAGACCCTCCTATGGCGAGAGAGTGCGGGGTTACCGACAAAACTATACCCTCAACAACGACACCGGAGGAGGATCAAGCACTTCGGACACCGACGCACCAAGTGAGGAGGAAGGAACTCACAACGCGCCCAGGGCAGAGAAAGACAACACCATCTCCCTCAATGCTCTATCGGACTACATAGACAACATCTAAAGTCCAGACCACCAGGACCAAGCGCTTCAAGCCACTCTGCGATCCAACAATACGTCCAAAATACACCACCTGGACAACTGGACACAGAGCCTGTTAGAACAGTACGGTAGAGCCTCACGCCCACAACAAACACCTCCTCATACCTCATCAAGTAGGATCCAGCGTCTTCTGTCGACTACATCTGCAAGGAGAAGACGAGCCATCGAATATAGCCTTCTACAGAGCGAATACTTTCGCAATCAGAAGTCATGCGCCGCGAGAATCATTTCCGCATCAAGTTGGAACATAAACACCGTCCAACTACCAACCCCGGAAGCAACAGCGGAGTATTTCTCCGGAGTATTGAATCAACTTTCAACGGAAGACAACGCCCCTATTAACGATGCCCTTCCACACCGAACAATTATATCGACCCCGGTGGCAACTGAGGAAATCAAGCAAGCGGTCAGAAATATAAAAACCAACTGCCCGGGCGTCGACGACATCACCCAAAGAAAGGCACGCATGATCCCCAGACAGAAAAAAACTTTCTCTGCTCTACAACGCCATGCTATTGTTAGAGCACACGCCCGCGGTTCTTAAACTTAATAGAACAACTTCAGACCGATTACAATCACATCGGTCCTCATCCGTCTGCTGCACAAGATACTTGCGAAGAGGCTCTCGAATGTAGAAATGCAGCTAAATCAAAGAGCATTTACAAACTTGGTCGGATGCTTCGCGAACACGTGTGTCCTGCACTCAAAAATCAAAAGTCGTCGGAGGTTAGGACTGCCCACCTGTATCCTGTCGCTCGATATAGCAAAGGCGTGCACTTAAAAGAGCAAGGGTAGATGTCAAATTCGTGGCGTATATATCTGAGAACCTGCAAGGCGGAAAAACTTCTATAACATCCAGGACTACACCAGTCGAGGCGGAAATTCAAAGGGGAGTAAAACAAGGCGACCCCCTGTCGCCCATTGTATTCAATTTATTAGTCGATGAACTGATCTGCGCCCTAAACACATACTGGCACCCAGATAACACCAGCCCGGAGACTAAGATGTCTTGCGTATGCAGATGACATCCTCCTTTTTCTGAAACAAAAGAGGACGCAGAAAGGATGCTCGGAGAAAACACCACCTTTCTCACTGGAAAAGGTATGGCACTCAACCCATCAAAAAGTCAGATGTTTCACCTCAAAAGAGTCCCCAATAATAAAAGAGTCTATGCGGCAACAACATCAGCCACCTACGGGGCCCTGACCATCAAGGCCTTGGAGATTGAAGACCAAATGCGATATTTGGGTAAAGATTTTACACCGGGTGGGGAATCGTCTATTAACCCACAAACATTCTGGATCGCGCTGAAGCGGGTTAAACAAGCCGTTCAAGAAATTGAACATACTAATATACTTTAACTACCTTTATACTACCCAAATATATCCCGACCTTCCAGAAGCCTCACGCGTAAATCCCTAAAGGAAACTGATCGCAATATAAGAGTGTTCGTGCGGTCGGTACTACATCTCCCGCCCATTGCACGAACCACATCCTCTACGCGACCGTACGGAAAGGAGGCCTTGGGATTCCCGAACTGCGCAGCAGGATCCCAGTAATCATGTCTGATCGTATTGAAAACCTGCAACACGACCCCATCTTCGCTGACATCAGCGAAATAGGTCAGGAGTGGATTCGGCGCATCCGTGGTATGGTGCAAGAACACTCTAGGACCAAAGTGCTATACGACGGGTATCACGCCCAACAGCTCGAATCGTCATACTCGGGCAATGGGCTTTACCAACTTCCCAACAGCAGCCAATCCACTCAGTTCATGTATAACCCCCCCCACTTTACTGGACCGGCCAAGACTACATCAGAGCTGTAGCGCTCAGATACAACCTTCTCCGCACTAAAGGAATACCATCTAATCCTCCAGCGGAAAGACGAGCCCGGGGACGCTGTAATCGAGTAGAGTCCCTCTGTCACGTACTCCAGGCCTGTCCCGCCACACATTGGGAACGTATTCAGAGGCATAATTACATCGTCAACAGAGTAGCGGCAGCAGCAAGAAACAACGACTGGAACTTGGAGATTGAGCCATGTATTCGAGGACAGGACGGAATACTAAAAATCCCCGACATCACATTGACAAAAACAACACCTCTATTGTCTGCGGTGTAGGGGTACACTGGGAAGGACCCGAACCTTTAACTGTCCAATTCACCCAGAAAATCAATACATATAGTACTCCCTCCTTCATCGAAAGCCTAAAACGGAGGTACCCGGACAATAAACTAAATATATTACCACTAATAATGGGTGCGAGAGGCATATGGTGCAAGCTGAACGACCATCTAACCCACCATCTCAAGATGAACATCAAAACCGTTCGCGACATCATCCACACAGCGATGAAAGGAAGCTGGATGATTCACCAATCCTTCATGAGGAGAGTATGGCGATAAGAACACAACAGCATTCGAACATAGACTGTTACTGCTGCCAAACATCACAGCAGAAATCTACGGAAAGTGATAATTTCAATAATTAATGTGAAACTATGTATACTTAAGCATGATAAGTATAAAATATATGTTAGGTATGCGCATTTTAAGTATATAAAAGACTTCACATTAATAAATTACTTCAAGCTCTTGCTACTGGAGACATAGCCAAATGCCTCGTCATCTAATTAGTGACGCACATGAATGGATTAACGAGATACATACTGTCCCTATCTACTTTCTAACGAAACCACAGCCAAGGGAACGGGCTTGGAATAATTAGCGGGGAAAGAAGACCCTGTTGAGCTTGACTCTAGTCTGGCAGTGTAAGGAGACATAAGATATGTAGCATAAGTGGGAGATAATTAATTTCGGTTAATTATCAACAATGAAATACCACTACTCTTATTGTTTCCTTGCTTACTTGATTAAATGGAACGTATATCATTTTCTAGCCATTATACGGATATATTTACATATATGTTTTATGTATCACGAAGTATCACGAGTTTGTAATATAATTAAAAAAACTTCGATGAAATAGTAATGTAGTAATGTAGGAGTTTCAGTGCAGAAAAAAAAATACATGGATAAGACAAAAGGGCGATGTTTCGCTTATAAATATTTTATTGCAACTGTCCTCTAAAAACAACAATGTCAAGGCTTATATGCGAGAGAAAAGGGAAATAACTGGAATACTTTTACAAAATGAAATAATGTTGTTTCAACGAAACTTTCTCATCCGATTCCAAAACTGTTGACTAGCTGGAAAGATGTCAACCGATCATGAAATTGCATAGGATGGTCGATGCGTTGGAACACATTGTCATACGATCTTAAAGTTATGTGCTTCTAATTACAATATATTTACTTATAAGTAGGATCTTACAACTCGTCCATCCTGACTATAAATCGACTTCGATTTTCCACCGTGTGCAATTACATTTACAAAAAGTATTTTAATGTAAAAGTATATCTTTCAATTCGATAAAATCAACTTGAAGATAACAACTTCCTTTTCAATTTTATCTCTTATAAAATATTACAAAAATCCCAAATACGATAATTCCAAAAAAAATTCACAATATAAACATGCACTCAGAACTTTTCGAAAACATAATTTGAATACCTTAAAAGCTTATGTTAATCATAACTTGAAAACTTAAAGAAAGGTAGAATAGATTTAATCTCAACGATGTTCAAGCATAGGATAATTTAAGCCTACATGCATAATTACAAATTTGAAGAAACATGCGATATACATATATGTATACACATACGTGAACTTAAAAAACAATTGTATGAAAATTAATAATAGTGATACAGGTGCATTCGTATTTTGTAAATTTGAGAGCGATACTATTGTAGAATAACATATTGCTTCATGTTTTCAGGAGAAGCTACTCCTTCGTACATATTTCTCGAAATTTGCAAATTTTCTAAGTCCCTAATTAAATATCTTTCGTTTGGAAAAATTTTGACTACTTCATATGGAGCTTTATATTTAGCTATGAGCTTTTTATTTAACCCGGGAGTACATACAATATTTCTCACCATGACATAATCTCTGATTTTATAAGAGAGGGGTTGTTTATGGCGCTTGTCGAAACTGATTTTATTTGATTTCTGGGTACGAATAATTTTTTCGCTCGCTTTTTCCTTACAGAGTTCAAGTTTCTATGTTTGTCGGGAAGTACATTTTGCTCAAGATACTCGCGGACTTTATCAACTACATTCCCTTTTTGGGGGATTGACAGCTGTCAATAACGAGAACAAAGGGTGAAAAGTTAGCTCCTGAAAAATAATAAAAATATTAAAGTATTTAGGCCGTATTAATTAAAAAGTAAAGGTGTATTCACTAAATAAACCCAGTGCAACACACACTTCAAGGATTTAGGTGAGTCAACTTCCTTTTTCATCTACAAAACAAAACAAAAAAAACAAAGATATTGAACAAAGGATCAAAGCTGGCAAGAACACCTCCAAGGAACGGCAATAACAACGATGCAGTGGCACAATTATCAACACAGGTGACTAAACGCCGTATGGTAGTAATATCACCAGAACCATTGCTCGAGAGGGGTACAGGTTCGCTACTCGACGACAGGTTGCAAAATCTGCCGACCAAGTCAGATTTGGCTGACATCAGTATAAAAATGCAAGAATTGCATACGGACAACAAAGTTCTAAAAGCCAAAGTGCAGCTCATGGAAGATCGATGCATCTCCTTGGAACGCAAGGTTGAAGCGCTGGAAAAAAGAGCAATAGAGAAGAACATTGTTGTGCATATACCAACGCAAACGGGATTTGAGGCCGAATCGCGAGCAAAAGAAGTGTGTCAGACGACGGACACGTCATTGGTTGCTGATACTCGGGCGGTTGGTTCTAAAGCCAACATATCAAACATTATCGTGAGGATGAAAAACAAGGAGGATGTAGGACGCATACTAAGATCAGCATCTAAACTTCGCGGCACTGGGGTTTCTCTACACAAAGATTTCACCATGGCATCCAGACAAAGGAGAAGACAACTGATAGAACTTAGAACCGCTATCATAACGAACAACAAGTATATAAAAACTGAACTACGCGGGCAAACATTGAAAGCGGGCGACGATGTTTATTATTTTGACAAGAATAATATCATAGAATGTAACAGCGCGAACGGACAGGCAACACTCCAGCATATGACTAACGATAGATCGAAAATCACAGTGACAGGAGATCCAGATCAGAACGCTAATGGTGCAAGCACAAGCAGAAATAACAACACTGCTTCCCAAACTGTCCAGCAGAAACGTTTTTAATTGTAATGCCGTCTGCCATTTTAATGTATCCAAACTTAATGCACGTAGTAAAAAAGTAAATAATTGTAAAAAAAATAAAAATATTGTCTTATAATATAGCAGGTTTAAGAAATAAGTCTCTATTTACCGAATTTTATAATTTTGTAAATTCATTCGATTTCATATTTCTATTCGAAACCTTCACAACGGAAAATAACTACAATCTCTTTGAAAACAAATTCATAAAATATGAGTATCTATTGGATACCTGCCACAAGAAGACATGCAAGGGGAAGAGCTAGCGGAGGATGTTACTTTGGTTATAAGAAGGATTTGGAGGTCTGCTGCGAGTTCAGAACGATCGAACAGCTTACATATTTGAGCCTGTGCTTGAATAAAAAAAAATTCTATATATTTCCAACATATCTCAATTGTAACCACTGGGAAAGGGATTTCGAGAAACTACAAGAGGCAATGATATGTTGCAACGAACAAAATATCATTATAATCGGAGACTTGAATGCGCGGGTTGGAGAAATCGGCGGTATGAAAAACGTTAAGATCAGCGCAGAGCGGCGGTCTAAGGATGCATTATGTAACGAAAGGGGAAGGAAGCTTGTAGAGTTTTGCGATTCCTTTGGCTTCCGAATCCAAAATGGTACCACTCTAAGTGACGAACAGGGAGAGCTGACATTTATTAGAGGCAACGGCGCATCAGTTATAGATTACTGTCTGACAAAGGGTGAATGGAATGATCATATCATTGATTTTGAAGTGAAACAAGCCCCATATTCAGACCATTTCCCAATCTCCGTCACGTTGACCTATTCATCAGTGGTGAACGATCAAGTTAGAGAAATGATGGTGATTCCAAAGCTGACATGGATGGACAATAAAGCCTATCTGTATAGAATGAAAATGGAGGAGAAAATGCAAGGACAACAGATTACGAGCATTGCGGATATCGAGCAAATTATTAAAGAATCGTATCCCAATGAAGCTGCAAACACGGTAACATACAAGCAAAAAAAAACAACCGTGGTTTGATAAAAGTTGCCAGAAAGCTAGAGTAGCATCGTTTGCGTGGTTAAAACTATTCCGTACATTCAACACAGAGACGCTTAAAAAATCCTATCTTAAAGCCAATCAGGAATTCAAGGACATATGCAGACATAGGAGGCGAACTTATTACGAAAGCGAGGCGTATAAACTGGGACGCTGTAATAGTTCATCGGAATTCTGGAAGATAGTGAAAAAACTCAACGAAAACAAGTATGTGATCAACAGGGGTCTTGCACCGAACATACTCTATGAATATTTCAAGAATTTATTGAACCCGCCATTGAGCCGTCCTAATGGATGGCCCGATAACTCATCAGGATCTTAATGCAGTGCTTCTCTGTCTGAAAGATAGGAAAGCAGCAGGATCGGATGGTATACCAACCGAATTCATCAAGTACAGCACCAACGGTCTTAAAGATAACCTTGTTCGCTTGTACAACAACACTTTAGACAGGGAGTAATACCACAACGATTCAAAGAAGCTCTGATTTTCCCTATTCACAAAAAAGGGGATACAGGGGATCCAGGTAACTATCGGGGCATATCCTTCCTAAATGCAATCTACAAAATTTTTGCAACAATACTGCAGAGGCGACTAAATACATGGATAGAAAACAACAACCTATTAAAACAATTTCAAGCCGGCTTTAGATCTGGTTATTCAACTATTGACCATATATTTGTATTGAATAGTATAGCAGCTACATATATGAATCATCATAGGAAACTTTACGCATTTTTTGTGGATTTTAAGGCGGCCTTCGATACAGTGAACCGAAACGCCCTGTTTTACAAATTACATATATGGAATGGGAATGTCATCCAAATTTGGAAAGGTCATACAAAATCTGTACGGAAACACTAAGGCAGCTGTGTGGAACGGTGAGACTTTATCAGAATGGTTCCAGACGGAGGCAGGGGTAAAACAGGTCCGTTGAGTCCCAACCTATTTGCCCTCTACATAGACGATATTGTAGACTTTCTGCCTGGAGGAGTTGAATTTGCAGGAGTTACCTTTAAAGCCCTTCTGTTCACGGACGATATCGTGCTGCTGGCAAACTCCCCGGAATCCCTGCAATCGATGATAAATCGTTTATATGAGTACTGCAAGCTATGGAGTTTAATCGTAAATTTGAAAAAATCAAAGATAATGGTTTTTAAAAAAGGAAGAGGTAGATCTGCATACAACGAATAATGGAACTTCAATGGAGAAAGAATAGAAGTAGTAAAAGAGTACAAGTACCTGGGAATCCTGTTATCAAGCAACCTTAGCATGAAGAAGCATCTACATGAAAAGCTTACGAAATCTAAGAACGCAATTAATGCAACGTGGAAAAACTGCTTCAACAATAAAAATATATACCACAGCAGCAAATTTAAGGTATTTGAAGCCGCATCTGAGACAATAATGCTATACGCGGCGCAGGTATGGGGATATATGCCCTATGAAGAGGTAGAGAAACTACAACGGTTTTTCATTAAAAAGATTTTCCACCTCCCCCCTAATACGCCGAACTATATGCTTATGCTGGAAACAGGCTTATCTCCTCTATTTGTGAAAACACTTAAACTGCAAATCAACTACATATTAAGGGTGGGGAAAATGCCAGACAATCGGCTTCCCAAGATAGTTGCCCTACTAGCAATTAGGAATAAATCCACATGGTACGAAGAGTGGTTGAAATTAGCTGGTGGGTGTGGAGTAGAGCTGAACGGGGAAGACAGGAACTGGGAAAATTCATTATATAAGTTAATAGAACAAGTCGACCTTCAGGCCAGAAAGAAGTTTTTAGAAGAAGCGGCGGGATCATTACATCGTAGTACATACAGCCGGCTAAATCACAACCTTGTGGGTAGAAACTATTTTAAAGACATTCATACTATCCAAGAAATTTCAACAATGTTCAAACTTCGAGGAGAACTTCTAAGGCTCAATTTCGTGCCGCATAGGGAAGACCTGCCTATACTCTGTAGTATGTGCAATTTAAGGGAGAGGGAAGATACCTTACATTTCTTATGCAAGTGCCCAGTCCTAAGAGAAACTAGAAGAAGTGTTTTCGAAAATGATTTTTTATCGGAGAGGGATATGATATCACTTCTCAACGAAATCGATGTCAAGAAGCTATTTGCGTATTGCAGGATTTCTTTAAAATATAGAGAAAGCATATTAACAGAAGTCTTTGAAATCGATTAAAATAATAGGAGCACTTAAAATTAGATGCGGAGCTATTAGTACAATTGTCAATCTGGCAGACGGCAATGCCATGCATTTGTTATACCTTAAGCTAGTAAATCAAATGGAAAAATAAAATCTACTCTAATCTAATCTAATCATTCCCTTTTTGAGCAACACCAAACAACAACATACTTGGGCTATAGCCAGTGCTTTTGTTCACGATATTATTAATGCCAAATTCAACCTTTTTCAAATGGTTTGACCAATTACCGGGATCGAGTTCACTTTCTTTAGACAGCATAGGAGTAAGGCTTCTATTGACACGTTCCACCATTCCGTTGGATGGTGGGGAATTTGTTGCAACTTTTATATGTTGGATGTCATAGCTTTTGTAAAAGCTCATAATATCCTCAGACGTGAAACAGCTTCCTCGGTCGGAAATCAAACGTATAGGCTTACTATAGGCGGAGAAATAAGATTCGAGACATTTTATTACTTCTACTGTACTGGTGCTTTTTACTGCATAAAGCTTAGTGAACTTTGTAAAACCATCGACTACTAAGAGAACGTATTTAAAGGCACGACCTGAAGATGTTAATGGGCCGAAGTGATCAATGTGTATGGTTTCAAATGGCTTATCACCTTTTTCAATATTGTGCAAAATACCTTCTTTCTTTCCCGATACTAAGGAAAAGTGCATGCATTTTAGGCAACTGCTGATGTAGTTTTTTATTTTTGCCTTCATGGAAGGAAACCAATAAGTTTTTCTTAAGAAATCATAGCACTTCTCTATACCTGCATGGCAAAGGGCGTCGTGATGAGTCTGCACAACATTCCTCTCCATCTGTGATGGAACATAAAATAACACCTTTTGATTGATCTTCCGATAAACTAAACCATTTATTAATTCGTAGAGAGAGCTTTCCCTCTGCTCTAACATATCTACGAGATTTCTTATGATTGGGTCTTTCTGTTGGGCTGCCGCCAAAACATGTTCAAAGGAATCAGGTTCAATTATGAGGATGTTATGACATCTACTTAAGGCATCAACATGGCTCATTTTTTTACCATCTCTATGCTCTATAAAATAATCATAGTCTTGGAGCTCTAAGGCCCAACGGGAAATCCTTGGGTTTATTACCCAAGGTGAGCGTTAGGGATTTGCAATCAGTTAATATTTTAAACTTTATACCGGTAAGATATATTTTAAAACATCTCCACGCATAGATGATAGCTAAGATCTCTAGCTCGTACGAATGGAATTTAGATTCTGGAGCTGTAGCACATTTTGAAAAAAAGAAAACGGGATGGAAACGTTTATCTTGTTGGCATTGCATCAAAACCGCTCCGAATCCCAAGTTGCTGGCGTCACAGTGTAATTCTGTCTCAGCATGGGGATTATAAATGCTGAGTAATGGAGCATTATCCAACTTTGTTTTTAAAGTCTCAAAAACGTGTAACTCTTTGTCACCAAAAACAAAAGGAACGTCTTTTTTTAAAAGGTCTTATAAAGGTTTTGCCAAAATGGAGAAATCTCTTATAAACTTTTGGAAATATGAACACAATCCTAAGAATGAATGTACTCCTTTAACATTCGTGGGTAAGGGAAATTCGACTACAGCTTTCAAGCCTGTAACATTGGGGCCTATTCCATTGTTTGTAACTTCATACCCTAAATAGGTTATATTTTGAAACATAAAAAGGCATTTGTCATAATGCAATTGTAAATTTTTGTTTGTGGCTATAGCCATAACTTGTTCCAAAATAACTAAATGTTCTTCTTTTGTTTCAGTAGCAATGAGTAAATCGTCAATATATACGAGTAACTTTGAAGAACTAATAAGATCTTTAAAAACAGAACTTATAAATCATTGGAAAACGGAGAGGGCATTTTTCAATCCAAATGGCATACGCAAGTATTCAAATTGTCCCAGGGGTGTTATAAAAGAAGTATATTTGATTGAGTCCTCGGACATTTTCACGTGATGGAAACCGCTTTTGAGATCTAAAAGAGAAAAATAGTTTTTACCTCTCAATCGATCTAGATGATCCTCAATCAGTGGTAACGGGAAATTGTCCTTCACCGTGACTTTATTGAGTTGTCGAAAATCTACGCAAAGACGCAATTCACCATTTTTGTTTCTTGCTAACACGATAGGGGAAGCGAAAGGAGAACTGCTCTCCCGAATGATTTTGTTGTGAATTAGGTCTCGTAAAATGTTCTGCAACTCTAATTTATGCATATAAGGCAATCGTATAGGCGTACAATTGAAAATATTATTCGGATCTGTTAACGTTATTTGCATTTCATAATCACAAGACTCATATGAACACGTGTTATTCGTACTCCCTAAAACTAAACTTTGAATTTTATCTTTTTCATCCCACGTCAAATTACTATTTATGTTCAACGAAGACTTTTCATCGCGGTCATTGCATGCATCAATATTAAGAATTTCCATAATATTATTTTCTAGATTATTATCAATAGATGTTTGTTCGAATTTGTCCAGTTTCTCTAAAGTTAATTTAATATTACTCCTTTTCAAAAAGTCTCTACCTATATATTTCATAGAATCATTTTTAACGACATGCAAACATAATTCAATAAAATCATTTTTAATATTAATTTTGCAATGTACTTTGCCGAAAATAACTAGTCTATATTATTAATACCCACATAATCTTCCATGGACGGCTCGATCGATGTCATCAGATAGGATGGTATGTACTTTTCTTGCACGAAGCTAATTGGACTTCCCGTATCGATCATAGTCATCGCCTTCAATATAATGCTCCGGAGTTGTCGTGAAGAAATTCATGCTTAGACGCCGTTCTCTCCTTCTGCCAACTGTGACCCTACCCATGCAAAACAACAACATTGCACAGGCACCAACTACAAAAAAACAAACAAAAGGAAACAAGCAACTACCAACGGCCACCTACTCATCTTCGTCTATTCACATCGCCGACAACGAATGTGAATATACTCTGCAGATGATCTACATAAAACTGACTTATTTGGAAGAAACTAATCGACAGTTCCTGCTACAACTGAATGATCTACGCACGCAGAATGAGGAACTTAAAACTAAAATTAATAGACTGGAAAGCAGACTAAATTGGCAACAGCAGCAGAATCTCGTAAATTACATCGACATTGTTGGAGTCTCTAATGTCAATAGCAATAATACTTTAGACAAAGCTAAACTTATTTTCAACAAATCTATCTGTATAGAATGTATAGAATCTATGTCAATTTCAACAGCGAAGTCAAGGGCGCGGGTGACAGTGGACGCATTAACAACAGCAATAAGGGAAACATCATTTATTTAAATGATGCTCTTACCAGGTACACTCAGGCACTTTTTATGAAAACAAAAGATATGATAAAACAAAAAGGCTTTAAATATGTATGGTATAGAAATAATCAAATTCTCGTGAGAAAGGTTGAGGGTGGAAAAGTAACTTCGATTAAATCTTTCAATGATCTTGAACATATTTAAAATTGTAAATGAACAACTCAAACAATGTAATTGAATTAATCGAAGACTTTTCTGCCCTTAACCCTAATAGTTCCAATTGTGATATTATCTTTAGTTCTAGTTCACACTGCGATGACAAATTTCTTATTGTACATCAGAATGTCAGAAGTTTGAGAGTAAACTTTGCGTCTCTTGTTACGCACCTTGATTCGTTCGCGAGCATTCCGGTTATTGTTTTTGTATCTGAAATCTGGGTTTACAATATTGAAAAGAGTGATTACGTTATTCCCGGCTTTAATTTCTTTGCTAATACGAATGAAAATTACGCTGCGGTGGTGTTGGGTGTTTTATAAAAGACGGCCTCCAGTTTCAAGAAGTTTTGTGTGTTGATTTTGTAAGTGCAGACGTGCTAAAAGTTTCCATTGTAGTTAACAATGAAGTATTCGTTTTCTTGTGTGTCTATAGGCTGCATATGTTCAATTTCTCGATCTTTACGAAAGAATTTTCTAATCTTTTAATTAAAATAAAAGCAAAAAATCTTATTGTTGTTGGGGATTTCAATATTAACAATCTAGAGAGTAGCGAAACTGTCTCAATAATATTTAGCCGTATTAGCTTCCCATGGACTTATTTCCTTCATAAATGAGCCTACTAGGATTGATTCAGGTAGATGCTTGGATCACATTTATGGTCGTTTCAAATGTGCTACTACTAATAAATGTGTGAAATGTGTTCTTGATTTGAAGATCACAGACCACTGTATGACAGGACTTCTTATTGAAACGTCTTACAGGAAGAATAGCAACTTTTCAAAGTTACTGAAAAAAATTATGAAAATTAACTTCAGTAAACTCAGAAACAATCTGCCTTTTGAGTTTTGGGAAGACGTCTATTCATGTAGTGAATTATCGACTTCCTACACAATATTTATTGATTGCCTTAAGAAGCATATTTACAAATGTTACTACTTTCTTCCTCAGAAAAAAATAGGAAAAAGACTCAAGCCCTGGATCTCTAGGGACTTAGTGAATAAAGTCAATGCTAAAAATAAACTTAGATTGAAATGTTATCGATACCCTAGTAATTTGAGATTAAAAAGTAAGTACACTAAATTATATGCTGAATTGAAAAAGAAGATTCCAATTTGTCGTGATACCTACTACCGTAATTGTTTTGATTCTGCCAGACGAAACCTTGGAAATGAATGAAAAATAGTTAACAGTTTACTTAATAAGCCTTCTTCCTCCAAAACACCTTCTTCTCTGCGTATCAACAACTGTTTAGTCTTTGACAAATACAAAATCGCTGAAGCACTAAATGACTATTACACAAGTATTTCCAGTAGTTTACAACCCTGCCCAGTCAACTCTTCTTGTGCTCTCTGTCTGTGCGCTGAACCAGTTCAAAGAAATAGCTTTGTTTATAAACCTATCACATCTCTGGAAATGCTCAATGCTATTCGCAGTTTAAAAAACACTAATTCGAGTGGCGCAGATGGTATATCAAGTCTGATTCTATAAACAGTTGCTTGGCTTATAGGGGATGTCTTAACGTACATCTTTAATAGCTGCGTTTTTAAAGGGGTTTTTCCTGAAGAACTGAAGTGTGCTGATGTTATACCTTTGTTTAAAAAAGGTTCAGCCGTAGAACCGTGTAACTACAGGCCCATTTCTCTTCTCCCTGTGCTAAGTAAGATCTCTGAAAGGCAGAGTAGAACATTTTCTAGACATCAACAATTACTTTAGTCCTAAACAGTTTGGCTTTCGGAAAGGCAAATCAACCGAAGATGTTCTACTACAGTTTTGTGCCCAAACAATGTCTAATAATGATGGTAAAAAGTATACAGCTGGCTTATTCATTGATATTACCAAAGCCTTTGATATGGTCAATCACAATATTTTGGTTGGAAAACTGTACAAAGCTTCGTGGTTTTATGCTTGATTGGTTCATGGCTTATCTAAAAAATAGATCACAAAGAGTAAAAATTGACGAGATAAGGAGCGAAATAAAATTGTTTAACATGGGTGTACCCCAAGGCTCAGTCCTGGGTCCAATTCTAAAGGGTCCGCCATCTAACGTTTTTTTTTTTCAAGTAGTGCTTATTTCGTGAATGGTAACACTTAGCTCATGTCTGATTTGACAGATAATTAGTTTTATCCTTCCGCTAAACGAATATCGTTTGTATACGCTTGTATACGCTTGAACAACGCTGGGAAATATTGCGACATTACTTTGAAAACCATGGTAATGTTGCAGAATGTGTGCGAAAATTGCGTACGGATTTTGGAAGAAGAGAAGCACCGTCAGCTCCGTATGTTCGTTATCTTGTGAAAAAAGTGAAAGAAACTGGCATCCTCATCGATAAACCAAAGCGTGAAAAGCCAAAAACAGTGCGTACACCCGAGAATATTGCTGCTGCGGCAGAAAGTGTGCGTGAAGCGCCATCAACATCAATTCACCGTTGTTCTCAACAATTGAACATTTCGGAGACATCATTGAGACTAATTTTGCATAAAGACCTTGGTATGACGCCATACAAAGTCCAAAAGTCCAAAAGAGTTGAAGCCAACTGACCATCCAATGCGTTTTCGCTTCGATAAGTGGACCTGCGATCGAAGAAGATTACAGAAGATGCCGATTTTGCCAAAAAAAATCATCTTTTCAGATGAAGCTCATTTTGATCTTGGCGGGTATGTAAACAAGCAAAATTGTCGCATTTGGGGCACAGAAAACCCGCAACTCGTGCAGGGACGGGTAAAGAATATCCCTGCAGCGATACCTATCGCTTGTCGTAAAAGGCGACTAAACAAAGGTAAACAAAACTCACATCTAGGCAATTTAGAAAACACCAAGGTGAGCCTAGGGACACATATACCACCATTAAACTGCCCCACAAGTGTGCATGCAAATCAGTGGGTTGACACGACTGGAGATCACCGGTGTTGTAAGAGTAAGATCAATCAAAAAAATAAAAATAAAAAATCTGGAGCATGCCCGTGTCAAAAAGGAAGAGAAGAATGAAAACGGTCAAACCGTAGCATTATGGAAAAGAACGCTAAAAGGAAAAGCACTACCCCGCCAGGCACTACTAATGGTCGTGATCATGGGACGAGCAGCAATGCTTGGGTCAGAGCTATAGGATTTCCGGGGGATAGCAAAGTAATGCAACGGCGTAAGCCACATTTAAGAGTCGCGAGTTGGAACGTTGGAAGCATGAGTGGGCGCAGCTATGAGCTTGAAGAAATGATGGTTAGAAGGCGAGTGGACATCCTGTGCGTACAAGAGACGAAATGGCGAAACACCGGTAATCGGGCACGTTTCTTGGACGTTAAAACAAAAGCCTACAAGATGTTTTACTATGGATTTGAACAAGGAAAAAACGGAATCGCCATCATCCTTGCGGCAGAGTTACTTGGCAACGTCTTAACCATTTCAAAGTCCAGTGACCGTTTGATGGCTCTCAGATTGGTGATGCATGGTGAGGTGTGGAACATCGTAAGCGCATATGCCCCTCAAGTAGGATGCGAACAAAAAGAAAAAGATGCATTCTGGCTAGATTTCCACAACCTTGCAAAATCATCCCAAAGGAAGAGCTTTTGTTTGTTGGGGGAGATTTAAACGGACATGTCGGGAAGACAAGCGGAGACTATGAAGGCTACCACGGAGGGCTGGGATACGGCACCAGGAACTCTTCAGGTGAAGATATCCTAAACATGTGCAAGTCGTACGGTCTTATAGTGCTAAATACCATGTTCGTCAAACAAAACCGGCACCTGATCACTTATAGCAGCGGCGGAAATGAAACTCAAATAGACTATCATTTGGTATCCAGTTTCATGAAGCCACGAGCTAAAGATTGCAAAGTGATCCTGGGAGACGCGATCGCCCCTCAACACCGTCTCCTCCTGACTGAATTTTTTATGGATGCGAGAAAGAAGTCAAAGCAGCAAACGAAGGTGTCTGAGAGAATCAAGTGGTATAAGCTGGATAAAGGAAAAGGCGAAGCTTTTATTACCATCATGGAAAACTACCTCTCTTTCATTATCGATGAGGTCGGTAATGAGGAGTGCAGAGCACAAGACATGTGGGATTCCCTACAACAATCTGGCCTGGAGAAAGCCAAATCACTGCTCGGAACATCTAAAGGCCCCTGCCAACACGCAAAAGAAACCTGGTGGTGGACAGACGAAGCCAAAGCAGTGATACACGAAAAGAAAATGGCTTTCCAAGCTTGGTCAAAGTGCTCTTCTACTAATAGAGAGGAAAAAGCTCGCCGTGAAAAGGTATATAGATGTTGCAAAGGTATCGCGAAGAAAAAATGCGCCGAATTCAAAGCGAAAAGCATGGAAGGCCTCTATCAGGAGTTGGAAGAAATATCGTCTTCCGCGTCTGACAGGAACCAGGCTACCCAGGAGCTTCGACAAAACAATTTGAACAAAGGAGCAAATATCTTTAAGATAGCCGCCCAGAGAAGAAGAAATGCTCAGGAGATTCGTTTCCCAAAGTTTATTAACAATGCTGAAGGCCAACTCCTTGTGGAAGACGAAAAACTTCTCCACAGATGGCGACAGTATTGCGAGGAACTTCTGAACGAACAGTTTCCCCGAGCGTACTTTCCAAGAGCCGCCCCGAATCATGCCGAAATATCCGACATCACAGTCGAAGAAGTACGGTACGCGGTTAAAAACTCCAAGAAAAGAAAAGCTGTTGGGCCGGACGGGATACCCTCTGAGTTCTGGAAAAAGATGGGAGACATCGGGTCTAGATGGCTCATGGTTCTTATCTCCAAACTTATGAGAGGCGACACTATGCCTAATCAATGGAGGGAAAGCTATCTTCTTCCATTGCACAAAGGAAAGGGTGATACGCGAAATTGTGATAACTACCGTTCTGTCAAGCTGATGTCGCACACCATGAAGATCGTTGAACGGGTATTAGATAGCCGACTGCGGAAAATAATACGACTATCTGATGACCAGTGCGGGTTTGTCTCGGGTAAATCAACAACAGATGCAATCCAAAGTATAAGGATCATGATGGAAAAGCATCGTGATTCTTCAAAGGACTTGCATATGGTGTTGGTTGATTTCGAGAAGGCCTTTGACCGGCAACCAAGGGATCTTTTATGGGTAGCGCTAAGACAAAAAGGAGTTCCAGAAACCTACGTGCGAGTGATTATGGACATGTACGAGAGAGCAACGACAAGAGTAAGATGCACCGCAGGAGTCACCGAAGAGTTCGCAATCAAAGTCGGTGTACACCAAGGGAGCGTCCTCAGCCCACTGCTTTTTATACCAGTCCTTGATTGCTTGCTTGAAGGAAAAGTGACGGACCCCAATGTGCACCAGCTATTCTTTGCTGACCATGGGGCCATTATAAGTGATGATCAGGCGTCCCTACAACGAGCACTTGATGTGTGGGTAGACATTTTTGAGGGACACGGGTATCGTATTAGTTCAAAGAAGACAGAGTATCTGTGCTGCCCGTTCTCTGACCCTCATCAGCCTATTCCAGACATTTACTTGAATGGAAGAGTGCTTCCCAAGTGTGAAAAGTTTAAATATCTGGGATCTATGATTAATAGAGAAGCAACTTGTGATGACGACATCAAACATCGCGTAAGCGTAGGGTGGATGAAGTGGCGGGAAAACTCCGCCATCTTCTGTGATCGAAAAATGCCCCCTAAGCTGAAAGGAAGGCTCTACACTTCAGTTGTACGTCCGGCGCTCACATACGGTTCACAATGCTGGACAATGCACAAAAAGTATGAGAGCAAATTAACGGCAACTGAGATGAAGATGCTTCGCATGACAGCGGGAGTAACAAAGCGTGACAGAATTAGAAGTTGAAAGATCCGAGGAAGCCTCCACGTAAAAGAAACCATCACAAGAAATATAGAGTGCGACCGACTCAGTTGGTATTGCCATGTTCAAAGGAGAGATCCTTTGAACCCCGTCCAAAAGGCGTTATCAATCAACATTCCAATTTCAACACGCAAAAAAGGCAGGCCGAAAAACAATTGGTGCAAACAAATGCAAAAACACCAGCATTTGATTGGCCTCAGCGATGAAGTAATCCCAAACCGGGAAGCCTGCCGCTACTTTCTGAGGTCAAACCGGCGGACCCCACAAGCGGACCAGTAGGAATGCAGTTAAGTGGGAAGGTTATGGTCCTACACTTCTGACCATAACGACGCCGGGATAAAAAGGAAAAGAAGAAGAAGGGGCACAGAAAACCCGCACGCATACATTGAAAAGCCGGTGCACCCAAAACGAGCCACTGTTTGGTGCGGATTTTGGTCCAGAGGCATAATTGGGCCATTTTTCTTCGAAAATGAGCAAGGAGTGGCCGTTACAGTCAATGGCGATCGTTATCGGGCCATGTTGAACGAATTTTTGTTCACAAAAATTGAAGAGGAGGATATTGGCAACATTTGGTTTCAACAGGACGGCGATACGTGCCACACAGCCGAAGCTACACTCGATGTTTTGCGCCCTGTTTTTGAAGATCGCATTATCAGCCGCAGAGCTGATGTCGTTTGGCCACCTCGGAGCTGCGATTTGACACCGTTGGACTATTATTTGTCGGGTGCCGTCAAAGATAAGTGTTACGGAGACAAGCCAGAGACAATTGACGCTTTAAAGGACAATATTCGTGAAGCCATTGGTGAAATACAGCTGCACACAATCGATAATGTGCTTAAAAATTGGACCGATCGTGTAGGCTACTGCATGGCCAGCCGAGGCAGCCATTTGAATGAAATTATTTTCCATTATTAACCGGAAGGATTGTACTTTCAAATAAAAAAAGAAATTTGAGAAAATATTCAGTATTTTTTTTATAGCATTTTCAAAAAAAAAAATTATTTGGCGGACACTTTATTTTTCATCTACATTAACTCAATCTTTGCACTTGACTTCAGAGGCACACCAACCGCTTTCGCGGATGACATAGGTTTTTCATATGGTCAGAATAGTCCTTTGGAACTTGTTGCTAACATAAATTGGGATTTGAATTTGTTGAGAATCTGGTTCGAGAATCATAAATTGTTAATTAGCTCTAAGACAGAAATAATGTATTTTTCTTTGTCCTCGGTACACTATGCAGGGGCAAATGTTTACTTTCATGCACCTCAGTGTCAAAAATTCAGATTTAACAATTTCAAGTGTACACATAAACCTATTACTTCCACTTTTTGTAGTTCTCTTAGTTGCAGTGATAACTGTTTTCTTATCGAAGAAGTAGAAGAATATAAATATCTAGGGCTTACTGTTGATTCCAATATGAGCTTCTCGAACCACACAGAATCTCTGAAGAAGTATCTATGTTCCACTATAAGATACTTCTATTATTTGCGAAATGTTTGCTCCACAAAGCTACTAAAGAAAATTTACTATGGTATTTTTCACTCCAAGCTTCAATATTGGATCTCTTGTTGGGGAGGTTCTTATCTTAATAAAATACAGCCTCTCTTAGTTTTACAGAAGCACTTATTAAGAATTGTATGTATTAAACCTGTTAGATATCCTAGTTTCCCCTTGTTCTGTGACCTGAAAATCCTTCCAGTTCGTCATCTGTATTGTTTTAAAGTATTGAAGTTATTCTTTATGAAATCTAGTAATCGAAATTTTCGACTAATTTCTAATCACAATTTACGTGGAAACTCTTCGTACTTGGTATCTGTTCCATTTGCTCGTACTACTGCATACCGTAATTTTTACTCTGTCTTGTCATTTCGACTATTTAATAAGCTTCCACAGTCTATCAAAGCAATAACAATACCTGGAATATTCTTAAAATGTGTAAAAACTTGGCTTCTCAATCTCAACTACGCTAGTTTGGAATCTGTTACTTTCGACATTCTGATATAACTCTTACTTAAATTTCGTTGATGTTTACTAAGAATTATTTTTGTTGTTTATGGCCACACCATCATAAACGTTAAATAAAGTTTCAATAAATATTTGAAGTGGCATTCAAAACTATTTTCACTACTTTTTTAGTAAAATACAGAATGTCTCACATGTTCATATAAATTTCTATCTGTGCGCTTAAATTGTAAAATATCATTTTAATGAATTGTACTTGAATTATAGTTATAGGAATAAAATAAAAAATACAATAATTGAAGATGCCTTGAAAACTTTGCAGAAATGATTCTTGATTCTCATTTGCTGATTCTGGATTATGAAGCACCATTACTGGTTCCGAAACCCTTTGAGCAGAGTTTTTATCAACATGACCTCTTTGCCCACAACGATAACACGAACCTCGTTCTCTGCGCGGCTTGGGACAAGTGGTGGCTACGTGTCCAACGTCACGGCAGTTGTAGCACTTGATAACATTTTTGTTGCGGAACTGCACAACTGGTTTTGGCTGCGATGTTGTTTTTGTGAAACTTGACGTTTGTGGTGCCGACTGGTAATCAAGCTTCATTTTCTCATATCTTCTCACAGCGTTTTTCAATTCCATGATGGTCTTGGCTGTAAACAATATTTGCTTAGTAAAAGTAGAATCAGGAATGCATTTCACGATGTAGTCTATAACATCTTGCTGCTCGATGTTGGCTGATGAAGCGATCTCCTGCATTGTCAGAACGTATTGCTGAAAGTTTTCATCTTTAATCTTCTTTATTTTGCGTAGAGCATTGTGGACATCTGTGGCGGTAACATGCTGATAAAATTCTGTAAGCAGGGATTCCTTTAATTCGATCCATGATCGACATGATGTGGATCGGAGATTAAGTCTTGCTGTTCCCGTTAACATCCGTTGGGCGTATAAAAAACACTTGGAATCGTCGAACTTGTACAATTGCTTAGCGTCCTCAAAATTTCGGATTTCCTCTTTTTTTGTCACGATGTCACGTAGATGTTCCAACTGTTCTGGAACCATAATGTTTTCGTCTTCTCTTTCCGATCTATTCATATCCAAATTCAAGCTTTCGACCACATTAGCCGGGAAAAACTCATGCAATTGGGTATCATTAAGTTTTTCGGCAGCTTGTTCCAATCGCACCTTCAATGAGTTTTTCGCACCGCTCGTAGGTAATCTCATCTCGGCCAATTTGTCTTTTAATTGGGACACTGTTGCAATCACTAAAAACTCCTTCACGGTTGCCATAATAATTTACACAGCTAACAAAGTATAGTTACATAAATCAACATAAAACATAATTTTTTCTTAATTTGCAGACTTCGAGTTAACTAATCCCACTTCTGATAAATTTGTAGGAGTTTCAGAGCACAAAAAAAAAATACATGGATAAGACAAAAAGGGCGATGTTTCGCTTATAAATATTTTATTGCAACTGCCTTCTAAAAACAACAATGTCAAGGCTTATATGCGAGAGAAAAGGGAAATAACTAGAATACTTGTACATAATGAAATAATGTTGTCTCAACGAAACTTCCTCATCCTACTCCAAAACTGTTGACTAGCTGGAAAGATGTCAACAGATCATGTAATTGCATAGGGTGGTCGATGCGTTGGAACACATTCTCATACGATCTTAAAGTAATGTGCTTCTAATTATATTTACTTATAAGTAGGATCTTACAGTTGTTATGTCCGAAACTTGACCCTGAATCAACCAAATTATACCAACAAGCAAGAGGAACTTCAACAAAAATTCCTAAACTAAGTGAATTTTTTTGCTTCATCGAAAGTAGATTCCGAGGATTAGAAGGCATCCGTGAATTCAATCGTGAACCTCAGTCGCAAGCACTAAGGTTAACAGGTACAAAAAACCATTTGACTACAGTCACTCAGTCGAAATGCGTTGTGTGCGGCGAATCTCATCAATTGTATAAATGCAAAAGGTTTTTAAGTATGAAGACGAAAACCAGATTGGATGTAGTCCAAAAGTCGAAACTTTGTTGCAACTGTTTGCGAGATGGACATACGGCGAGGGAATGTTTGACGAAGAAGGGTTGCAAAATATGCTCCACGTCCCTCGAGGTGAAGGTACTACAGTCCCGGTAATAGGAAGAAGCGTCATCATCAATAGGAATCGCTACCGCATGTTATGGTAATAGGATGGTACTACTAGCTACAGCCATGGTGAACATATGCGCTGGAGGACAAGTTAGACTCGTACGAGCTCTGATTGATCAAGGGTCCCAATCATGTTTCATGATAGTGAAGTTGGCCCGTCAATTAAGGATTCCACTGGTCAAGTATGAGTCAAAAGTCAATGGAATCAACTACAAAAATTATTATAAATTATAGATGCTTTAGTGCAGCCAGTTATCACATCAAGAATGCCAGCACAACAATTTACACCCAACCAGTGGCCACACATCCAAGGGTTGAAATTGGCAGATCCATGGTACGAACAACCGAAGGAGATTGAATTACTGATTGGATCAGATATGCTTCCGCAAGTTTTGACGAACGGATTAGTCAAGGGCCCAGCCAACACTCCAATGGCACAAAACACAAGGTTTGGCTGGATACTATCGGGACCAGTCGACTGGATTCCAACCCCAAGGAAGCAGATACAAGATAATATAATCACATCATGTGTCAGTGTGTGCAGTGCCGATGAAGCTTTGAAGAAATTTTGGGAATTAAAGGAAGTTCCAAGTGCAAAAATCAAGTCTACTGAAGAAGAGATGTGAGAGAATCACTATCAAATGACACACAAACGGGATGACACAGAGTGTTACATCGTCAAATTACCAATACTACAAGATCGCTTGGTTTTGGGTGATTCACGCAAAATGGCTTTAAAGCGATTCTTTATGTTGGAACAAAGATTCGCAACAGATGAGAGTATTCGGATTGAATAATCCAGTTTCATGCGAGAATATATTAAACTGGGACACATGGAGGAGGCATCAGAAAGTTATATTCGAAGAAAATTTTGGACCATCCGAGGAACAAACACTGTCAAGGCAACAATAAATCAATGCATGAAGTGTTTCCGATTCAAGACTAAGGAATCAAATCATCTTATTTGACAACTTCCGGAGGCTCGATTAAGGTTTTCACGGCCATTTACACATTGTGGGATAGATTACTCAGGGCCAATCAACATAGGATGCTCACAAACTCGAGGTGTGTAATCGCATAAAGCTTACATAGCGCTGTTTGTCTGCATGGCAACAAGGCAGTGCACATTGAACTCACTTCTGACTTAACTACGGATGGCAGCATTGCGACGTATGATCAGCAAAAGAGGATCTATAAACCATCTATACAGCGATAATGGAACAAATTTTATTGAGGCAAAAAATGTTATTGACGCATTACAATCCACGCTATCCGAAAATGCGATCCAGTAGCATCTTATTCTACCGGGAGCTCCACATTTTGGTGTACTCTGGGAAGCAGGAGCTAATTCAGTTAAATACCATTTGAATCACATCATAGGAGAGCAAAAATTAACATACGAAGAGATGAATACCATTCTGGTGCAAATAGAAGGATGCTTGAACTCAATACCACTCTGTCCATTAACAGACAACATTGAAGATCTAGATGCATTAACAACGGGTCACTTCATTATTGGATCACCACTGATAGCACCACAGCATGATGTCATTGTGGACATGGCAGAGACTAGTTTAAAAAGCTGGAAGTTAATCCATAAACATAAACAAGATGTTTGCAAACGTTGTTACGAGGAATACATAAACAAGGTGCAACAGCGATGCAAGTGGAAGCAACCCGCAAAAAAAGTGGAGCCTGGGCAAATTGTGCTGTTGAAAAACGAGCTTCTGAGACCAACGAAATTGCCTCTAGGCAGAATAATTGAAGTGCACAATTCCGCTGGGTGGGCTTATCAGAGTAGTAACAGTAAAAACAGAGAAGAGAACATTCAAGCGGCCAATAGTCAAGTCATCCAGCAGGCCCAAGAGGAAGCTGAGAGATAAAAACCAAACATTAAGCTTCTCTACTGCTCTTGTGATTCTGTCGTTATTTGCATCCGTTATGCCAGGGGCTACAAGATATACAATAACACACCCGGAGACTGGATTATTTGGGGAACAAATTGGAACAGCCAAAATTCAACGAGAAAAGCTACGTACGAGCGTTCGATTTCCAATCACAAACATCTTACGGGACCAAGTTAACATGAACAAGACGAGAGATCGAATGGGTGAGTTGTGCAACAAGGCAAAATCATTAACAAGGAGAGTCAATGCGATGAATTGATTCATCACATGGAAGAAGAATGGAAGAACGTACTTTAAATTTTCAACAGACTTCAAGTAACACCTTTGCGAAGGCAAAAATGAGGATTACTAGGAACCATTCTCACCTCAATATTCGGAGTAAACAATGAAGTATACCATGACATCGAGGACCTAGACAATAACCAGAAGGCCTTGATAAAAAGTAGCAAAACAAATAGTAAGATCCTGTTGTCTACAATATCCAGTGTGAACGAGACGAAAGCTAGAATCAACACTAAAATCAACATCTTTACAAAAAGGCTGAATGCTGGTCTAGAGGAGATTAACAGATGGAATCTTGGTACACCATTGTTGACGAGAATAAAATTAATATACAGGTGATGAATGCATATCTAATTGCACTTAGCTACATGCGAGAAATCGAAACCAAGTACAATAAGTTGTTTAATGCATATCTTAAACATAGTCATTTGTTCGAGTTCTTGTCACACATGAGCATGGAGGAAATCATTAAGAAGTGCGCGGAGAGACTTGGCCCAGAGATGGAGGTATTACCAGATCCAATGGACAAACTAGAGATTTCCTCAACTTCAACAGAGATTTTAGTAGCTGGATACTTCATGATCAGCGATGCCAATGAATATGATCTGATTAAACTTACGATTTGATACGATTAGAAGCGAAATTAATCAAGGAAAGGAGAATAATGATGCACTTTAGCAAATCAATTACTACTATAAGCACATCGTTATCACCTCAAGTTCCGGGGTATTTTACTAATGAATCCGTCATCCCAATTAACAAAGACGTGACTAAGATTTCCAATTTCAATTATCAAGAAGCAGTCGAGGCGCTTAACCGACTACATGACCACAACTGGAAGAAAATCGAAGAGCATCGGTATTGGACAATGGGGCTTTGTTCAATGTTTGCAACCGCCATTGTTATAATTTGCCTATTGGCTGTGGTCCTTAAGTACAAGCAAGCGTCGAACTAAAAACTCGACCAACATCGAACTGAAAGATCAAAACCACATTAGGAGTAGTAATTTTGAGATCAATTGGGCAACAACGTCGGAGGAGGCAAAATGTTGATGACATCAACAAAAAACAAATTTACTTTGTATTGCTTAGTTTGTCATTCTTACCTTTGTTTGCCTTTATCGATGACATCAACAAAAAGTACGCACTTATTGTTGCAAGGCGTAGGTCAACAATTTTTGGCCTTTCCTTTAGCTAGCAATATTTGTTATTTTGTGGTACAAGTTGTCGTGCTGAGGCGGGCAATTTTTTAGTATAAGGTACACGAATAAAATGTTGTATGGTAGCCAAGAGCAGAAAGGGGTTGCAATTGACTCCAAACGTAACGCGCAAATTAGTACCAGTTACCAGGAAACTATTAAGAGACGTATGATCTTCTGTATGGAACGATGCGTCAAATACAATGCGTAAGCGGGTAATTTCGCTTTCTGCCTTGTAAATAGGGTGATGTGGCAGATAAAATGTTCTTTTTGATGTCGGATCATTGATTGATTCTGCGATACCTTCTTCTAGCAGTTTTTGAATTGCGGTGTTATATTCTGCAAGTTTTGTCGGATCTCTCGAAAGTCGGCGCACCAAGGAATCAATGAATCAGAAGCGCAAACGAACATCCTTCCAGGCAACGATGCTTGATATCTTCTTCCCACTTGACGAATGCACTGCCGCGTAAGCTTTTTTGTCAAGGATATATTTTCTTGCTTCTCGCCTTGTATTTCTATAGATTCTAGTGCCCATATCGTCGCTAAACTCTCTTCGCATGGCTCTTCTCCCCAAGGTAGTTTTGAAACAAAAAATGCTGCTCCACTTTCAGCTACTCGGTAGTTCGTGTGTTCATGATGCCCCTGTACCGTCCAAACAAAAAGCGTTTCCACTGCTCTCAATCGTTTTGTTATCTTTCGTTGGTTGCCGCTGACAACTGCCCAATAATAATCAGCCCCAATCAATAAACTCAGTCCGTATATTCACTGCGAGAATTACAAATGAGGTTTGATGACACACCTGCATGTTTGTCTCTGTCTTGTTCCCTGTCACCTTTGGGTTGCATTACAGCAAGGGGATAACTCTTATGTACGGATCGCACATTGTTGTCATGTGGTTTCCCTTACACTTACCACACTTAATCCACTTGACACTTCTACACTTCCTTGAGACATGTCCCTTTTTGGCACATTTGAAGCATCTTCCGTTTTTCGCTAGAAGGTCTCTGTTCACGGTGAGGCTATTTTGCCTCAACGAAGATAGCCAAGGTTCTTGTACCTTGACTGGTTGATGAGGAGATAGCCGGTACTTGAACCAGTATCTCAGTAGTTTGATCGTAAGTAAAACACGTCGATTGAAGGTTGACACATTAGTGATTTATTGTTCCCTTAAACGGGAGTATTTATACAAGATTATTGCTTATTAGGTACAATTAGGTATAACTAACGAATGCTTATTATGCTATATCAATACTCTAAATAACTGATACAATTGCCTGCGGATCGAATTTCGGCTATGCAAAACAATCGCCACTGCTTCACCTGTTTTGTCATTTATTTTTATTCGCCTAATGGGTTCAAGGTGAATGGGCAACGGTTTCATATAGCCGGCATTCGTGACGCATACCAAGTACTAATTCCCCCTGCGTATCGTCCGCATGCGACAAGTATGCTGACGTATTGTTCTGTTGTTTTTGATGATACAGACGATATGCAAGGAGACTTAGTACGTACATATAGTGTGTATATACATATTTGTAGTCACTTGTTCGTGAACAGTCTCTTTTCTGCACAATGGTTAAATTGGAATCACAATCCTTTGTGTGGTGAGATGCGGAATGGCAAAACACACAGTTCTCGTTTTCGTTCAATGCGACCAAGCTCGCAGCTGTGGAAGTAGTGGTAACCTTATGGTGACTTTGTGCGAGCGAGTCGGCTAATTTACTTTTTTCCATTGCTTCGATCTCATATTTTAGGAATTCCATCAGGTTGGTACAGGTACATGTCCTATAGCTGATATCACGCTGGAATGTGAGAAGGTAGTGCTCGGTTCATCTTCTTTTTCACCTTTTATGCTTTGGTGGCTTCTTTCTCGTTCCATCGGTGGTAGTTTATTCGGAGCTCTGCGGGCAGGCATCGGAGGAGGATGGACTTAAGCATAACGTCATATTGGTTTGAGGTAACATTTAGAGCTGTCAACGAACGTCTGCCTGTAGTGATGGCATTGTACAAATTTCGGAGACTGTTAACGTCGGTGGATGAGTGTACTGGTCGAAGGGAGACAAGCTGTTGGATGTGACTGTCAATTAACCGTTCTACGTCTCCGTATTGTTCTTGTAACAATGACATAGCGGCATCATAACAATTTTCGGAAGCCGTAAATCCTGTTACGATTTTTCTACCTGCACCCAGCAGACATGACTCCAGATACAGAATTTTTCAGTTCCGGAAAGGGACGTATTTTCATGCAGTGATAAACGGGATTGCTCCCAAAAAGGCAGCCAGTCTTTCACATTGCCATCAAATTTCTTAAGAGTGAGCTTTGGTAGACTTACATGACATTGCTGAGGCCGTGGAGGTTTTTCGGCCCAATGATGTTTGACGTAAAGCGAAACTTTTCAGTTAATTTCTTCAATCTATCCTCTAAACGAGAGCGCGGCAATTGCAGTGTCCTCGTACTATGCTGTTTTCACCATCTCTTGATCGAAGTCGGCTTTCATGAACTCCTTTTCAATGATTCTCATATTAACTGTAATGAGACTTTCGTTCACGGCGCGCAGTCTCTGTAAATACGTGCGTAATTCTTCTTCGACCGCGTCGAGGTTTTCTTCACGATCTAGTTGCGACTCTGACGAACTTAAATCGTCCGAAACGGCTTTCACAATCTTTATGAGTTGGCCTCGGTAGGCCGCACGTCTGGCGAATTCCATTTCGTTGATCGATTTCTTTAATTTTTACCCAAAACTTTCGCGATAAATCCGTCTGGCCTCCCGGGTTCCGGCACCAACTATTAAAAAACCGGACTAAATAAAAGGCTTCTTGAAGTTAAATTTATCGTACATTTATTTTAATACGCGGTTAATCAATATTCGCTAAACGCGTCCTATTTGTTCCTTTGCCGAAGCACAACTGATTTCTTAAGTGTGATAAACTTAAGTTACAATACATTAGTGTGTGAATGCGTGTGTTTAACCGAATTTTCACATGCAAGGAAAGGGGTAGTTAACATAAACAATATGGAAATAAATGGGAATTCATGTATCTGTGTGTCAAAGATAAGACAATAAATAAATGTGTATTAATTTTCAACAGATTTAATGTGAATTTGAGTAGTTGTTGATTTTTTCAATATGCCTGGTAAAAATATCTCTTGATGTAAGAGAGTTTGTCTATTGCAACTATCATAAAGGAAACTTGTTGCGAAAATAGTTTAATTTATCAAAGAAAAAACTGTTTATAATATGTATTATTAATCGCGCGGAATGTGAAAATCGAGTGGAAAGTATTATTTGGGAAGGAAGGCCAAGAAAATTAACTAATAAAAAGGAGAGCTGTTTAACAAAGAAAATCTCAAATCTCAATTAGATCTTTGTCAAGCATAAACGTGGCATACAAGTTTCCCATGACAGGTGCTACTAAAGCATAAGTATTCATCAACATTGCTCCCGACTCAAAATGTGCAAAAACGAATACAGTACTCAGCCCATGAAATATTGGGAAGTTGTCATGTTTTGCGATGAAACTAAGATAATGTAATGTTGTATTACAACGAAGGTCCCAACAGAGTGTGGCGCAAACCTTTAAAAGCCTTGTTCAAATCAAATGTTATGGCAACCGTGAAATTCGGAAAATGATCTGTGATGGTATGAGGGTATACATATACATATCCAGCAAGGGCGTTGGCGACTTTGTTGAAAATAATATGGACGCTAAAAAGAATTTAAACATTTTACGGGGTCATTTGCTCAAAAGCGCCAATGATTTTGATTTCAATGATGGGGAGGTGGGCAGAAAACCAAAGTTCAAGTTCTACCAGGATTTTTTTTTTTTTTTTTTTTTTTTTTTTTTTTTTTTTTTTTTTTTTTTATAATTCGTGCAGGTTCAAGAGTTACGCTCTTTTGATGTTTGTCACACAACCTGGACGGGGTGCAGATGGTTTGTGTCGAAGATGTTCGTTCACTACTCTCCGGGGGTGGTTGTCTTGGGATTCGAGAGATTCGACTGAATTTGTCGCGTTGATTGTAGTTTTACAGTAACTTTATTCCATGCCATTAAGATCTTATATTGGAAATGCACAACGCAGAGTATGAATTTTGAAGTGATCTTATACTGCGAGTGTTATGCCTTCGTCAGCATTGTTTGATCATCTCTCATTCACAACTGGTGTTGTTGCATGGGTTTTTTTTCCGTATAGGAATTTTTCTTGGCTATGGTCAGACTTGAACTACAGACCTTCCGCTTAACAGTCGGTGATGATTACCATTGCACCACTACCACCAGCGAATCGAAACATAAAGAGCTTACAGTTAAAACATGGTTGCTTTACAATTGCAGCAAAGTGCTAGATATACCAGCTCAGAGTTCAGCAATCAGCCTATGGGCCTATCTATGGGCATATTTAAAAAAAAAGTGTGTCAAAAGATGCCCCAAGAACCGAATTCAATTTTTACAGTATGTGAAATAAGAATGGACAATTACTACCTCAAAAAATCAATCGGCTCTATGAACTGAAGATTACAGACGGTAGTTGAAGCCGAAGATAACCATGCTAAGTATTCGTAAGAAAAAAAAGTTTTTCTTCGAATTCATTCAGATGTGTAAACAATTTCTTGACACTGGAGTTTTTGTCCCTTTTTAGTTTATTATGTTTTTTATTGTTGTTTTTTAGTTAAATGATTTACATTTTGTATTATGTATATCATTTCCTCGATTTGAATAATATTATATAAGAAAAGAAAAATTTAATAAAGTTATTTTAAGTCCTCGTATTTCAAAGCAAAAAGTAAAATAAGTTGTTTTTTTCACTTGTGTAAACACTTTCTTGACAAACTGTATATACAGGGTGTCCCACGAGCAGTGTGCCAAAAAGCTAGAGCGTGTAGGTCTGGTCAAGACAAGAAAAAAATCGTATGGGAGGGGGGAGTCTATTCCCCCCCGTTAAGCCGGGAGGGGCAATTTTCTAAAAAAAATTACTTAATTTGGAAAAAAAATTATTAAAAATCAACAGTTACATCCACAATGCCGTGATATACTTTTTTGTAAAGCCAGAAACCTCTTCCTTCATCTTGTTTTTAAACAAAGCTGTTTTAAGGAAATTTTTTGAGAAATTAATTTTCAAACTCAAAATTTTGAAAAAAATATGAAAAAAAAAAATTTCGAACTATTTTTTTGCAAAATTGTATGTAATTAAGTACTAATTTTTTTTCAAAAATTCAATTCTCTTATTAGTTGTTAGTTAAAAACAGAAAACCGGATGCAAAAATGTATTGTAGTTTTTGAGAAATTAAAAAAAAACCCGAACCACTTTTTTGTAAGAAAAATCTTTTTTTTGGTTTTAACGCGGCAGGACTTGTAGGCAAATTAATGTATGAAACATTGACCTCTTTTTTATTATTTTTAAAAAATTCGGAGTTTTATTAATAAATTTTCAATATGATCCCCATTTATTTTTTAGAAGGCAAGGATTATAACTCCTTCTAATAGCTGCACATAAGTCTATGCTTGACAAATTTTCCTGCAATTTGACTCCAGCGACTTCAATCCGTTCTTTCAGTTGTTCCACTTCCTAAACATAATTCTTCATGAATCCCCACACATAAAAATCTAGCGGAGTTAAATCTGGTGATCTAGCTGGCCATTCCGTGGGGCCCTTTCTTCCGATCCAACGGTCACTAAAATGATCATCCAGCCAGTTTCTAACCCGTAAGCTGTAGTGTGCTAGTGCTCCATCTTGCTGGTAGATTAAATTATCTGCTATGGCCAAAGGAACGTTGTCCATCAAATCGGGCAAAAGGTCTTGTAGGAACTGCAGGTATGATTCTCCATTAATAACGGCATTCAAAAAGCGGGGCCCGATTACAGTTTGTCCAACAATACCAAGCCAAACATTACAGCTAACGCGGTGTTGTGATTTATTTTGTTTTTTGTTGTGTGGATTGGTGCTACTCCAATGATGCAAATTGTGGAAGTTAGTAACCCTATCTCTGGTAAACTGTGCTTCATCCGTCCAGAATATCCTTGCAAAATAGTTTCGTGCAGTTTCATCTCGAAGCAGTAATGATCGACAAAATTCTGCTCTCAAAAACTTGTCGTTTGAGGTGAGTTCCTGAACTGGCCTAAAATGGTACGGGTGTAAGTATTCGGTATGAAGCACTCTCCATACTCTAGATTTGGGCACTCCAAGCATAATAGCTATCCTCCTTGTACTAAGGGAGGGATTACGTCGGACAAAATCCAAAATTCTTTCACCTAAGATTCCTGATCCATCTGTAATTGATTTTTCGCTTCTTCGGTGCTCTAGCACTCCGTGCTCTTCAGGGTTATTCCAATACTGTGTCACTTTATTGTATCCTCATAAAACTCCGATTTTTTTAAAGATAATAAAAAAGAGGTCAATGTTTCATACATTAATTTGCCTACAAGTCCTGCCGCGTTAAAACCAAAAAAAAGATTTTTCTTAGAAAAAAGTGGTTCGGGTTTTTTTTTAATTTCTCAAAAACTGCAAGACGTTTTTGCATACGGTTTTCTGTTTTTAACTAAAAACTAATAAGAGAATTGAATTTTTGATAAAAAAATTAGTACTTAATTACATACAATTTTGAAAAAAAATAGTTCAAATTTTTTTTTTCAAAAAAATTGAGTTTGAAAATTAATTTCTCAAAAACTATTCCTTAAAACAGCTTTGTTTAAAAACAAGATGAAGGAAGAGGTTTCTGGCTTTACAAAAAAGTATATCACGGCATTGTGGATGTAACTGTTGATTTTTAATAATTTTTTTTTTCCAAATTAAGTAATTTTTTTAGAAAATTGCCCCTCCCGGCTAAACGGGGGGGAATAGACCCCCCCCCCCTCCCATACGATTTTTTTCTTGTCTTGACCAGACCTACACGCTCTAGCTTTTTGGCACACTGCTCGTGGGACACCCTGTATATGTACATGCATACATTCATTGTCGGAGATTGGACGAGAGGCAATGAACTCATTAGGCTGAGATAAAACCGTATCGGTTACTACGCGTAACAACGACAGGCAGGCAAAAACTTCGTACGAAATCATTCGATGAACATCTGCACTTACACAAAAACCACAGCTAGGCTACGATGATGACGACACCCAAGCGAAAACATATAAGTTAACACCCAACTCCGCGAAACGATCATCAAACTCGTACGTGCAGGAATTCGCCTACGTTGCACCTGCATCACAATTTCTGTACCAAAAATTGCCGCCTGAACCAGCAATGCTACCTGACCCAGTAAGCGGCAACAAGTGCAGCGAGCCGGAGGAATTCGTCGTCGGTCACCAGAGCACCCACGCCACCGAGGAATGCGAGGAGAACATCGCTCATCAGGTTACGAGTGCCAGTAGTATTTAAGGTAGCTGTAAATTAATTGTACGTAGACTTTAAGTTCAGACGTGTAAGGGTAAACTCTGCCCGATTTTGAGAAAAATAAAATTCATTTTTTTAAAACAAATTAATTAGAATATTTTTAAGTTATACAAACAACGTAGCACAAGCAACAGCATAAACAAGAGAACAACGATCAGGCGCGGGCATAATACATAAAGAGATGGACGATCAAGTGATAGCATATACAGGCAAGGGTTACATGTTCAAAGGAAGCAACGACAGGCAGTAATAACGAGGATGATCAGGCGACAACACATACATGCGCACAGCTATGCAGGCAACAATGCGATGTTAACCCATGATATTAAGATGAACTCCATGTAAATGATCTCAGGCTCTTTCAAATAAAAATTAACCAGTAGATTTTTGTCATCCGACTGAAGCAGACGCATATTCAATCAGTTTCTGAAACATTCATAAACAGTAACACAAAATAATTTATCATTAAAATATATACCTACATAAAGGGTCCGCCAAATAATTTTTTTTTTTTTTAAAAATGGTATAAAAAAAACTACTGAATATTTTCTCAAATTTCTTTTTTTATTTGAAAGTACAATCCTTCCGGTTAATAATGGAAAATAATTTCATTCAAATGGCTGCCTCGGCTGGCCATGCAGTAGCCTACACGATCGGTCCAATTTTTAAGCACATTATCGATTGTGTGCAGCTGTATTTCACCAATGGCTTCACGAATATTGTCCTTTAAAGCGTCAATTGTCTCTGGCTGGTCTCCGTAACACTTATCTTTGACGGCACCCCACAAATAATAGTCCAACGGTGTCAAATCGCAGCTCCGACGTGGCCAAACGACATCAGCTCTGCGGCTGATAATGCGATCTTCAAAAACAGGGCGCAAAACATCGAGTGTAGCTTCGGCTGTGTGGCACGTAGCGCCGTTCTGTTGAAACCAAATGTTGCCAATATCCTCCTCTTCAATTTTTGTGAACAAAAATTCGTTCAACATGGCCCGATAACGATCGCCATTGACTGTAACGGCCACTCCTTGCTCATTTTCGAAGAAAAATGGCCCAATTATGCCTCTGGACCAAAATCCGCACCAAACAGTGGCTCGTTTTGGGTGCACCGGCTTTTCAATGTATGCGTGCGGGTTTTCTGTGCCCCAAATGCGACAATTTTGCTTGTTTACATACCCGCCAAGTTTACATACTAAGCCTACCTTAATGTAACTAAACCTAACTTATTCTACCTTAACTAAAATATATATATATAAATTATATACATAATATATATTTAATATATACATATATCTTTTTTTATTTTTATTTTTTTTTTAAACGTATACATACCCTACTACCTACCCTACCCTACCTTACCCTACCCTAGCCTATGTAAGCCTGCCATTGGTGTTGGCAGGCGATGCCTTGAAGAGGCTGAAGCTCTCAAAGTGTCCACTGACGTAGCTCTCTCCAGCCACCAAAAGCGTTGATGCTGTCGGACTACGTCTCCTCGATCCCGGCGTGAGACCGATCTACAGAACCTGAGGCGCTCGGGCTCACGGAGCGCGACATCGGGTTCGTAGAGGAATCGCCGTTCCACGGAATTGCGACCCGCGTGGAAGATTAGCGGTACCGCCAATCTATCCTGGATCAGCCCACATCTATCTAAATAGAGGAATGCTTGGCGGCACAAAGCCATTAAGGCGCACTCTCTCGTGATATAAATCGTTGGGGTAGTAAGCCCCGAAGATCAGGCTATTGACCGAAGTCATTGCTCGCGCAACGTGGCTTCGAATCAGTTTGATCAAAAAATTATCTACCCGTACAATCCTGGCCCTATTGTATAGGACCTCGTTCGGGTAAAATTTCGTGTACTCAGATTCGGGTGTAATATGTAGACACGTCCTGAGACATTGTCTCTCAAACACCCGAATCCTTTCCATTAAGCTGGCTCTCACATTGAACCAGACGGGACATCCATAGGCAACCATGGGCCTGATTAAGGCCATGTAGCAGATTACCTTCACCCTAGAATCAAGTTGGCTGCTATGAAACAGCCACCTTGTCAGAGCGAAAGCACCCCGGGCCCTTGCCAGAGCAGCATCTACATGTTTGTCAAAATATAGATACTGATCCAGCACGATCCCAAGATATCTGACCACACTTTGTCTCGCCAATGGACGCCCGTCCGGTCCTAAAATTAAGAACCTGCGCCAGTTTTTTCTAGTGTCCCGAGAGGCCCTAGACAAAGGGGTTCTGAACAATATAGATTCTGATTTCTGGAAGTTGATTTTCAACTTCCAGTCATCACAATACTGCTGAATTTTTTCGAAGTCACGCTGCAGGAGAGTAACAATAACGTCGATCGTTGGACCTGATCTGTACGCGATTAGGTCGTCTGCGTACGCTATTGAATGGTGAAGAGAAACTAGCAGATCGCTTAGGTAAATGCTGAAAAGGATCGGCGAATTTACCGTACCCTGTTGCAGTCCATTTTTGATTTCAAATGTTTGGGTAGAAGTCACGTTGGCAATTTTCACTACGAACTTTCTACCTGTTAACATGTCAAAAATCATATATAGCAGTGGTTTACTTATGCCCAGCCGACTTCTTCTTCTTCTTTTCCTTTTTCCGGCGTTGTTATGGTCAGAAGTGTAGGACCATAACCTTCCCACTTAACTGCATTCCTACTGGTCCGCTGGTGGGGTCCGCCGGTTTGACCTCAGAAAGTAGCGGCAGGCTTCCCGGTTTGGGATTACTTCACCGCTGAGGCCAATCAAATGCTGGTGTTTTTGCATTGCCTTATTGACCGGAGATTTTCCGGGTTAGATGTGTCTTTACCCCTCTTGGGAATTGGTTGCACCACCGCTGTCTTCCAGTGCACTGGACATCAGCATTTCGAATATTTAGTCCAATGAACTGTGCAATCAGTCAAAGGCACAAGCGCATCGTCAGCATTGTACCCATTCAATTGACTCGGTTTGTTTACATTTGGTTTCACTTGTTAACATCGCATTTGTTTTGCTTGGCTTCACCGTTTGTTAAATCGCATTTGTTTTGCTTTTAATTGCACGTGTCACTGCTAAGCAACGCGATGAGTAACATACGTAGGTCAACTGAGGTAGGGCACCGAGCGTAATGCTGAGCGTAGACAATTGGCTGATCATGGTTATGGATTGGCTAATCGTGGTGTTGGTATGTGATGTGGTATAGTGGGTACATGTCGTGTATTCACTACATCCCGCTCTCCTTAAAGGGACGAAATTATGCCCTGAAAAGGTTGAATTTCCGACAAAAGGAGGGAGGATTGAAAGGAGAAGCTTACACAATTTTAGCTGAAATTTGACTAAAGATAGATACATATTGGTTTCATTAAACATATTGAAGTTATACAAGTTCTATATATTAGAGAACATAAAAAAATGTGTACAAACAATTTTTTTTGTTAATTGATAAAACTTATGTTGTATGGTATTATATAGACAATATACGCTAACAAGAATATACATATATAAGTTAATGAAAATATTATTAATTTCTTTAAAAAAATATTTTTTTTCAGGCAGATTGCCCGACCTCATCCCTGACCGGTAAACTTAAGACTAAAGACTACTTAATACTCCACATGCATTTATTGGTGATTATTGCTGAGTCCCCGAAAGAGGTGCATTTGATTAAATTGTTTAATCAGGTGTTTTGGTCGTACCTGTTTCCAGGTATTTTGTCTGTTAAGTGGTTTGTGCGGAAATTGGGTCGGGTGAATGAATTGCGAGTGCAATTCGGAAATTTGATCTATTTCCCGTTAACTCTTCCCCCTCTAAATGCGATGGTCCTCAATCGCTTAAAAATATGGAAGATCGTTGAACTTTGTTCGGGGAGTGATAGCATCATCTGTTGCTGGTGTCTTTTTTAATAGCGGAGGAATTTGGACGTCTTTTATTTGTGGTTGCTGAATAATGACTTTTGTATTTTTTTCTCTAGTACAGATTTTATAAATCGTTAGGATTAAAAGGAAGATTCCAATGGAAGCCATTGCCCCGTAGCTGGTGAAAGCCAGTGTTTTGCGTTCATCTTGGAGTAACTCAATGTGCCTTGTCCGCCATCTAACGTTTTTTTTTCAAGTAGTGCTTCTTTCGTGAATGGTAACACTTAGCTCATGTCTGATTTGACAGATAATTAGTTTTATCCTTCCGCTGAACGAATATGGTTCCATCCAATGCGTTTTCGCTTCGCTAAGTGGGCCTGCGATCGACTTACAGAAGATGCCGATTTTGCCAAAAAATCATCTTTTCAGATGAAGCTCATTTTGATCTTGGCGGGTATGTAAACAAGCAAAATTGTCGCATTTGGGGCACAGAAAACCCGCACGCATACATTGAAAAGCCGGTGCACCCAAAACGAGCCACAGTTTGGTGCGGATTTTGGTCCAGAGGCATAATTGGGCCATTTTTCTTCGAAAATGAGCAAGGAGTGGCCGTTACAGTCAATGGCGATCGTTATCGAGCCATGTTGAACTAATTTTTGTTCACAAAAATGTTTTCATGTTTCCTGTTTCAACAGGACGGCGCTACGTGCCACACAGCCGAAGCTACACTCGATGTTTTGCGCCCTGTTTTTGAAGATCGCATTATCAGCCGAAGAGCTGATGTCGTTTGGCCACCTCGGAGCTGCGATTTGACACCGTTGGACTATTATTTGTGGGGTGCCGTCAAAGATAAGTGTTACGGAGACAAGCCAGAGACAATTGACGCTTTAAAGGACAATATTCGTGAAGCCATTGGTGAAATACAGCTGCACACAATCGAGAATGTGCTTAAAAATTGGACCGATCGTGTAGGCTACTGCATGGCCAGCCGAGGCAGCCATTTGAATGAAATTATTTTCCATTATTAACCGGAAGGATTTATTATTATATATACTTTATGTAATTCGCCCATCATTTCTAAAGACAAGAGCTTATGAAACCTTTTCTCTTTGGTAGTTTGCTGCAAGACTGTTGGGAGGATCGTATGCGTAAATACTTCTTGTGCCGTGAATACCCTGTTATTAATGGTGATGTTGATTTTCTCGTATTTGATTAGAAAAGTGCCTGTAAGGTTCCGGTGTGCGGCTTCAGCTTCGAGAGTTCCGTTGAAATCGTTTAGAAGTATTATTCCTGGTGATATTTCTTCGATAGTGGGAATGTGCTGACTATTTATTAAATTGCATGATTCTTCTTTACTTCTTAATAACTTGGGGATACATGTGGAATTTTTTATGTTTACAAGATATTGTTTTTTACAGATTGAAATATTGTTTACAGATTTACATTCATTGATTATACCAAACAGTTTATCTTTATTCCTTATAATTTGCTTATAGTTAATTTCTATTGCTATTCCGTTTCTTTTCACAGGTTTAATTAGAATTTGTTCATAAACATTATTGTCTGTTATTGAAATATTAACAATATACAAAATTGAAACTGAATTAGTTATTACTATAATTTCAGCGAAATTTAAGGCTTCTTCTATAGTAGAAAAGGGAATATTTTCTTTACTTAATTTTTTGTGGCTATGCTTATTTCTTTTTTTGATAGGATAAGTGAATTTACAATGCCTAATTTTGCCCAATGAATAGCTAAATTTATATTCTGGAGTTCTTCTTTAACAATTTTAAATTTATATTGAATTTCGGATATAATGTTCTTATTCATATTTTTGTTCTCTTTTATCATTGCTTCAATTTCATTAGTAATTTTTGTTAATTCGTTCATTATGTAGACTATTGATTATGATTTGCTTGTTGGGATTTACAAGTAAATTGTTCGTTTTTCTTTTGATTGTCATATAATCGTCGTCGTGCCAGCAATCCATTTCCACGCAGAACATATAAAGTTTAATGATCTTTTGGTTTTGTGGGGTTTAAGGTTATGGATTAAATTCTGTATTTGCTGGTATTAATGCGAAAGGTAAGGAAATAAGGGGTCGTTTTTCGTTTCGTTTATCGTTTCGTTTTGTTCTAAGGTTGGAGTGATGTTGGTCAGAAATTGTTCGTATTGGTCAAGGTCAACTTCGTGAATCAGTTTTAAGTTTCCGTTTTGTATTTTTGCTTGTCCGGTGTGTTATGAAACAAACTGTGAATTAGAGAAATCCAAAATTAGAATTTCTCCTGTTGCAGTACAGAGTAAATGCCTGAAATAGTAAGAGAAGGGGTAGGGTTGTTAGTCAATTTCTAATATGGCTTTTGTGTACGGTTTTTCCTGATTCTGTTATCACTACTTCTTTTTGTTTTCTTTAACTATTTCTTGTCTGTATCTGTTACAATGAAATGTAGAATCCATACATATGTATGTATATGTTCCGAGGAAATGTAAAACTCATGCATATTGTTTTCTCTTAACAGTCTCCGATCAGCCGTCAGCCAGATCAAACCTAAATAAAGGAAACCAAACCAAAGCGGAGAGTTTTATTTGTGTTTTTGGTTCCGGTACTTTTTCCCCCGCGATGCACTGCATCGTCGTAACATTTGGTAGCAGAGCGTAGTTCCCTTTTTTTCAGTGTTTCGGGGTTGTGATCTGGTCGTGTGTAGACTCGCGCCGCGAATTCAGCCTTGGAACCTCCAGTGATTACTACCTGCAATCCCTTTCCTCGTTACGGAACTTTCAATTCGGTGCGCGGAGAAAACCTTTCTCTCGCGCAGCAAAGGGTTCCTTTTGCGCCACAATCTGTTTTTCTTGGAATCTAGCAGGACCGCAATACCTCTCCCTCGCGCAGGAAAAGCTGTAGTTTTGTTCTTTTCGTGATAAACTGGTTTCCTCTTGTGTTTCTCTGTGTGGGGTTTCTCCTCCCCTATACTGTAGATAACAAGTGTGCTTAACGGAACATACGGTTATTTCGCAGTGGCGTGTTCTTCGTTCGTAAAACGGTTATGATGGCGGACTTAGCCACACTCTTAGCGCGTCAGTCCCAAGATGGGCGATTAATTGCTAACTTTATATAGAACACCTTAAAAATAGGACAGGGTCTTCTGTCCCCTAGTGTGTGGGATACGAGGCGGGAGCTTTTGTGTTCGTATTGGGAGCGGTTTCGCCAAAACCATGTGCAACTCGCGTCGTTTCAAGACGATGAAACTTGTTTACTATCGGATTATCACTGTAATGACTATTTCTCAAAAGTAGAATGGGACTTCACTCAAGCATTAGTGTATATAAAAAGTGAACAACAGTAATCAATTCGGCTCGGTGCATAATTCTTCCGCGGTCGTGGAGAATATTGAGCATCCTCCCTTGCGTGAACCATATCGTGGGTTGCCTGTTATTAAGCTGCCGAAGTTCAACGGTGATATTTTCGAGTGGCCGACTTTCAGGGAGATGTTCACCTCTCTTGTTTATGATGATCCGAATATTCCCGCGATAAACAGGCTTCAATACCTGTTGGCGAGCTTGGAGGGCAACGCTGCTCAACGCGTTAAAAACACAAGTGTTACGGGCGCGAATCTCGAAGCAACGTGGGGTGCGTTACTGCGCCGATATAACAATCACCGTATTCTCTTTCAAGCTCAAGTAGAGCGGCTGATATCGTTTCGGTCGGTAAAGCATCGAAGTGCCGAAGAAATCCAACGGCTTCTGGATAATGTCGAAGAAGCTCGCCGTATGTCGCCTAGTTTTGGAAGGTCAGTTGCTTCGTGGGACGACTGGTTCATAGCGATTTTAACTTCAAAATTAGACGCGAAATCCCGAGAAGCGTGGGAAACAACACGAAACAATTCCGCCGATTTCCCGTCATGGGATAAATTATTAAACTTTTTGGAAGTGTTAGTGCGTACGCTAAAAAATGCGCAAGGACTAGAGGTGAAACATAAAAAGCCAGACTCGGTCAGTCGGAATAAAATTGTGCGTGTCTCGTCCACAAATATGGCCTGTGGACAATTTAAGAGTCTATCGGTAGGTGAGCGAAAATAATCTACGAAGCGCTATGGACTTTGCTTTAACTGTCTTCGACCGGGGCACGCGGCCTCATCGTGTCCAGCTTCCTCGTGCTTAGTTTGTGCCGGTAAACATAATACCTTACTTCATATCGATCAACCCCTCTGAAAACATCAAGAAACTTCAGAAATGAAGTCAATGACCCATACCTCGCGAAGTGGACGGGCAGTTCTCTTTATGACTGCGATCATTATTCGCGCCGCGAACGGACGCTCAGTACGGGTATTTAGTGATGTGATATTAGTGATGTAGCGCAAGCAGTGCGGTTGAGACGCCGTCCAGCTGCACTTAAAGTCAGTGGGGTTGGCGGAGGAGTGTCAGCAGTGTGTGAAATTACCGTTTTGTCTCTACAAGATAAATCATTTAACTTTAAAACTTCCGCCTATATCTTGAAACGAGTGACGGACTTAATACCGATGAGAAAGATATCTGTGCAATCAGTTTATTGTTTACGAATTTAGTTCTTGCTGATCCGGAATTCGATCGTCCGGGAAGAATAGAGTGCAATCTCGGTGCCGAAGTATACACAGCTGCGCTACGTACTGGAATGCGAGTTGGAGTGCCGGGTACACCGACGGCCATAGAAACGGTGTCCGGCTGGGTATTCGTTGGTGCGGTCTCGGATGTTAAATCGTCAGCTATGGCTCCTTGTCAAAGTGTTTCGTTTACTGCAACGCGGGTTGAAAATATTTCTGAAGAAATACGCCGGTTTTGGGAACTCGAATCCCTTCCACACAAAACTGAACTGTGTCCTGAGGACCAACAAGTAGTCGAGTTGTTCGAAAAGGAACATACCCGTGATGCGAGTGGGCGGTTTGTTGTTCCGATGCCATTGAAGATACGTAATCCGCACTTTCCTAACTCGGTAGATATTGCAGTTAGCCGATTGCAGTCCGCTGAAAAACGTTTTCGACATGATAATTCGTTAGCAAAATCGTATAAGGACTTTATAGATGAGTATGAGGCGCTTAGTCATATGGAACAAGTGGGCGATAGTACTGTGGCTCAAAGGTTGGGAAGGGAATAAGAAATTGGTGGCTAGTTTCGTCTCCGATCTTTAGAATGAGTTGATTACGCTGGAATCGAATTATGTGACGAACTATCACTGCTATGTACTGTCATTGTCATTGAGTTTACCTCTGTTGTCTGTGGAAGTCGTCCTTCCTGGTTTGTACTTCAGTTCGTAGTTATACTCCTCCAAGATGGCTTCCCATCGCTTCATCTTGTGGTTATTGTTCTTGTTACTAAGCGCGTAGGTCAATGGTTGATGGTCTGTATAAATTTTTACCTTTTTCGATCCTTACAGGAAGTTCCTAAGCGAGTTGAGAGCCCAAATGATTGCAAGCATCTCTTTCTCGTTAGTGGCGTAATGTTCTTCAGTTGTAGTCAATGTCCGTGATAGAAAAGTGATTGTCTTATTGTCTTGGGATAAGACAGCGCCTATCGCGTAATTTGAAACATCAGTCATGAGGTCGAATTCTTTATTAAAGTCTGTATAATTTAGAATAACTTCTTGGGAAGATAGTGAGTCTTTAATTTTGTTGAAAAAATTTATTGCATCTGTGTCGAGTTCAATGGCTTTGTTCTTGGAAAGGTGCTTGGACACTCGTCCGTCTTCCCCTCTTAAAAGGGACGTCAGGGGTTTCGCTATTTTCGTGTAGTCTTTGATGAAGCGGCGATAATAGCCTGACATACCTAGGAACGATCGTAAGTCTTTAAGAGTTTTGGGGATTGGTAGTTTAGCAATGGCCTGCACTTTCTTCGGATTCGTCTTAATACCGTTTTTACTTATGATAAATCCAATGAACTCAATTTCTTGTTGGAAAAATTCACATTTGTCCAACTGGATTTTCATGTTGGCACGTTCTAAGGTTTTGAATACAGCTTTGAGATTGTTTATATGCTCGGTTTTATTTTTGGCAAAGATGACAATATCGTCGTAATAACGTAGCAACGTGTCCCTATATGTTCTCTTAAGATGTCATCAAGAGTTCTTTGGAAAATTGCTGGGGCGTTCTTGAGGCCGAAGGGGAGACGTGTAAATTCGAATTTGCCATTATTTACTGAGAAGGCAGTTTTTTCAATATCAGACTCCTTAAGTGGAATCTGATGAAGTCCGCTCTTTAAGTCAATTATGGTAAACCAACTATTATCACCGAGGTTGGCGAGAACTTCGTTGATTTCAGGGATGGGGTATCTGTCTGGAACAGTGACAGAATTCAATTTCCTGTAGTCAACGACGAGACGATATTTTTTCTCCATGGACGCATCCATTTTCTTTGGGACGATCCAAATAGGTGAGTTGTATGGTGACTTAGATGATACCATCTTCAAGTAATTTGTTGATTTGTTTGTTGACTTCTTCTTTTAATGCTGTAGGATAGGGGTATGTTTTGGAATAAATAAATGGAATAAACTGGTTCGGAGCTTGTGGTGCGGATTTCTCCTTTAACTGATGTTGTATACATATGTTAACTTTTCATCAGGGTCAGAAAAGAGGTTAGGATAATCTTTAATGATCTTAATTAAGTTGGTAGAATCTTCTTTGTTTAAATGGGAGGTTCTAATGTTAACATTATTAACGGTTTCAGTAATGTGTTGTTTAAGGGGAATAATTATGTTTGAATGAATGGTCATGTAATTCTCTTTGGTATGAATGACAGCGTTTAGTTTTTTTAGCGTGTAATTACCAATAATACCATTGAACGAGATAAGACTTGGAAGGATGTAAAATTTTATTTTGTCTATACTGGGGTCGAAAAGTTGAATAAAGTGCTATTTTTATGTTTCCTCCTACAGAATTTGCGTAAAAATGTTTGTTATTCGGAAGAGGGTGTCTAACGTGACGGGGTTGAATATAATCTCTGTTGGATCTGTGTCTATTAAGAATTTAAATTTGTGTCCGCTCCTCGCAACGTGCTCGGAGTACGGAAGTGAAGAGCGTTTTAATATAAAAAATAAATGTCGTCTAGTTGTTCAGGTAGGTCAAGATCGTTATTTTCGTCTGGGTCAGTGTAACTAGTCAATATTTGTTCATGATTTTGGTCTTCTTGGCTTAATATGGTTTCGTCTTCTTCGAAATCTTCTGTATTCTGGTTGGATTCTTCTATGTGATAGACCCGTTGCATTTTATGCGGCTGATGGACTTGCTGAGAGTGTTGGCGTTTTTGGAGGATTGGAAGATTCCGAGGTCGATTTTGGTAATTTACCTTCTGTGATTTGATTGAATGCTCGATGTCCATTGATTTTGGAGGCAGTGGTCGTTGATTAGCTGGTAACTGTTGTTGTTGGTAATTTTGCTGAAAATGTGGTTCTCTATAGTCTTGAAGTGGTTGGGGATGGGTTGTGAAGGAGTTGTGGATAGAATTCTCGTCTGGGCGCAGGGATTGGCATTGGATTAGGTACGTTATTTCTTCGGGCAGGCGGCGGTAGTGCACTATGAAAGGTTTTTCGTATAGTAAGTTGGTTATTATTGGCATGCTGAGCCCGGAAATCCACATTTTGCAACTTCAAACAAAGATGCAAGGCTTGTGGGAGGTCTGCAGGTTCTCATATGCTCAAAAGTCTTGGTAGGTCGCCTTTTAAGCCTCTGACAAATGTGTCAAGAGCCAGATCCCCTCCTTCCATTTATATAAAGCGGAGGGGAAATGTGGGTGGAGGCATCAATGAAAAGTTCGTTCGTATGTATGCAAAAGCATACGATGATTATGTGCAGGAGAAGTGAGGAGGAGAATATGCGCCCATACAATGGTTTTTTTGCGAATAGCTCGGAAACCGTTAGCTTGCGACCCCTAAATATATATATTTTTGAACTCAGAATGAAGAAATTTTAACAAAATCTGAGAGGAGTCCCCTTTTGTAAACATTTACCGTTTTCTTTTTATATAGGAAATATTTAAATAATTCGTAGGACTTGCCTTTTTTTTTTTTTTCACATGTGTATGCGTATCTTTTGTACTCCTAACCGTCTGTGTGTGTGTACAGTGTGAAGGGCAAGAGGGTGTTAGTGGACTACATTGATTGCTTGATTTTATTTGGATCATGTTATTCTTGTAGGAGTTGTAACTTGTTGTTGTGCATGAGCTTGGACTTTCTGCCGACTTGTATTATTGTGTTTTCGTCCGACAGAATTTTGATTACCTCATATGGTCCTTCCCATAAAGTAGAAAACTTGTTTCGTCTTACCTGATTTTCATCAGAACTTTGTCACATACGTTAAAAACCTTTGCTTTGCTATTTTTGTCGTAGTGTAGTTTTGTCTTTTGTTTTTTGTCGTACAGTTGTTATCGGGCAATTTTATAGCCATGCTGTAGTCGAGCTTTAAGTTCGCTTGCGTAGTTGTCAAAGTTGTACGAAATTTGGGGGTTTTTGGTGAGTGAACTGGGTATTTTTGCGGGATAACCATACAAAAGTTCGTGTGGGGTATATAAGACGTGCTAGTGTGCGGGGTCGTATTGTAAACGAACATGGAATAGGGGAGCCATGTGTCCCAAGTGAGCGGGTCCTGGTTCACATAGTGTCTCAAATATTCTGCTAATGTTTTGTGGCTGCGTTCAAGTGCGCCGTTGGTCTGAGGATGATACGGGGAAGTTTCTAACTTTTTCGTTTTTAATATTTTACACACTTCTTTGAAGAGGTTGCTGAGGAAGTTCGTACCTTGATCTGTTAATATTGAATCAAGAATTCCGAATCGACAAACTATTCTTTCTATTAGGATACGAGCTATTGTGTTGGCTTCTGCATTAAGTATTGCGATGGCTTCGCTAAATTTTGTTAGCTCGTCTTGGAAAGTTGATATGTACTTATTGTTGTCGTAACTGACAAGTAGTGGACCCACAATATCCAGAGCTATTCGCTCGAAAAGTGTCTTACTTGTGGTTGTCATTTTTAGAGGTATTCTCGTATTTCTGGACGACTTATTCTTCTGGCAAGATTCGCATTTTCGGATGTACTCTGTCGTATCCCGTGAGATGGTTGCCAGTAGTATGTTTGTTTTATAGTGCGTGTTATTCCTTGGTGTCCGCCGAAAGCGGACTCGTGGTTTTCGTGCAGTATTCGTGCTATGTCTTCTGGTTTGTCTAGTATTATTCGTGTATCGATGTGTATGTATATGGTCATATGTTCTTGTTTGAAAATATTGCATATTGTCGTTTTTATTTCATCTTGGTTGTTTCCGCTAGGTGGCAAGGAAATTGCTAATGAGCTTAACCCTTTTTCTTTGCAATATTTGAGGGATGTTCTTAAACAGTTTGTTAAGATTTGCTGATCAGAGGTACTTCTTAAAGGGATTGGTAAAGTGACTATTTTATAATGACAATTTGTTTGTGAAAGGGTTAACTTTTGTCCTATTTCAGGTTTTAAGAAATCTTGAAATTGTCTTCATAGCAGTTCTTCATCAGGACATTGTATAAGAGGGCGGAGTATAATTTTGAATGGGGCCTTATTATTTGAAAATATTGAATCCGTTTTTTTGATAATATTCAAGCTTGAAATGGATTGAGTATTCGCGTTTATTGCTACGTTAGAGACTTCGCTTTCCACGTTGAGAGCCTGTTGTTGACTTCTGGTGGTTACCAGTACCTTGCTCTCCTCTCCATCTGCCAATCGTACGCGACTAAGAGCGTCGGCTATGGCGTTACTTTTGCCTGATTTGTGAACAATTTTAAACTCATATTTCTCCATCAAGATACGCCAGCGTAAAAGTCTTGAAGTTGGATTTTTTTGTCCTATTAACCATAATAAATTCTTATGGTCCGTGCATATTGTAAATTTTTTTTTCGAAAAAGTACGGCCGGAATTGTTTTAGGGCATAAATAAAGACAAGAAATTCCTTTTCGGAAGTCGTGTACTGTGTCTCTGCATCGTTTAGGGTGTGGCTGGCGAAAGAAATTGGTTAACCAAAATAATGTAACTAAAATATCTATGTTAACTACGAGTAGCTATTGCAAATTTATAAGATTTATTCTTAATGCTTTAGCTTTCCACTCATTCTTAATAAATAAATAAATAAATAAAATAAATTATCTTCTCCAATTGGAGAGTGCTGCTCCTAATGCAATGTCGCTTGCATCCGTTGTGATAATAAATTCTTTGCTGAAGTCAGGGTAAGTGAGAATGGGAGGTTTTATGATTTGTTCTTTTAGTTTCCTGAACAACTCATCACAGAAAGCATCCCACTTAAATATAACGTTTTTCTTCAATAGTTTTGTTAGGGGTTTGGCCAGATCTGCGAAGTTAGGAATAAATTTTCTGTAGTATCCCACGAAACCGAGGAATGATTTAATATCTTTTGGCTTCTTTGGTACCGGGAATGTTTTTACTGCCTTGATTTTCTCGGGATCTGGTTTAATTCCCTCTTCGGAAATGACGTGTCCAAGGTAGGTAAGTTCCTTTCGGATGAAATGACACTTCTCGGGTTGCAATTTCAAATGGTGTTCTCGGAGGCGATTAAGAACCTTAATGAATTGTGTGTTGTGATCATGCAAATCGTATCCATAAATGACGATGTCATCTACGTAAACAAAACATTCAATGCCTGGTAATCCCATTAATACGTTGTTCATCAACCTCTGGAATGTAGCCGGAGCATTTTTAAGTACAAATGGTATGCGAGTGTATTCGTAATGTCCAAACGGGGTACTGAATGCCGTCTTACTTTTATCCTCATCGTCCATTAGGATTTGATTTAACCCTTTGGCTAGGTCAAGCGTGCTAAAGTATTTTGAATTGGTCTAAAATATCGGTTATTTTTGATAGTGGATAGGCATCTCGAGAGTCAATTCGTTTAGTTTTCTGAAATCGACAACTACGCTCCAAAGTTTTGATCCATCTTTGGCTGATTTTTTGGAGACTAAAAGCAGGAGTGAATTCCATGGGCTATAACTTGGTTGTACTATGCCGTCTTCCAACATTTCATTAACCTGTTTATGGATTTCCCCTTTTTGGCTTTCTGGGAGCCGATAGGGTCATGTGAATAAGGGCGGCTTACCTTCTTCGGTTATTACCTTGTGTCGTACTGAGACTGTATATGTCAGGTAATCCCTTTCGACGACAGGTTTTAAGGATCGACCTTTTTTCTTCGGTATTGCAGTGGTCTAATTCAATTAGTGCCTCTAGTTTACTTAGTCGGTTTGTTATGGAGTTCTTTTGTTTTTCCTCTCTGACTATCGTGAAATTATTAAGATCGTCCCACTCTAAATTGATTGTGTGAACATTGATTCTTTGATCCGTTTCCAATTTGTTCATTAGAAGTACCTTAATTTTTGCGTTATTAGGTTTGGCTAATGTCTCGCCTAGGTAAACCCCTGGAATTATTTGCTGTTTCTTCGTTATTATTTCCGACGGGGTTAATTGGTTAAATGGGATTTCGACTACTTGTTGGCTCCTTTGTTTTAAAATAATGAAAGATTTATTATTGCTGATCTCGGTCTTATGCTCTGCTAAGGTTTCTTTCGTCTTAGTGTCGTTGTCTGCCGGATTTAGCGTAACCTAAGTCTTATTTTCCTCTAAGCTTTTGTTTAACTTAGTCTTACGCTTGGCTGGGCTTTCTAATAAGGTCTCCTCAGGTGACACAAGAATCATCCCGCCTAGCTTATCCGTCAAATTTTGAAGCTTACTATAGGGTCCGCCATCTAAGGTTTTTTTTTTCAAGTAGTGCTTATTTCGTGAATGGTAACACTTAGCCCATGTCTGATTTGACAGATAATTAGTTTTATCCTTCCGCTGAACGAATATGGTTCCATCCAATGCGTTTTCGCTTCGCTAAGTGGGCCTGCGATCGACTTACAGAAGATGCCGATTTTGCCAAAAAAATCATCTTTTCAGATGAAGCTCATTTTGATCTTGGCGGGTATGTAAACAAGCAAAATTGTCGCATTTGGGGCACAGAAAACCCGCACGCATACATTGAAAAGCCGGTGCACCCAAAACGAGCCACAGTTTGGTGCGGATTTTGGTCCAGAGGCATAATTGGGCCATTTTTCTTCGAAAATGAGCAAGGAGTGGCCGTTACAGTCAATGGCGATCGTTATCGGGCCATGTTGAACGAATTTTTGTTCACAAAAATTGAAGAGGAGGATATTGGCAACATTTGGTTTCAACAGGACGGCGCTACGTGCCACACAGCCGAAGCTACACTCGATGTTTTGCGCCCTGTTTTTGAAGATCGCATTATCAGCCGGAGAGCTGATGTCGTTTGGCCACCTCGGAGCTGCGATTTGACACCGTTGGACTATTATTTGTGGGGTGCCGTCAAAGATAAGTGTTACGCCGACAAGCCAGAGACAATTGACGCTTTAAAGGACAATATTCGTAAAGCCATTGGTGAAATACAGCTGCACACAATAGATAATGTGCTTAAAAATTGGACCGATCGTGTAGGCTACTGCATGGCCAGCCGAGGCAGCCATTTGAATGAAGTTATTTTCCATTATTAACCGGAAGGATTGTACTTTCAAATAAAAAAAGAAATTTGAGAAAATATTCAGTAGTTTTTTTTATAGCATTTTCAAAAAAAAAAAAATTATTTTTCGGACCCTTTAGAAATTGGTTTACTCCTTGTTTGTTCGGGGTACTTTTGTTTGATTTCTGGTCCGTTTTGAGTTGCGGATTCAGATGTCAGTTCCGACTTTGATTTTGTTGGTAGTAGAGGAGCAAAAATCTGTTAGGTTAGACCCGTCGATAGTAATGTGGAGTTCGCCGGTAATTGGATTAGTGGTTGGCTCATAGTGGATATTGTCATATCTCTATTTAGTAAAAGCGACTTGGTGGCGCTTCTCATGATACTGATTTCAGCTCCAGTGTCTATGATTAGATCCCTGTATTTACCATCCTCGATAAGGACTCGTATCATTGACAAATTATTATTAGGAACGAAGGGAATCTTTATTGAAAATGTGGTCGGGGGGGATACATCGGCCTGGATTGTTAGTCGGGGAGAGTTGCCGGTTTCCTCCTCCCGACGGAGGTCGTTTCCCGTATTGTTGTTTAGTGGATTAGGACGTTATTGTACATGATGAACGTTAACGATTTATGCAATCGGGATATTGGTTACTGCGGTTTTGAAAGTGAGGTTGGTGTTTATTAGAGTACCATGTGACCTGGTGGTTCTGTCTTGAGTGAGACATCTTGAGCCGGCACTCATTTGCCGTGTGATGGGGTGTGTTGCAATAGCCGCATCAAATTGTTTGCAGGTTGCACTGCGCTTCATGCTTAACGGAACGGGGAATGGAATTTGGCAAATAAGGGGTTGCCGAAGTGTGGCCTGTTTTATTGCAGGTCTGAGAGATGAGTCGAGGTTTGTTGTTTCTTGTCGGATATGTGGAAAAGGGGTTGTCGTGACTTATCCGAAGAGATTGATCGATGGCGTAAGACATGGCCTCTTTTAATTGATTAGAATTGTGGGGTTTTACTAGCAATTTTAAACTAGAATTCGTAATTATATCTTCAAATGTTTGTAAAGCAAGTCTGTGGTTTTCCTGGATAAAAAAATCTTGGGCGACTTTTTCTTTGGGACTATCGTACGTAGCTGAGTCAAGCGCGAGAAGTAACAGAGAGAGTCTGTCACCAAATTTTTTTTTATTGTTTCTCTAGTCTTTTGTTTGGCTGCCAGAAGCTGATTCTGCGCCGAAGTGCGGGATCTGTGTTCTTTAAACTGGGACCCCAGCGCAATTACTAGATCTTTCCATGTAGCTAGTTCTTTGTGTCTGATCAGCTCAAAGGCAGGAACTTGGGCCGGGTTTTAACAATGCTGAGGAATAACTTGTGCTACGTTTCCTCATTTATGTAGGAAAAGAGGGTGTTGCCGCACTCAATGAATTTGGATAATTCGCCAGGCTTGCCATCAAAAGCAGGAACGAAGCTATTGACGTCATTCAGATAAATTTTTGTATCCATGGTGGGTGTTTTGGAAAGTTTTGTGTGGTCAGTGTATTGGAGAAAGAAGGGTAAGGCTAAAGTTTGGGCGTTGCGTCGGGTAAAAATGTTTAATAATTTTCGCGCAGACGGTGATGAGTCAAAAGTAACAATCAGAGTATAGGTAATTTAAGAGTCAAAAATAACAAAAACAATAAGATATATAAAACTAAAAGACAATATTTAAGTTTCTTGATGTTATTTTTTCTGCTGCTGTTGTTGCTGTTAATATTTCTGCTGCTGCTGTTGCTGTTAATATTTCTGCTGCTGCTGGTGTTGTTATTATTACTGCTGCTGCTGGTTGCCAGGCAGGCTTCACGCCCAATAGCTGTTTTACTCCTTGTTGGCAACACGATATTTCTTGTGGACTGTAATTCCAACATATAATTCCAACTGTCAAATTTTTTTTTTTTTTCCTATATTTCCGTTTTGGTTTTTTTTCAACACTTGAATTCCGTATGGACTAGTCATATAATAAATGGATTAAAATAACATAATGTTGAGTATAATTTTAATAGTTAGAGATTACAACAGTGGCGACGAGGATAAAATATTAAATAAAATTAAATCAGTGCTATACAATTTTTAATCCAATTTATAGCAAGCATAGTGAACAAACATTGTGAACAATTCAAACTAAATGATCTTATTCTTGATCAATTCAAATGCTTAATTTTTATAATGGGAATGAAATCTACATCCGATTTTGAGATTCGAACCAAAATGTTGAATAAGTTGGATAGTGAAAGTGCTACCATTACGTTGGACGTTTTATCCAGACAATGTCAACGATTAATTAATTTGAAAACAGACACAGCATTGATCGAGAACTCAAAGACGGACGCCCATGTAAACCGACTACATACCAAAATAATAAACAATAATTCAAAGGCTGTACCAAAGACACCATGCTGGTGTCTGTGGCAACATGCACTATTCCCGTGACTGTTCATATGCCAAACACAAATGTGAACAATGCAATGTCATAGGTCACAAGGAAGAAACACACAAGCCAAATGCATGGAAAGCAAAGAAAAGGCACAACAACAACAAGGCATTTCGACCAGAATCCAAAAGTATTTTCATCACTAACAAAATTGATCCATCACAGCGAAAATACGTCAGTATCAACATTAATGAAAAAACTTTTGACCTGCAATTGGACACAGCATCTGACATCACCATTATATCGGAGGATAACTTTAAAAAACTAAATACACCAAATATCGATGAAATAGTACATACAGCGAGAAGTGCAACCGGCACATTACCATTATCATTTCAATTTGGTTGTAATGTGAAATTCAGAACACGACAGACATATTGTACCTGCTATGTCACCACAATAAACAACTTAAATGTCATGGGACTAGATTGGATTAAGGCACTTAAACTGGACGACATGCCCATCAACGCAATTTGCAATCAAGTCATTTCCCGAAAATTGGAAAGTGCTGATATATCTATTGAAAAAAGTATTTCACATTTGAAACATTCTTTTCCAGATGTTTTTGAAGAAACCTTGGGTCTCTGCAACAAAACAAAAGCGGACCTTATTACCAAACCAAATGTATAACCAGTTTTTTGTCCGAAGAGGCCTGTTGCTTATGCAGTTAGAAATCTTGTTGAAACAGAGCTGCAGCGATTACAAGACACCAATGTGATATCACCAATAAGTTATTCGGATTGGGCCGCTCCGATGGTCGTTATAAGGAAGTGCAATGGAAACATACGTATCTGTGCCGATTTTTCTACAGGTCTAAATAATGCTCTCGAAAATCATCAATATCCACTTCCATTACCAGAGGATATTTTTACAAGGCTTGCCAATGTCCAACTCTTTAGTCACATCGATTTATCAGACGCTTTTTTACAAATTGAAGTCGATGAGGAGTCGAAACAACTGCTGACTATAAACACACATATGGGACTCTTTCGATCCAACAGAGTGGTGTTTGGAGTGAAAACATTTCCATCAATTTTTCAGCAGATTATGGATCAAATGCTTGCTGGTATGTCGAGTGCAGTTGTATACATCGATGATATCTTTGTATCCGGAACCGATTGGGATAACCATAATCGAAATTTGCATGAGGTTTTGCGTCGTATCCAAGACTATGGATTTAAGCTGAAGTTTGCCAAGTATAAATTCTACGCCCTAGAAGTTAAGTATCTTGGCTACGTCATCGACTTCATCCTGACCCAGAACGTATTTCAGCTATTTACAACATGCCAGAACCAACCATTGTTTCGGAACTTCGATCTTTCCTTGGTGTTATTAATTTTTACGGCAAGTTTGTGAGCAATATGCGACAGCATAGAGGACCATTGGATGAGCTGCTAAAGGCGAATACTCATTGGAAATGGACAGAAGATCACCGGAACAGCTTTCGGAAGCTAAAGGAAATTTTATCTTCTAACCTACTTCTAACGCATTACGATCCAAACAAAAATATAATTGTCGCAGCAGACGCGTCTAATTATGGCCTGGGTGCATGTATACTTCACGAATTTCCTGACGGATCCATGAAAGCAGTTTGCCATGCATCACGATCGCTCACACCAGCTGAAAAATCATACAGCCAAATTGAAAAGGAAGGTCTAGCACTAGTGTTTGCAGTTACTAAATTCCATAAAATGATTTTTGGCCGAAAGTTCAAACTGCATACTGACCATAAGCCGCTTCTTGCTATTTTCGGTAAAAAGACAGGGATAGCCGTTCATCAAGCCAATCGACTTCAGCGTTGGCCAGTAAAGTTGTTGGCATGCGATTTCGACATAAGCTTAATTTTAACCAGCAGCTTCGGCTATGCCGATGTGCTATCACGTCTCATCAACAAAAGTATCCAAGTAACAGAGAACTTTGTAGTTGCCTCGATAAAGATGGAACAAGAAGTAAATCATATTCTTGCTGATAGCCTTGAAAAGCTACCAGTTACACACCAGATGGTGAGGTCTGAATCAGCAAAGGACGAAACACTCCGTCAAATATTTCATTTCATGACTAGCGGATGGCCAAATCAAATTAAAGACAACAGCGAATTAAAGTTGTTTCATAATGGCAGAGAAGACATCAGCGTTGTCGATGGATGTATCATGCTTGGCCAACGGGTCGTTATTCCACAGCTATATAGGAAACGAGTTCTGAAACAACTTCATCGCGGGCACCCTGGAATTGAAAGAACAAAAGCAATCACCAGAAGTTTTGTTTATTGGCCAAACATTGATTCCGAAATTAAAGCGTTCAAGAATGTAACAATTGTATGTCCGCAGCCAGGTTGCCTCCTAAAACATTACTTCAGCCATGGCCGAGACCTACGGAGCAATGGGAACGGTTACACATAGATTATGCCGGACCAGTAGATGGATATTATTTTCTCGTCTTAGTGGACGCATTTTCAAAATGGCCCGAAATAATTCCAACGAAGTCAACTACAACTCAACGCACAATTGAAATTCTCACTGAGATATTCTCCCGATTTGGATTACCCAAGAAAATTGTATCGGACAACGGCACCCAATTTAAAAGTGCACAGTACATAGCAGAAAATATCATCGAACATCTTTGCTCCAGCCCGTACTATTCAATGTCTAATGGACAGGCTGAACGATTTGTAGACACTTTTAAACGTTCATTGTTAAAACTAAACACCGAAGGAACAACGATTCAGAATCTTCAAACGTTTGTACAGTCGTATCGGTCAACACCAAACAATAACACACCCAATTTAAAGTCACCAGCTGAAGTTATGTTTGGTAGAAACATTCGCATAAGTCTGAACCTTATACAACCGCCGAAAACGGATCACAAGACCGAAGAGGAGACAGTACACTACAAGCAACGTACAATGGCAGAGCAATTTAATCGAAAATTTGGTAAAAAAGGACATCATTTAATAATCAAGATTTAGTTTACGCCAGGGTACACTCTAATAAAGACAATTTTCAATGGAGACCAGGACAAGTAATCGAACGCATTGTAATGTTATGTATAATGTTTTATTACAGAGTGGCAGATTGGTCCGTGTAACTAAGAAACCATGGGACAAGGCGTTGGACGTGTACGAATGTGAATCGACTTCATCATCAGGCAATATCAACACAGAAAATGACATCAACTCGAGGCCTTCGTTAAACGACTCCGTAGCTACTTTAACATCTATACTACGTCGCACTCAACGAATACGACGACCAGTTGATAGATTTGTACCTGGTTAACTTCATTCTCATTCATACCTGCATTAACAAATATACATATTGGATATACATATGTATATAGTCAACTAAGGATCTCAAAGGGGAAGGTGTTGACAACGCGATATTTCTTGTGGACTGTCCAATTTTTTTTTTCCTATATTTCCGTTTTGGCTTTTTTTCAACACTTGAATTCTGTATGGACTAGACATATAATAAATGGATTAAAATAACATAATGTTGAGTATAATTTTAAAAGCTAGAGATTACAACACTCCTGGTCTTTTTTCACTTTTTCACTTTTCACTATTTTGATTTTCTGGTGTATAGCCCCAGAAACGCCGCGAGTTTTGAACTCGTATATTTTGGCAGCGGAATCCTTTTTCGTGGATCCCACCGCTGACACCAAATGTTGTACGCTAGATACCGTGCTTTCCCTTAAGGGAGAAGAGTATCTCGCGGAGAGTAAAACACGTTATTTTGTTTATTTAAATTAATTTATTCAAATAAAATAAAACGAGGTGTCGTGATTCTACTGCTGCTCCTTCCTTTAAATCCTTTCCTTTTATATTATTTTGTCCTAGGGAATCTATCCCCTCTATCACGTACATGCCTTACGAAATTCCCATAACCATAGATCAGCTATTTATTCGAATGCATTGTGCAATCGGTCAAAGCTACTAGCGCATCATCAGCATTTCGAATATTTAGTCCAATGCATTGTGTAATCGGTCAAAGGCACAAGCGCACAATACATTGGGCAATCAGTCAAAGGCACAAGCGCATCGTCAGCATTGTACAATTGACTCGGTTTGTTTACATTTGGTTTTTGGTTTCACTTGTTTACATCGCATCTGTTTTGCTTGGCTTCACCGTTTGTTTACATCGCATTTGTTTTGCTTTTAATTGCACGTGTCACTGCTAAGCAACGCGATGAGTAACATATGTAGGTCAACTGAGGTAGAGCACCGAGCGTAATGCTGAGCGTAGACAATTGGCTGATCATGGTTATGGATTGGCTAGTCGTGGTGTTGGTATGTGGTATAGTGGGTACATGTCGTGTATTCACTACAAGGAACAATGGACAAAGATGCGTGTGTACATATGTGGGACGGGAGTCAAACTCTACGAACATTACCCGACAAATACTGAACCGACGTACCGACATCTGCTCGACACATACGCGAATTTCCAATATTCCTTCCAAGTTCCTTCCAACGAAATGCCCTAATGGAAAAATGTATGGATGAGAATAAGCAACCGTCACCAAGAGAACACTAACTTTAGAGAAGTGGACGAGAACGGCCACCAAGCCGGAAAATAAAGTGAAGTAAAGAATAAAGGAGTCCTTTTTTCAAAATAATGTCATCCTACAAGTGGGGGCTCAACCGGGACTCATCCAAGATGCTTGTCTTGGGAATGATCCGTTAAGATCTCCCATAGACCTCAACATTGCTAAAGTGAAGTATGGCGGCATTAACTGCGCACGTAAAACGTGCATTAAAAACAAAAAGGCATGATCCTACAAAAAAAAAGAACTTAGTTACAAAGTGTGTAAGTTACACATATTGTCCCACATTTTTCTCAGATCCATTCCCACAAATCCCAAGGCCAAGCATTGACCCACAGATCCACAAACATTGCACTTTTTTCCCATTGCATCTTCAAACACATTCCCACGGTACAATTGCCCCACGGTTGTTCAACCTAATCTTTCCCGGTCACCGGAAACCCACTGTACTGATCGCACGTATCCCCAGCCGTCGCTGCAATCTGCAGTAATTTGACTCCCTTCATTTTCCCCTTTTCCACTGTCGCATAGATTAAGTTATTATTAAGTTAATTTTAATTTTATTCAGTAGCTGCCGGAACGTATATTTTATTAAAAACCCAGAAAGGGTAAAATTATTTTAACTGGCGCTCGAGCAGGGACCAGACGTTGTTAAAAAGTGCGTTAGTAAAAGGTGCGGCATTGATTCGCAACAGTGTAGATCGTGGTAAAATAGAAATTCGGATTCCAAAAACAAATAAAGAAAAAAAATAAAAATTGTTAAAATAAAGTATAGTGCAAGTCGACGGTTGCAGTTCCAAGCCCCATGGGAGGAGGCCCCCAAGTAGCAGATAGCAAAAAGGAGTTAACAGCCACCTGGGGATGCAGTTACTCATAGTAATGTAAGAAATTTATTTTATCTAATTTGAGTAATATAACTAGCAAAGTGTACCAAAAGACCAGTTAAATTAAAGAGAACTCAAATATCTAAAGAAGTGTAAGAAAATTAAAGTAAACAAATTGCAAAAAAATTAACAAAAATTACGATAAGAAAAAACAAATATAAAAAAGTGAATCAAAGGAAAAGTTAAATTAAGTTTACAATAAAAGAATTTCTGGTAACTACTCTACTAATAAGTAAAACAAGAATCAGAGGAAAAGTTAAATTAAGTTTACAATAAAAGAATTTCTAGTAACTACTCTACTAATAAGTATAACAACAATTACAATACCTTCAAAATAGAATTCAAATAAATAATAGAGATAGTATTTTAAGCAGCCTCATTTAATATATTTGTCATTAAATACAATATTAACTACCAATAAAAACAAAATGCCTAGATACGAAAATCTCATTCGTCCATCCAGACTTCCCATTAACGAAGAAAATTCAAATTCCCCTATTCCCCCGACTGAATCAGCAAATGTGTCGTTGCAGAACCAAATCTGACAGATGGTTTCCGAAATTATTTTACAAGAATGCCCTCGCTTCATTAATACATTCCTTAACCTTACAACTGATCCAAATCTTGATCTTGACCAAGACATCAGTGAAGATCAGAGGAATAACTTATCCGAAATGGATAGGATACCCGACGTGGTTGGGCGCCTACTGAAGAATGCGCCTGCTATTTTTCAGCGTGCTCTAGACAACATCCTCAGAGAGCACATCGGAATTCGTTGTTACATATACATACATAGACGACTTTATTATTTCCGGTAAGACCGAAGAAGAACATCTCGGGAATCTCGCATCTGTTTTCCAGACTCTAGATAGAGCCAACATGAAAGTACAGATAGATAAATGCGAATTCCTCCAAACCTCGGTAGAATTCCCTTGCTTTGTCCTCAATTTTAAAGGCATAAAGACCAATCCTATGAAAGTCAAAGCTATCGTTGAACCTTAAAGAGTTAAGATCATTTTTGGGTATGTCGGGCTACTACCGACGATTCATTCCCGGTTACGTCAAGATCGCACAGCCTCTAACTGTACTCCTTAGGGGAAAGGAAAGAAATGGTCGAGTATCAAAGAACTGTTCAAAGAACGTACCGATTCGGTTAAACAAGGAACGGCTTCGCGCTTTCCAAGCTCTAAAAAACTCTGTTTATTCTCGAGAAGTTGTATTGGCCTATCCGGACATAAACAAATATTTCGATTTGACAACCGACGCATCCAACTATGCTATCGGTGCGGTGTTGATGCAGCATGGGAAACCAATAACCTATCAATCCCGAACACTTAGTAACGCAGAGGCGGCATACGCTACCAATGAGAAAGAGTTGCTGGCCATCATCTGGGCCTTGAACAGCTTGAGGAACTTCCTATATGGATCATTACATTTGAAAATAAAATGTAATTGTGGAGTTGCCATATCAAAGAAAATGTTTCTTTTCACACAAATTTGATACGATTGATTAAAATGATATTGATAATAATTTTTGTCGATATACGCCAATTGGGCATAATATTTCCCCAATTTCTCAAGAGTTTTAGAAATGTAAGTTAATACACACATTTTATAGCATTATGAGTACAATTACTTTATACAGAAGGTAAAACTGTTTAACCAAACCCTGGCCACAATTTTATATGTGCATCAGGCAATGATCTTCCTAATTTGAATGCGAAACCAGTGGGGAATAGTGTAAGATCGTTTTCGGATCTTGAAATTGATCTAGATCAAGAGCTGGATCACGTGTTGTTATTGTAATGCATGTAAATCATGATCCGGATAAGATCTGGATGGCATAATAAAGAACACCTATTGTTAAATATTGTTGGATCACTCATATTGGTTTTGGGGTCATCTGCTGGTACTGTTGAATCAGCTTTATTGGTTTTACTGTTGTCTGCTGATGTTGTAGTTGGTGACCCGATTCTTGGAGATTTGGTGATCCAATTCTTGGAGGTTTGGTGATACAATTCTTGGAGGTTTGGTATGTTCGTATGTTACTCCTCCTCGGTTTGAGTAATAATTTTCCTGAATTTTATTTTCAACCATTTTTACTTTGTATGATCAATACAATAATGTAAAAATGTATACTACTAATTAGGCTTATTACAATGGTAAAACGTAAGCCGCGTGAAATATTTTTGCGTAGTCTTAATTCTTTAATTTTTTAATATTTTCAAAGTTACTAGAGATTGTATCCTTAACGCTTTCGCCCTGCGATTCGAATAAGTAAGCTAGAAATAATTTTATTGTTTTAATGTTTCGCTAACCAACCCCTAAGTTATGATATGTAAAGACAAGGTGGGGCAGCCTGGTACAAAAATGTACCAATCGAGATGTTAGGTGGTACCTTTACGTACCACCTGTCCGGTTTAAAATAAAATAAAATAAAACACTTTCTTGGAAAACGCAAAATATTTATTGAAAATTTAAGAGCCCACTCATTTATTCCGCCAAATCAACGATTCCCATTATTTTACGGTAAAATTTGATTATTGTATCTGGGCATGGCACTATTATCCAGTTTTTAATGTTTTTGTAACATTTTTCATTTCATCACTTTGAAAATTACTCAATGCTAAGACCTCTTTTGTGTTTTGCCATTTTACACATGAGAAACCAGAGGCAGTACCTTTGAACTCTGCTTCCTCTCCTTGTATTTTTTTTTGGCAAATTTGGGTACATTTTTTGTACCATTTTTTATTTCATCACTGGGAAAATTACTCAATGCTAAGACTTTTTTTTGTGTATTGCCATTTTACACATAAGAGACCAGAGGAAATACCTTTTAACTCTGCTTCCCCTCCTTGTAGTTTTTTGGCAAATTTTGGTACATTAGTATACCAACCGCTGGATAGGCATTTATGTTCAATAAGTCCACGGATGTGAAGAAACGGTCAAAGCATAAAATTACATCCCGTTCTGTGGTTGTACTGGTCAATTTCTTTACAACTCGTTCTCTTAGTGTCCCTTCAACTGATTGACGTTCCTTTCCACAGTATATGCTCATATTATAGCTTTAGCGTCACAACGTAACCACATTTTTATACTTCTTTTGACAGGCTTTAGAGGCATATACTGCTTTAGCGAACTGCGCCCTTTGAACTTCGTCATCGATTCGTGGATACTTTGATACACGCTGTCCTGTCTGCACTTTTCCAAACTTTTTTTGAAATATTCAACCAAATCATTGACATAGTACGTTTTCGAACGATTGGAAGCCCTCTCGAGAAAATAGCCCTCTTTTGAAAATATAATTGTAAATCGATCTTTTAGGCAAAGAAGTCGGTTGTAGCACATTACAAACATACAGCCAAGAGACTGTGGCAAGAGTTTGTGAAAAATGTCTAGTATTGTCGACGGTCTGCCAATGATTTCTAAGATTCTACAGTCTCGTGGAGGAAAACCATTTTTTTTTTAGGAATGAATGCTTCACCTGGCTTAGTCCAGACAAAATCTTCGCCATGTGCCATTTCTGAAGTGTTTGGAAAATCTGGTACTTCAGGTACTCCTCAACGCCAGCCGGTTCACCATCCAAATCATCTTCAGAAGCGGATTCTTCGTGATCATCTCCAAGGTCTGTTTCCGAATTATTTCTTGATGTAGCAGTTTATTCCCGCTCATTCCCTGTCATTCTGATTTGGTCATTATCCACTGGAATCTTTTGTGTTTTTGTGTTTTTTTTTTTTTTTTTGTCCATCACAGAGTACACAGAACACTACGTTCTCTAGTGTATACTCTCAGTATCGCTTTACTCAACAGATATTTGTTGCGCGACTAAGGATCATCTACCGATTTTGCATCTCATAGACTGCTCAGACAAACAATATTACTAATTTAAAATCAATGAAAGAACACAATTTTTAAATTCCAACCGAGTTAAGCTGAAATCAATTTCGTTGCAAAGCTCATTGAATGTTTTTATGCACTTAGTAATTGGCTCATTGCAACCATAATTTGTTCTATGCCTTCTATCGTAAAGCACATTTCTCACCCGAAGAGATTTTTAGGGAGCATATATGTTTATAAGAAAAACTAATTCTAGTGAAATAATATGATAATTAATTATGTCGCGAATAAACATGACTGAAGATGCCTTCCGCCTAAAACTCAAGGTTTGCAAGCCAATTAACTTACATCTTACGTCATAAGGAGGAAGTTCGTCAAACATGTTTAATTTGCGAATAGCATATCTCGTGAAATTCTTTTGAACTCTTTCTAACCAAAGCTCTTGAGCATTATATGGCGAATCTCAAATAATCGAAGAATAAGAATATGGTCTGACCAACGAGGTGAATAAAGTCTTAAGACTATAAACATCTTGGAAGTCTTTGCTATTCCTATTAAGAAATCCTAACAAGGAGTTCGATTTAGAAATGAAGTAATCATAATGTAAATTAAAATTTAGTTTAGTGTCAAATATGACCCCTAGATCCTTAACTTCGTGAAGACGAAGGAGCAGAAAATCGTTCATAAAATAATTATACAAGATCGGCGCTACAATACGGTGCGCTGTAAATATCTTACATTTAGAAATATTAAGTTGTAATGCATTATGCTTACACCATTCCGACAGTTTATAAATATCTAGTTGAAAACGCATACAGTCTGTAATATTATTGATGCGTGCAAACAGTTTTAAGTCGTCCGCGAATGTTAAAACTTCACAGAAATCAAATATTTCGTGAACATCATTTAAGAATAAAATAAACAACAACGGGCCGAGATGACTACCCTGGGGAATGCCAGAAGTTACTTCTATTACACGAGATGTAAAACTATTAATCTTTACCAATTGCTATCTACCGGGTCCGCCAAATAATTTTTTTTTTTTTGAAAATGCTATAAAAAAAACTACTGAATATTTTCTCAAATTTCTTTTTTTATTTGAAAGTACAATCCTTCCGGTTAATAATGGAAAATAATTTCATTCAAATAGCTGCCTCGGCTGGCCATGCAGTAGCCTACACGATCGGTCCAATTTTTAAGCACATTATCGATTGTGTGCAGCTGTATTTCACCAATTGCTTCACGAATATTGTCCTTTAAAGCGTCAATTGTCTCTGGCTTGTCGGCGTAACACTTATCTTTGACGGCACCCCACAAATAATAGTCCAACGGTGTCAAATCGCAGCTCCGAGGTGGCCAAACGACATCAGCTCTGCGGCTGATAATGCGATCTTCAAAAACAGGGCGCAAAACATCGAGTGTAGCTTCGGCTGTGTGGCACGTAGCGCCGTCCTGTTGAAACCAAATGTTTCCAATATCCTCCTCTTCAATTTTTGTGAACAAAAATTCGTTCAACATGGCCCGATAACGATCGCCATTGACTGTAACGGCCACTCCTTGCTCATTTTCGAAGAAAAATGGCCCAATTATGCCTCTGGACCAAAATCCGCACCAAACAGTGGCTCGTTTTGGGTGCACCGGCTTTTCAATGTATGCGTGCGGGTTTTCTGTGCCCTAAATGCGACAATTTTGCTTGTTTACATACCCGCCAAGATCAAAATGAGCTTCATCTGAAAAGATGATTTTTTTGGCAAAATCGGCATCTTCTGCAAGTCGATCGCAGGCCCACTTAGCGAAGCGAAAACGCATTGGATGGTCAGTTGGCTTCAACTCCTGAACCAATTGTATGGCGTCATACCAAGGTCTTTATGCAAAATTCGTCTCAATGATGTCACCGAAATGTTCAATTGTTGAGAACGACGGTGAATTGATGTTGATGGCGCTTCACGCACACTTTCTGCCGCAGCAGCAATATTCTCGGGTGTACGCACTGTTTTTAGCTTTTCACGCTTTGGTTTATCGATGGGGATGCCAGTTTCTTTCACTTTTTTCACAAGATAACGAACATACGGAGCTGACGGTGCTTCTCTTTTTCCAAAATCCTTACGCAATTTTCGCACACATTCTGCAACATTGCCATGATTTTCAAAGTAATGTCGCAATATTTCCCAGCGTTGTTCAAGCATATACACAACCATATTCGTTCAGCGGAAGGATAAAACTAATTATCTGTCAAATCAGACATGAGCTAAGTTAGATGGCGGACCCTTTATTACATAAATAATTTGAAAGCCACATCAGCATAGATTGTAGTTTTGCCAATAGTAAAGCGTGATGTACTCTATCAAAAGCTTTCGTAAAGTCAGTGTAGAGTATATCTACTTGTAAATGATTTTCAAAACTATCAAAAATATAATTTGTTAATAAAGCTAAATTTGTAGTACATGACCTACCGCGAACAAAGCCATGCTGGTTACTGAAAATAATTTCTTTAACAGCGAAAAAAAGCTTATCCTTAACAATGCTTTCAAACAGTTTTGGGATTGCAGAAAGCTTAGATATAGGCCGATAGTTTTCAACTTTTTGTCTAAAACCGCTCTTAAATATAGGTGTAATAAATGAATATTTCCATTCACTGAGGAATTTTCCGGTGATAAGTGATTGATTAAAGATAATTTTAAGTGGATAAAAGATGGAAGATGTTGAAAATTATGTATTGATTGAGTATGTATGTGGTAGTAGAAAACGATTCATTCGAAGAAAAGAGAAAGATGTAACGCGAGTCAGTCTAACTTTGAACGTCAAACGAAAAGGACTCCTTCCGTCAGCGAAGCGAAAAATTTGCAAAGAAGTAACAATTAAAAATGCATTTTTTAAAAGAAGACAAACACTTTTTTAATATTATCGCAGGGATTCCATCAGGACCTGGACTACAGTTTAATTCCAGTTTCTTTAACGCGTTTATTACGTCTTCATTCAAAAGTTGCAACACACCAATATCCAACGATTCAGTAATATTAAAATAATGGTTCGTCGTTGACTGGACTCGAGAATCATTATAAACCGACTCGAAGAAGTTGGCATAACTCACAAGTTCCATTCAAATCGGTTGAAATTGCATTATCAAATTCCATCACCCTAGGCAAGCCTGAGGTATTTCTTTTTTGTGTTAATGTAATTCCAAAATGATTTACCATTATTCTTTACCGATGACTCTACTGACAAGATGTACTGCCTATATAAAAATTTATTCAAGAACTCATATTCCTTTCTGAATCTTAAAAAAAGTTCGCGGTTAGAGTTCGTTTTATTTAAAATATAAGCCGAGTATGCTTTTCTTTTTACATTTCGTAAATTTATCAATCTCTTATTTGACAACGAAATTCTGTAGCGGTTATTTGGACGCGTTTTAGGTACAAATAACTCAATACCAGAATTAATTTTTCCCACAAATACATCGTAATTACGAGTGGCATGCCATTGCAGATCTTACACTTAAAGCACATTCCTTCAGATGATTTTATGAGTTGGAGGGCAGCTTCGGACAGGTTCACACAATGAATGTCAATCCTCCGCAACTAACAAAATTACCGGATAAAATGCCCGAATTGCAAGAACCACAATAATCAACCATAATTAGTTATAGATTTAGCTTTTAAGAATCAAAAATTAATTTAAACGAATTTAAAATAGCGAGCGATCGCGATCACAATGTTACCGCACCAAGAGCTGAAGCTTGAAGCAAAAAGAAACAAAGATCGTACCTAAAGTAACGCAAAACTGACGAGTGGTACATATATGAACCACTATAAAAGACACATGGTACATTTGAGTACCACCTACAAAATACTGCCAATAAATCCCATATCTCCACTCAAAAGACTTATGAACCTTCTGCAATACAATCTTACAATATCACTTTTTGATAGATTTATTTCCGCACAAATTTCCGAAAACTGTGATAAAACCATTTTTTCGCATGACGGGCCAGAAAACAATGACAAATAAAGGGTCACAGCTGCAACGTCTTGTCCTACTTCAAATGTGAAGCACCGTTCGTTTTTGGTTCAGAGATAATCAAGCACGATTTCGTGCAAATTCGAACCAATTCTGATGTAAATGAGAGATTCTAGGGTTGTTTAAACTTTTGCTGGTACATTTATGTACCATGCGGGGCGAAAGGGTTATATGTAAGTATCTTGACAAAGGTGGAATTGACGCTGCTATCGGGATAGTAGTATTTGTCTTGGAAAGTTTTTTGATAATTTTGGAATGATTCATTTAGCAAAGTGATAATTTTAAAAATTAATTAAGCAGTTTTTATTTAGTATAATTGTTTGTTTGACATAATTTTGCTGAAAAAAAAAATTATTAGCAATTTTTATTACAATCGTAGTATCATCTATAGGAAATATTTGATTTTCATTGTTATATTTTAATTTACAATTTTTGGTTATAATATAGTGTTTACTTGATTTTAATTGGTTTATTGTTACATCGGGTTGATATGTATATGTTCTATTTTCTATATCTATAATATATTCGTCCTTACTATCTATTTCAAAATTTTCTATATTCGGCAATGGATTTATTAATTTTTTTTCGACTGTTACATAATTTCTTGGAATTTAATCGCAATTTCAATGATATTGTTTTCATATTCAATAACTTCTACTCTTAACAATTTTAGCTTATAGAAATAAGTTGCGTACTCGTTTATTTCTTCTATTGTGACGATACTTGGGTGAACAATATTATGTTTAGCTGATACAATGTTGTCCTGTATTTGATTTATATATTTATTTTCTATAAAATCTAGCTTAGTGATCTGATCTAACAATCTATAACAAATTGTTTGTGATACACCAGAATGTTAGAAGTCTGAGACAGGACTTTTCTTCTCTTGTTAGCCATCATAATTTATTCTTTGCCTTCGGGATATAGTGGTGTCTCAGTCTTTTCAGTGCACCTGTAATAACTTAGCTGGTTGTGGAGATCAATTCCAATCTAATAGTTTTGTTTTTGAACTTATAACTGCGTTAGAGCTCTTAAAAAGAATAGGGTCCCTGAATAACTCGAACCATTGTGGTCGTGACGCCATCTCGAACAACCTTTAAAAACAAATAACGTGTTTTGTAGAATATGTATTAGTTGCAGTATCTTGCAGTATCTTTTCTGGAATATTTCCAGAGGCCTTTAAATGTGCCGATGTAGTGCCATTATTTAAAAAAGGCACCATCTTGGATATGAAAAACTATAGACCTATTTGACTTCTGCTTGTACTTAGTAAAGTTTTTGGAAAAGCCATTAAAGAGCTTATAGTATCTTTTCTGCAAAAGGTAATATTTTTCAGACAGAAGATGCATTATTAGACTTTTGCTCAAATATTTTCTCGAATCTTGATGGAAATAAGCTTACTACTAGCATATTCGTGGATATAACAAAGGCTTTTGATTTGGTTACTATTAGATAAACTTGAAAAAGCTGGGTTTCGAGAATTTATGCTCGATTGGCTCTAATCGTACCTATCAAACCGATCTCAAAGAGTGAATTTTAATGGTACGAGGAGTGAAATAGGTTTTTTAAATTTGGTTGGGTTTCCTCAAGGTTCTGTGCTGGGACCTATTTTATTTCTTGTTTATATTAACTCTTCATTTTCTCTTAACTTTAAGAGTAATCTTACTGCGTTCGCAGATGATGTGGGTTGCACGTATGGCTCTCCCAGTGCGCTAGCCAGGCATTATTTAAGCATAAGTTCGAAAACTAGAATTATGTTTTTCAATTTATCTTCCTCGACTAGACCCTATGCGGATGTGTATCTTCTTGTGCCGGAATGTCCAAGGTCCAAGCTGTCAAGTTGTAAGTGTGGTTCTGGATTAAATTTTCCACCTTTTCTTAGCAGTGTGAACTGTAGTGAAAGATGCTTCATAGTTGAGAAAGTTAATAAGTTTAGATAGCTTGACCTCCTGATTGATTCTAAGATGTCGTTGTCTAGCCATACGGAAGCATACATACATGTTGCCTTTACTCACCCTGCAGAAAATGTTATAAGGTTAATATCCTTCAAGCATCGCCGATGCACCAGTTTTCCACTTTTTCAAGATCGGGCTATCTTAATTTGAGACTGTTTTCGAACTACAATCTACGTAGAAACATTTTGAATGTTGTCACTGTACCTCCTTTCCGTACACCTGCCTTTCGTAATTTTTATTTGGTTTCGTCGTGCCGATTATTTAATAATCTCCCATTGTCGATCAGAACAATCACTTTTTCTAGAAGGATTGAAAAATGTGTTAAGGTTTGGCTTTTCGACATGAATTATATTAACTTGGAAAAACTTTTGTCTAACATTTTGGTGTAACCTACTATTATTTAAACAACTTTTTTCTTTTGTTCGTTTTTCTCCTGTTCGTATTAATATTTAAAAAAATTAAATCACATTCCTAGGGTCACCCCAATCACATTCTTTTTTTTCTCAATAATTTATAAAAAAAATCCATTAGAAATGGCATTTATTCTTGGAACATAATCTAATTTATTTTTTAATGCTTGAAAATATAGTAATTAATTTTTTTGCTTAACTTTTATAATATACTAGCCGACCTGGCGCACTTCGTACCGCCTCAGAATCAATTCAGTTTTTTTACTAAGAGTACTGAAAATGAAATAATTTCAATAATAGTTAAATATTAAAATCATAAACCCTTCTAGCGGATCCCGGCGTGCTTCGCTATGCATGAATATTAACATTGAATCAAATTTATTGTTTTTTTTAATTTTTTTTATTTGGATAAAATTTAAAAAAAAAAGTTAATCAATTAAATACAATAGTTTACACAACATTTTTTGTTTGATTGTGTGGGTCATAACTAAATAAATTCTTGAGTGCGCCCACCCTGGAACATTCTACGTATAATTGTCCGTGAGAAAAGCATGGTTCCTCCAAATTCACTCCACACACTTGAAACGTTTGTCCTTGAGCTTTATTAACGGTCATAGCAAAGACGCACGGGAAATTGAAGACGTTTGAATTGAAGTGGCATGTCTGCTGGTATTAATCGGATCCGCGGTATCAGTACAACTTCTCCTTTTCCCGGTGAGAACTGTGCTTCGATCAAATTGGCATTAATCCTTTCACGTAGAGTCTCGTTCCATTGCAAAGTTTTGGTGAATTAAGATTTCGAAGAAGTATGATCGATGAACCAACTCTTAAATTTAACGATGCGGTGGCATACCGGGTGGTTCGAAAGAATTTCAAAATTCAATCGGATAATTTACCGCGTCTTCTTTAATTGTAGGGGTATAAATAGATTTGCATAATACCAATTCACCTGGCAAATTCTGTTGAATCTGAAAATTGATGTCATTAACATTTGCATTTTTTGGTGCTAAAATTCCGTGTTCTCTTAACCAAACACGATTTTTATAGTTTTGAACAATATTTGGGAAAACGCGATCAATTAGTTCTTATTTCCTATTTTTTATATTAAAATTGTGCAAAAGTTATTTGGTAACGTGATAAAACTATTTAAATCACTTGCAATTTTGTCATCGCCAATCTGCAGCAATTGTTCTGAAAATTTACGTGCTGATGGATCATTATGAAAAAAGTCATAACTCACAAATGCGTCGACCAATTTTTCAACTTTACATAAACCATCTACACGACCATACAAACAAACCCTGAAAATTTGATCAAATTCGGTTTGACCGTTCGTGAGTTATAAAGTCACACCAAAACTTGCAACAATTTTTTATATATATATATAGAGTAATTACAGAAGATATTATGAATAAGAAGATTTATTTATACATACTAAAGAAAAAATTAAGAGTAGGTGCGGAAAGAATGGAAATTGCAAAACTTTAAATTTTATCAGGACAACGACTCGATACATAAAACTCATATCGTTCGTGAATGGCTACGTAACAACTGCCATTAAGTAATCCAAACACCTCCACATTCACCGCAACTAAACCCCATTAAAAATGCATCCAAACGCAAACGAAAAGTCTGCACGGTTGATAATGAAAGTTGGAAAACAATACCATAAACAATGAAATAACAATACTTACCGGCAAGCGCTGTCACAAACACGTTCGGGCCTAAGTAAATAAATTCAAAATATTTCGTTTCAAATCGGAGCTCGATACAAAAAAATCGTATAATAATCACAAGTGTCAATGTGTGCCTAAATATTTTTTTTTTTTTTTTTTATATGAGCAGAGTCAGATATTGATATAAAAGACCATAACTCACGAACGCCTCAACCAATTTCGTTCAAACTATAACATAAACCATCTACACGACCATACAAACAAACCCTGAAAGTTTGATCAAATTCGGTTAGACCGTTCGTGAGTTATAAAGTCACACCAAAACTTGCAACAATTTTTTATATATATAGAAGATATATACAATAGTTGTTGTTCTAAAACATTGTTTATGGCGCTATCTACATACTTTATTATCTGTCTAGAATTTTTCGTATGTCATTTATTATTATGGTTTGTAAGGAATGTATTGTTTCATTAAAAATTAAAATGTTGGTTAATTTTGATTTGGTCATTTATGATGTTAATTGTTTTGTGAGTATTTTCTTTCAAAATTTCTAAATGATTGAAGATTGACATATCTTTTTCTTCTATGCCTGTAATTTTCTCCAACATTATGGAATGAAGTCTTCCTACGTCTGAGTTGCCAGTATGACTATTTGGTTTAGTCCAATGAGTTTCAATGTTATTTTCTCTCCAAAAAGATTGTTCTGACTTAAACTATTTGTCTGTAATAATTCTATTGGGCTTTCCAAACTTAGCAAAATGTTCAGTTGATATTTCCTTCTTACTTCTCCAATTTATGTCGGTAATTTTATACACTACTGCAAATTTGATTAGTTTTTCAACAATTGTAACAAAAGCTTTCTTTTGTATGTGAAAAATATCTAAATGTATAAATTCGTTTTTGTGGGTTCGAGTCTCTGTGATATGAAACTTAGGTTTTATTTGTTTCCTATCATATTTAATCTCTTGACATTTTTTACAGTTATTTATGATAAGCTGCATTTGTTCGTGAAGTTTGGGAAAGTATATTTCGTCTTTAAGTGTGTAGTATGTTTCGTTAATGCCACAATGCATTGGTTCTCTTGTGTGGTAGATAGATATCTACTTGATATTTCTAATTACATGGGCAGCTATCTTAACTTTACCGCCCTTCACAACTTCCTCTATCAACGCTATTTAGCTGAAACGCAAGCCAATCTTATAAGTGATCCTAAGTCCTTCTTTAAATTTGTTAACTACAAAAGAAAATCTGATGGTTACCCTACCTCTCTCTCCTTGAATGATCAAACCTCTAACGACCCTAACACTATCGCCAACTTATTTGCCGCCTATTTTAAACAATCATTCGCCAACGACTATTTCCATCCAGACCCCGCTTACTTCGACTATTTACCGAAATTTTCCTTTGGACCCTTTCTTCCTCATACAGTTGATCCCGATGTCATCGAAACCAAACTAAATCAACTTAATGATGAATTCACTCCTGGACCAGACGGTCTCCCTGCCATATTCCTGAAAAAATGCTCATCAACCCTCTCTCTCCCTCTCTCAAAGATATTCAGTTTATCCCTAGCTTTAGGTGAATTCCCCCAGTTATGGAAAACCTCATTTATAACCCCTATACACAAGAAAGGTCCGAAGAATGTTATTAACAATTATCGTCCCATTGCCAAACTGTCACATATACCCAAAATCTTCGAGAGCATTTTGTACGAAATCTTAAGCTTTCGCTGCAAGTCTTTAATCTCCCCCAGATAACACGGATTCCTTAAGGGCCGTTCTACAACCACAAACCTTGTTGAATTTGTGTCTTTTACCATCTCGGCTTTAGAGAATGGAAAAGATGTCGACATGGTTTCAACCGATTTCAGTAAGGCTTTTGATAAAATCTCCCACAATCTAATGCTCTTCAAATTGTCTTCTCTTGGCTTCGAACCCATTTTATTGAAGTGGATATCTTCTTACTTGGAAAATCGGTATTATAGTGTTCGTTTCAGATCTGCCTTTTCCAATCCTTTCTTAGCTTCCTCCGGCGTCCCCCAAGGGAGCCACCTAGGTCCACTTCTTTTTGTCCTTACCATTAACGATATTGATATAGTGATTAAAAATTCCCACATCTCACTAAATGCCGACGACACCAAATTCTACAAGTCTATTTCCTCCAATCACGACTCTTCCCTTATTCAATCCGATCTCAATAGTTTTTCCATGTGGTGTTCCAAAAATTGCTAGGAGCTTAACATTAGCAAATGCCAATCAATCACTTTCTCACGTAAACGTATTAAACCCCGTCCCCGCCTCTACTACCCCAATAATCAGCCCATCTCCACCGTTCAAACTATCCGCGATCTTGGTATATTATGTGACCAACAGCTAAATTTTCGCGCACATATAGACGAGATAATTCTTAAAGCTAATTCAGCACTCGGGTTCGTGAAGCGATGGTCTAAAGAATTTTCTAACCCTTACGTCACCCGATCTCTCTACACAACCTTCGTCCGGCCCCTCCTTGAATACGCCTCTCAAGTGTGGTCTCCTTACCAGCAAATCCGCATTTCTAGAATCGAGAGCATCCAACGCCGGTTCTTACGCTTTGCTCTGCGAGGTCTCCCCTGGAGCAATACTTTGATCTTACCACCTTATCACGACCGCCTTAAACTAATTAACATGAACACCTTGGAGGAAAGAAGAACTGTATCTGACATCCTCTTCATCCATCGACTCCTCTCAGGCTCCATTGACTGCGCTACCCTCTATAACTCTGTCTCTCTCAACACTAACCCTCGCAATGTACAAAACCCCCGTCTTTTCTATGTACCCACCACCCGTACCGCTTATGGCTCCAACGAACCCATGTTACGAATGCTCGGAAGAGTCAACTCGAATCCCTTCTTCGACCTCAGCCTTAGCACTCCATGCTTAAAAACCCTTCTTCTTCATGCCCCCCTCTCCCTTCCCCTTAACAAATAAGCTAGTTTAAGTTAGATTAAGGTAGATTAAGTAAGTTCATGTGCTTGAATTAAGCTTAATAAATGGGGGTGGTTGCCCCCACGAAAATTAAAATTAAAATTAAATGCCTCCTCCTCGGTTTGGATTTCGGCAGCCCTCTGCGAACACTTAATGAATCTGATACTTCTTTCATGTGAGGATAATTGTATGACGCTTGCTGGACGATATTATAATGGTGGTCTTCAAATTCTGAATATAATCCGGTAATTCCTTTCTTTATAAATCTAATTAATATACCCTTGATTTTATTTATGCCTTCTGTTAATTCCATGTTATATTCTGTGTCGTTATTTTCCACAATCTTGGGTGAATTTTCTAGTCTACTTAGGAAGTCTGCTACCTTATTATCTTTGGCTAAAAATGGGAGACGCACACTATTCATTTATATAATTTATTGTTTCTGCAAATCAATTGATTTAGCATTTTGTCCAATCCAATCCATTCCCATTAGGCAATCGCATGGCTTGTTTAATCCTATTTTTTTTTTCATCTCATTTCCAATATGACGGACGAATTGCCTAAATCGGTTAAAAATTGGATCCGCCATCTTGAGTTTTGCAAATCTGACTTCAAATTCATGATCAGCGACCCCGAAAACCCTTCTTCTTCTTCTTTTCCAATAAAAAAATGTCTGTCATTTGGCATGAAACCGGTTAAGACAATTGCCTTTTTCTAGACCTTCATCACTAAACGCGGCACATTCTGTATTATTTACAATTTTTTGTCTTCTTCTTTTCCTTTTTATCCCGTCGTCGTTATGGTCAGAAGTGTAGGCCCATAACCTTCCCACTTAACTGCATTCCTACTGGTCTGCTTGTGGGGTCCGCCGGTTTGACCTCAGAAAGTAGCGGCAGCCTTCCCGGTTTGGGATTACTTCATCGCTGAGGCCAATCAAATGCTGGTGTTTTTGCATTTGTTTGCACCAATTGTTTTTCGGCCTGCCTTTTTTGCGTGTTGAAATTGGAACGTTGATTGATATTGCCTTTTGGACGGGGTTCAAAGGATCTCTCCTTTGAACATGGCAATACCAACTGTGTCGGTCGCATCTTTCTCTTGTGATGGTTTCTTTTACGTGGAGGCTTCCTCGGATCTTTGAACTTCTAATTCTGTCACGCTTTGTTACTCCCGCTGTCATGCGAAGCATCTTCATCTCAGCTGCCGTTAACTTGCTCTCATACTTTTTGTGCATTGTCCAGCATTGTGAACCGTATGTGAGCGCCGGACGTACAACTGAAGTGTAGAGCCTTCCTTTCAGCTTAGGGGGCATTTTTCGATCACAGAAGATGGCGGAGTTTTCCCGGCACTTCATCCACCCTACGCTTACACGATGGTTGATGTCGTCATCACAAGTTGCTTCTTTATTAATCATAGATCCCATATATTTAAACTTTTCACACTTGGGAAGCACTCTTCCATTCAAGTAAATGTCTGGAATAGGCTGATGAGGGTCAAAGAACGGGCAGCACAGATACTCTGTCTTCTTTGAACTAATACGATACCCGTGTCCCTCAAAAATGTCCACCCACACATCAAGTGCTCGTTGTAGGGATGCCTGATCATCACTTATAATGGCTCCATCGTCAGCAAAGAATAGCTGGTGCACATTGGGGTCCGTCACTTTTCCTTCAAGCAAGCAATCAAGGACTGCTATAAAGAGCAGTGGGCTGACGACGCTTCCTTGGTGTATACCGACTTTGATTGCGAACTCTTCGGTGACTCCTGCGGTGCATCTTACTCTTGTCGTTGCTCTATTGTACATGTCCATGATCACTCGCACGTAGGTTTCTGGAACTCCTTTTTGTCTTAGCGATACCCATAAAAGATCTCTTGGTTGCCGGTCAAAGGCCTTCTCGAAATCAACCAACACCATATGCAAGTCCTTTGACGAATCACGATGCTTTTCCATCATGACCCTTATACTTTGGATTGCATCTGTCGTTGATTTACCAGAGACAAACCCGCACCGGTCATCAGATAGTCGTATTATTTTCCGCAGTCGGCTATCTAATACCCGTTCAACGATCTTCATGGTGTGCGACATCAGCTTGACAGAACGGTAGTTATCACAATTTCGCGTATCACCCTTTCCTTTGTGCAAAGGAAGAAGATAGCTTTCCCTCCATTGATTAGGCATAGTGTCGCCTCTCATAAGTTTGGAGATAAGAACCATGAGCCATCTAGACCCGATGTCTTCCATCCTTTCCAGATCTCAGAGGGTATCCCGTCCGGCCCAACAGCTTTTCTTTTCTTGGAGTTTTTAACCGCGTACCGAACTTCTTAGACTGTGATGTCGGATATTTCGGCATGATTTGGGGCGGCTCTTGGAAAGTACACTCGGGGAAACTGTTCGTTCAGAAGTTCCTCGCAATACTGTCGCCATCTGTGGAGAATTTTTTCGTCTTCCACAAGGAGTTGGCCTTCAGCATTGTTAATAAACTTTGGGAAACGAATCTCCTGAGCATTTCTCCTTCTCTGGGCGGCTATCTTAAAGATATTTGCTCCTTTGTTCAAATTACTTTGTCGAAGCTCCTGGGTAGCCTGGTTCCTGTCAGACGCGGAAGACGATATTTCTTCCAACTCCTGATAAAGGCCTTCCATGCTTTTCGCTTTGAATTCGGCGCACTTTTTCATCGCGATACCTTTGCAATATCTATATACCTTTTCACGGCGAGCTTTTTCCTCTCTATTAGTAGAAGAGCACTTTGACCAAGCTTGGAAAGCCATTTTCTTTTCGTGTATCACTGCTTTGGCTTCGTCTTTCCACCACCAGGTTTCTTTTGCGTGTTGGCAGAGGCCTTTAGATGTTCCAAGCAGTGATTTGGCTTTCTCCAGGCCAGATTGTTGTAGGGAATCATACATGCCTTGTGCTCTGCACTCCTCATTACCGACCTCATCGATAATGGAAAAGATGTAGTTTTTCATGCTGATAATAAAAGCTTCGCCTTTTCTTTTATCCAGCTTATACCACTTGATTCTCTTAGACACCTTCATTTGCTGCTTTGACTTCTTACTCGCCTCCATAAAAAATTCAGTCAGGAGGAGATGGTGTTGAGGAGCGATCGCGTCTCCCAGAATCACTTTGCAATCTTTAACTCATGGCTTCATGAAACCGGATACCAAATGATAGTCTATTTGAGTTTCATTTCCGCCGCTGCTATAAGTGATCAGGTGCCGGCTTTGTTTGACGAACATGGTATTTAGCACTATAAGACCGTACGACTTGCACATGTTTAGGATATCTTCACCTGAAGAGTTCCTGGTGCCGTATCCCAGCCCTCCGTGGTAGTCCTCATAGTCTTCGCTTGTCTTCCCGACATGTCCGTTTAAATCTCCCCCAACAAACAAAAGCTCTTCCTTTGGGATGATTTTGACAAGGTTGTGGAAATCTAGCCAGAATGCATCTTTTTCCTTTTGTTCGCATCCTATTTGAGTGGCATATGCGCTTACGATGTTCCACACCTCACCATGCACCACCAATTTGAGAGCCATCAAACGGTCACTGGACTTTGAAATGGTTAAGACGTTGCCAAGTAGCTCTGCCGCAAGGATGATGGCGATTCCGTTTTTTCCTTGTTCCAGTCCATAGTATAACATCTTGTAGGCTTTTGTTTTAACGTCCAAGAAACGTGCCCGATTACCGGTGTTTCGCCATTTCGTCTCTTGTACGCATAAGATGTCTACTCGCCTTCTAACCATCATTTCTTCAAGCTCATAGCTGCGACTACTCATGCTTCCAACGTTCCAACTCGCGACTCTAAAGTGTGGCTTACGCCGTTGCATTACTTTGCTATCCCCTATAAATCCTATAGCTCTGACCCGAGCATTGCTGCTCGTCCCAGGATCACGACCATTAGTAGTGCTACGGTTTGACCGTTTTCTTTCTTCTCCTCCTTTTTTTTTTTTTTTTTTGACACGGGCATGCTCCAGATTTTTTTTTTTTTTTGTTTGATCTTACTCTTACAACACCGGTGATCTCCAGTCGTGTCAACCCACTGATTTGCATGCACACTTGTGGGGCAGTTTAATGGTGGTATATGGCGATTTGGTCCTTTGTTGGTATGAGGTGTATTTTTAATTTCGCCTTGCAATCCTCCCAGGTTACTGGTACGTCATTTGATAGGAAGTTTTTTGGTGCACCAGTAAGTTTTTCATTGAATATCCCTTTTAATACTTGTGGAGCCTCTTCGCCGAATTCTATTAACACTTCATCGATTGTTTCGATAAACGATGGTAACATTTTTGATTCACCACTGAACGGTTGGACATACTTTAGTTCTTTTTGGATTAATGATCTCCAGCTCGTTTGGCTAATATTTCTGTTAGTATCATGAGACACTGTTCTATGGGCTCTTGTTGTTGAGCCATCTTATTTTATATTAATGTTCATTGGCTTGTTTCTACTTGCACTGCTAGATTCTACCTCACTGCCTTATAACCACTGTAATACTTTTTTTTTTCGTTCAAATCGCACTGTGATTGTGATCTTATAATTTCTCACTTTTAAATCACTTACTCGTATTATGCTATCGTGTCTTTAAGTTTTATTGAACCTTTAGTTTAAGAACTAAAGGACGGTTTTGACTTTAATTTCACTTTCCTCTTTTTCGTCCGAAGAGAATACTGACTGTGCCAGTAAAGGGATTGCGTTGATCCACGATAAAAAAAAAAAACACTAAGCTTGGTTTTACTCGTGGTCAATGGAGATCTTACTTTACTTTCTCAATGATTGAAAGCTGTAATCAGCATAATTACAATCGGAAAACTGGCGTACTGGCTTTTACATTTGATTGTCTTTTATAGTTAAATATTGTTGAATCATTCATATTGATTTTCGGGTCATCTGCTGGAACTGATGAATCAGCTTTTTTAGTTTTACTGTTGTCTGCTGATGTTGTAGTTGATGACCCGATTCTTGAATGTTTGGGGGAACTGTCCGCTAAGCTAAGCTATCGAAACCGCTAGCAGGAACATCTGTAGTTCAAGTTTGTCCATAGCCAAGAACAATTCCTAAACGCAAAAACTGTGCAATATCATCAGTTGTGAATGGGAGATGATCTTATGCTGACGAAGACATAACACTCGCAGCATAAGATCAGTTCAAAATTCATACTCTGTGTGTGCATTTCCAATATAACACCTGAATGACATGGAAACAAAAGAGTTACTGTGAACTACAACCAGCGCAAATTCAGTCGAATCTCTCAAATCCTATCTAGGACAACCACCCCCGTAGAGTACTGAACGAACATCTTTGACACAAACCATCTGCACCCCATCCAGGTTGTGTGACAAACACCATACGAGCGTACACTTTTGAACCTGCACGAACCCTATAAAAAAAATACTAGCTTAACTATTATAACAAAAACTTATAACAAAAACTTATAAAAAAAACTATTATAACAAAAACTTAACTTAGGATACTTAGCTAACAGGGAGAGGGTGGGCGTCTGTCTAAAAACCTCTTAAGCATAAATATCATCCATCTTGCCGAGTCACCAAAGGCAGCGTTCCAAAAAGTCCATAGAGCTACGCAGCCAACGAAAAAAGAAATGCTGGACATTATATGGACACTTAATAACTTGCGAAATTACTTCTATGGTTCAGTAGAGGTTATAATACACACAGACCATCAACCTCTCATATATTCATTGAGCACCAAAAATCAATAATACCAAACTTAAGAAATGGAAAGCTATTGTGGAGGAATACGACTATGTGCTTAAATATAAGCCCAGAAAAACAAACGCAAGTGCGCCCTCCAGGCCTCCCATCCGATGCGTAATCCACTCTCTCACGCCAACCATCCATAGCAGCGCGAGTATGCCACATGGTCTTATATACTATGTTGACGCACCAATAAATAAATTCAAAAAACAATGTTCCCCAATATAGGTAATACTAGTAGACACGAATTCTCAAAAATATTCCCAACCTACCTACCATCGACATCTTATTACAGAACCATTTTACTCCCCTTCCAATCTCATCCAAGACTAAGCCCCACAATTATTAACTGCATTATAACCGAAGAACGAGTACAAGGTATGATACGAGTAATCTTTTGAAAACTAATCAGCAATTATCACATTAAGTTCTCAAGAAACCTAGTTGAAGGCGTTACCGATGAAACTAGGTAGGAAGAAATAATTATAAATACCAATTAACAATTCCATAGGAATAGTCGAAGAAACAACAGATTCTGGAAAAATACTACATATTATACGGCATTTCTTGAAAGATTAAAAAAATAACTAAACTATGAACTGTTAGTAAGGCAAATAGAAAGGATCGTCATGCGGAAGGGGTAGAGATACATGGAACTCCTATTCCAGGTTACCCTGTACAAATTATCAACGTTGAAATTTTCCCAACCGAAGGAAACCTAGCACTAACTTCGCTAGACAAATTCTCTAAATATGTCAAGATTAAGAAAATCTAAACTAAGGCCATAGAAAACCTCAAATACCTCTAAGAGAAATTAATTTTGCTTATGGTATTCCAAAAACTGTAATATTCGATAATGAGAAGTCTTTTAATTCAGCCCTGATGACATTGATACTCAAAAATCAGTTTGGCATTCAAGTATATGAAACATAACTATACCTAAGTGCCTCTAACGGCTAAGTTGAAAGATTTTATTCAGCTCTCATAAAAATCATTCAATGCATCGAAAGAGAAAAGGTCCATAAATCCCTTACCGAATTACTAAAAGCAGCTGTTAACGCCTATAACGTTTCGATACACTCTGTTACCGGTAAAAAAATATAATAGACATTCTTTAACAAAAATCAATAAAATCCAGGCGGAGAACAGAGCAGATTAAAAGCCAAACAGGAATGCGATTTTGTGATTTAGCCTACCATAATAAAGGGAAACGTCCAATCAATGGGAGATATCATCTTCATTAAGAAAAATAAAAGATTTGGGCCAAAAATTGCGAGGCATACAAAAAAAATTATAAAGGAAAATAAAAAGGCAACGGTTCTTACTCAATTTGGTAAAGTCGTTCAGAAATCCCACATAAAATTATAATAATATCTACTGACTAACTTTTTAGTTGATGTACAAATAATGGATTATATGAACTCACGACTAGTGACAATTTATACTGGGAAATCTCGATTACAAACAGATACTTAAAAAAAAATAATATACGAAATGGACCTCTCAAAGTGTTTGAGAATTAGCTATGATGTTTGCATTTTATCATTGCATTATTATTTTTAAATTTTCCTCTTTACATCACTATATTATTTGATCTTTTCTAAACCATGTAAACATTGTATTATGTACCTTAACTTTGTACAGTTACAACATTTTAGTCCAATCATACGATTTTTATAACGTTTTGCACATGTAAACGCAATTGTTTTTTGACATATTACTGTTTCACTGAAAATTGTTTGGCTTATCTCGGTCACTTGGATCGCAGACGTCGTACTGAAAGGATCAAATAAACTCGTTCGACCCACTGTGTTTATCGTGCATTATTTTCGCCTATTTCGATATCAATCGCCTTCGGTACAATCTCACACATTTTTTGGTCCAATTCGCGCCGGATTTGATTCGTGCTATTCAACGATCAACGAGTGAAAAACAGTACAAAACAATTTACCTAAACAAGTCACAAGTAACGGAAACACATGTTGTGCGTGTAAAGTATTTTCGATTCAGTTACTAATTTTCCGCCCTTTGTTAATTAATCGGTACATTTGCATATATTAAAATACCCATACTGGTGAGTTCTTGCACGTGTAATTAAATATCTGCATGCATCGTAAATTAAAATAGATTTGTCATCAGAATGCCTGAATCTGTGTCACTCGCTGCACTTCGTTCAACACGGGGCCATATTAAAGGTTCCTTAACTAAGTTAGCCGCCTACGTGGAGAACATTAATGACACAGTTTCCTTATCAGATCTCAAAGTTCGTTTCAACAAAGCTGAAGAATTGTGGAAAGAATTCGATACTTCTCAAAAGCTTTTGTATGAATTCGCGAGTAGGGAAGGTTACGTAGATCCTCTGCCGGAATTCGAAGAGTTTGAAGACAAATTATTAGGGGTTAAGTCTGCACTTCTAACTAAAATTACCGATCGTGAGAAAGCTGAAAAAAGTAAAGATGTTGTAGGTCAGTTGGCTGCTCAGCAGAAGGTTTTGGTTGATACATTTAATAAATCAAACGTGACAGGTAAAAATAATGATTTTTTTCTTCCACAAATTCGAATTGAACCATTTTCTGGTAACTATCGGGATTGGCCGACTTTTCGAGACATCTTCGAGGGAGCAGTCCATAATAAAACAAATTTAACGCCAATTCAGAAATTTCACTTCTTAAAATCATGTCTTAGAAACGAAGCGCTTGCTCTTCTCAACCATTTACCGATATGTGATGCCACATACGAACAGGCATGGGCCAAGCTTGAGAAACGTTATGACCGCCCCCACCATGTTATTAGTAGCCACGTAAAAGCGTTTATGGAACTACCATCATCCCATTTGTCGAACGTTAATACTCTGCGCAAAATATCAGACGGAGCGGATGAAATTGTGAGAGGATTAACAGCTCTTAATTCACTAAATAGGGATCCTTGGCTCATTTATGTATTGGTAAATAAACTAGATCCTGAAACGCGGCAAGCGTGGTCAGAAGATAGTGTTGCTGAGGATTATCCTACAATTGAACAACTCTTAAACTTTTTGGATCGTCGATGTGAGGCTTTGGAGAGTTGTAAGATTAATGTTCGTGAAATGAGTAGAACCAAGCATCCTGTGGTAAAAAGTATGCATGCGTCACCAACAACCTCATGTACTAAGTGTCATGCTAGTCATGGTATTTCTCAGTGCCCCGACTTCCTGGCAATGGAAGTGCAGGAGCGAAGAGACTTTGTAAAAACAAACAAATTGTGCTTTAATTGCTTGCGAAGCGGACATTCCTCAGCCCGTTGCCAATCTAAGTTTCGCTGTAGATCCTGTAACACCCGCCACCACAGTTTAGTTCACGACCCTTCGGCTAATACAATCCATATCCAATCGCCTAATGAAACTATCAAAAATTCCGCAAATTGGGAGCGAACCCATGAATTTACTCCCAAAGTTTCCGCTAACTACTCGAACCTTCCCTCAACGTCGGAAGCAGCCTTCGTAAATAATCATTCGGTTTATCGCGCACAGCGTATTCCACAAGTTTTGTTACCCACCGCCATAGGTAAAGTGAAAGACATCAACGGCAAATACCACCAAGTTCGGTTCCTCATTGATTCAGGTTCATAGGTGTCCTTCATCACTGAGTCATGCATTCAAAAACTCGGACTCAAAAGAAGATATGCTCGTATACCCATAAGCGGTATTGGATCTAAAAATGCAGGTACGTCGAGAGGCTTAACTACGTTGGAGATTAGTTCACGATGCGATTTATTTACCATCTCGGTCGACACATACATTTTATCTAGAGTCACTACGAACTTGCCAACCTATTCATTTTCCATCGAAGATTGGGATCATTTATATCAATTAGATTTAGCTGACATCTCTTTTAACAAATCAAATTCGGTAGACATATTGCTAGGAGCAGATAAAGCGTGGGAAATTCTGCAGGGTCAGGCCGTTCACAGTAAGCTCGGGTACCCCATTGCGCAAAAAACAATTTTCGGTTGGGTTGTGGCTGGTCAAATATCATCTAAGGAGGAGAATTTTCTTGTCTCGCATCACTGTCGGTTAGATATTGATTCAATTTTGCAGTCGTTTTGGGTTATCGAAGAAGTAGATCCAAAATCAATTATATCTCAAGAGGATCGTATTATTGAGGACCATTTCCTTCAAACCCATCGCCGTAATTCGAAGGGAAGATATATTGTTAACCTCCCTTTGAAATCTGTTCCTCTTTTCGATGATACTTTACATGGAGCTATTTCGCGTCTTAAATGGATGGAGAATAAGTTTAATAAAAACAAGGATCTTTTCGAAAAGTACTCTAATTTTCTTGACGAATATTATCCGTATTCTACCTTCCTCATCATGCTGTTCTGAAGCCAGAGAGTACAACCACCAAACTACGTATCGTATTCGATGGATCACACAAGGACGTTTCAGGTCGCAGCCTTAATGATTCCCTCATGATCGGTCCACCTATTCAACGCAACCTGTTCTCAGTATGCCTGAGATTTCGGCGGCACCAATTCGTATTTACGGCAGATATCACTAAAATGTTTCGCCAAATCTTAATGTCTGAAAAGGATGTTGACTTCCAGCGAATAGTTTGGCGTAAGTCACCTTTGGCACCATTAGAACATTTCCGGTTACGCACTGTTACGTACGGTACCTCTTGTGCTCCATTTTTGTCGGTTCGTGTTCTGGAGCAACTTGCAAAAGACTACAAGAATGAGCTTCCTGTCGCGTCGGAAATAGTGTTAAATGACTTTTACGTGGATGATGTAGTCTTAGGTGCAGACACGTTAGAGGAAGCCATTTTCAAACGCGATTCTCTTATCGAACTACTTTCTAGAGGCGGCATGCAATTAAGAAAGTGGCAAAGTAATTGCATTGAACTCAATCCGGTTAAAGAATGTGCCCCTCGCGAAAATGTTTCCTTGGACACTGACGCAGATTCATGGATCAAAGTGTTGGGTTTATACTGGAATTCAAAGTGCGATGTATTTAGTTTCCGTTTGAACTACACTCCCATTGAAACCATAACAAAGCGCCAAATTCTTAAAGATGTAGCTCGTATCTTTGACCCTCTCGGTTTTCTAGCCCCTTCTGTTGTAAAACTAAAAATAATGTTCCAGGAATTGTGGCATCGGAAGCTGGATTGGGATGACAAAATTCCTTGTTCCCTCGCTACAAGCTGGAGCAAATATCGTGACGAACTTTCAATGCTTACCCAAATTAAAGTGGCTAGAACCATCGGTATCGGGAATGCGTCATTTCAATTGCATGGATTTTCCGATGCATCGGCATCCGCGTATGCTGCCGTAATATATTCGCGCTACGAACTTCCTAATGGTGAATTCCAAACAAACATTCTCGCTGCAAAATCTCGCGTCGCACCCTTGAAACAACTCAGCATTCCTCGGTTGGAACTCTGCGGAGCTGTTTTGCTATCCAGACTACTCGTTTCCGTTCAAAGTTCACTCAACATAACCTTCAGCAATGTCTACGCGTGGTCTGACTCAAAGGTAGTCCTCTCGTGGTTATCGTCTCCTCCCCGACGTTGGAATCTATTTATAGGTAATCGAACAGGTGAAATTCTCAGTACGATCCCGAGAGACAGATGGTTCCATGTTCGATCGGAAAGCAACCCAGCCGATTGTGCTTCCCGCGGCATACCACCGTCTCAACTCGTCGAACACCCTATTTGGTGGACAGGTCCACAATGGCTGCGGAAGGATATTAAGAATTGGCCTATGATCAGAGACTTTGATGACGATCCGTGCTGTCTTAAAGAGGAAAAGAAGACTACATTAGAGTCATATCTTGTGATCGACGAAGCCGTTGTACATCCGTTCGAACGGCTCTCTACTCGAATTTCTTCATGGTATACACTGCTCCGCACAGTCGTCTTATTGTACCGTTTCATAACGAGGTGTCGGAAACGATCAGAGACATCATTTTGCCAACAAATCTTCCACGCCAAAATCCAAATCATAAAGTGGTTACAGGAGCGGTACTTTGGTGACTATATCAAGCATTACATCCGATATCATTCGTTTCCCAAAAATTGCCAAATTATTAATTTGTCTCCTTTTCTAGATAGCAACAACTTTCTTAGAGTTGGGTGGAGAATTGAACATGCGAAAGCATCATACAATATCAAGCACCCGATAATAATACCTAATCGTCACGTCATAACGAAACTCATCGTCCTCGACGCCCATGTGCGGTAACTTCATCCAGGTATATCAGCACTCTTCGCCCTTATCTGACAGGAATTTTGGATTCTCGGTAGTCGAAACTTGATACGCAAAATAACCCATGACTGCGTCACCTGTTTCCGTCAACGAAAGGTTACCACGAATCAACTAATGGGTAATCTTCCACCACAACGAATTCAAGCGAGTCGGCCTTTTACCCATTGTGGATGTGATTATGCTGGGCCCATAGCCCTTAAAGTCAAATCGGGCCGAAAATCTGTACTAGCTAAGGGTTACATATCGCTGTTTGTTTGCTTAGCAACAAAGGCGATTCATCTTGTACTCGTCAGCGAGTTAACAACAGACGCCTTTCTAGCCGCCTTTCGGCGATTTGTCGCACGTCGTGGGAAGCCATCGCATATTTACTCCGATAATGGCACAAACTTTCGTGGAGCTGCCCGCCTTTTATCTGAGATGCATGAACTTGTCCTATCCGAGCAACATAATTCATTGATAGCAGAATCGTTAGCCAGGGATGGCATCTTCTGGCACTTTATTCCTCCTTCAGCACCACACTTCGGCGGCTTGTGGGAAGCAGGAATAAAGTCCGTTAAACACCACATACGGCGTGTAATCGGTGCAGACAACTTGACGTTTGAACAATTATATACGGTATTAACCTAGATAGAAGCTATATTAAATTCTCGACCCCTCTGTCAAATTTCCGATACCGAACTTGATCCTCTAACTCCTGCACATTTCTTATTAGGAGAATCTTATGCAGCTGTTCCGGAGCCGTCACTATCACTACCAAGTAATCGCTTGACCTGCTGGCAATCGTTGGAAGCGCTGGAAAATGGAATATTTGACGTCTCTTCAACAAAGACCTCGCTGGCAGCAACCCCAAATTAACGTCAAAATCAACGATCTTGTTGCTGTCAAGGACTCCACTCTACCTCCCGGAAAGTGGTTAATGGGCCGCGTCATTGCCACCCACCCAGGAAAGGACGACCATGTTCGAGTTGTGACATTGAGAACGGCTAATAGGAATCTTGTTCGACCGGTGCATAAATTGGCTGTGCTACCTGTATGCTGAAACTGTATTCCAGGGGCGGCGAAATGTTTAAAAATTAGCTATGATGTTTGCACTTTATCATTGCATTATTGTTTTTAAATTTTCCTCTTTACATCACTATATTATTTGCTCTTTTCTAAACCATGTAAACATTGTATTATGTACCTTAACTTTGTACAGTTACAGTTTTTTTTTAGTCCAATCATACGATTTTTATAACGTTTTGCACATGTAAACGCAATTGTTTTTTGACATATTACTGTTTCACTGAAAATTGTTTGGCTTATCTCGGTCACTTGGATCGCCGACGTCGTACTGAAAGGATCAAATAAACTCGTTCGACCCACTGTGTTTATCGTGCATTATTTTCGCCTATTTCGATATCAATCGCCTTCGGTACAATCTCACACACAAAGTATCCACAAGCAATAGATAACATAAAATCAGCAATGAGGAAAAGCCTCCAAACCATGAAATTATAAAACCCAAAAGTGAGGTCTATGAAATAAGCGCAATAAAATAAATTTCAAAACTATAAAAAAGCTATCTATTTGTCATAATTCTAATATTATAGATATAAGTATCACAATTTGTGTCCCACATCTAGTTAAAAGCATATCACCAACTGCACTGCTATCAAATGCCAAGATGTTCCTGCATTTGAGGAAGTTTCTCCCGAAATCCTGTTCTTAAATCGATACAATGAGCAAGTTACAATTAACAACGATCGGGTATCACTGAACGGTACATTCCTTATTAATTATAACAATGCCAGCATCCGAATAGGCTAAACCACCTATTTAAAAAAGATACCATTTACTCTAATGTTCCTCCAAAAAAATCCAGCCAAATCTTAAACGACAATTTTTATTGTTACTTCCTCTTAACAAAGAATTCCACAGAATAAAGTCAAAACTCTCCACCAATCCAGAGAGACCGCAACCAAGCCGAAAAAGTACCGTCATATGTATATGTCAACTATCCCAAAACAAGTCAATCAACTCTCCGCGGCGTGGCCATGCAATAAGTGGGTTTGGGAGCGTTGTCAGGTCATTGTTGTCTTACCTCAATCTTAAACACCACCCTTAAATCCCTTTAGTTCACACATTTCAATCCCTACTTCGTCAAACCTGGAAACAGACGTAGTACTTTCATTAGAGATGGTGCAGAAACACCGGACTTAGTTGACCACTACAACTAGGTTATAGAAAAATTATCAAATATTATTCTTCTAAGCGACACAAAATACAAAGTTCAAAATACGAAACATTCACGCCGATATCCGAAACTTGCAAATTTTCATGTAATTCTTATGAGAACTATTACCCAATATTATTACGAAATATTACTATTATTGCAATAAAAACCGTTCTTCTTTACATGTGTTTCCTATGGCTCAGTGACTAGGCCTAACGATATCAGTGAATGAAATGCTAACACCCATAAACTGTAGAGATATACGAGAGTCCAATGGGAAACCAAGGCGGGAAATACAGCGGCGGTAACTAAAAACTTGACTGCTCTGTACATTTGACAGCGAAAGTTGATTAACGGGGATCACATTGAACAATTTGTCGTTGCAATTTGCGTATAGGGAGATCAACTCTAAGCGAAATAGTACATAGTACATGCAAAGTTTTGATTAATCGTCATTAGGAGTTTATTTTGGTAAGTAGTACAAAATGATAGTGATACATAATAATAGGATAATCTTCAGTATATTATTACATCTATAAAAGAGAACACATTTTTCTGTTTGTCCACGAATAGGGAGTAGGTACTTAACGATACCTCAACAATATATATATCAGTCGATTTGTCGTGATCAGCCGTATTACATAGGTTGGTTTTCAGTATTCTAGGGTCTTAAAACCCATTTTATATGACTTTTTAGCTGAAAAAAGAGCCTATTCTATGCTTTGCATACATATTACAACAAAATGGCTGAACAGATTTGAATATGACTTCGATTAGTACATTTCCTGATGAAGAGATTGATGTATTAATCATTATTCTGTGATTCTTATGACGGAAGTAATAAGCAAAAATGTAATTATTTGAGATTGAAATATTCTACAGATATGCGTAGGTCATTGAAATATACAGTCCCCCAGTGGAGTGCGGGTACATTCATGTTTATCAAACAAACTTTTTTTCCTCTTTTCTTTTCTCTACATCTATAAAAGAGAACGCATATTCCTGATGGTCCGCGAGTACATAGGATGGTTTTTAGTATCCTAGGGCCTTAAAACCCATTTTATATGATTTTTTAACTGAAAAAAAAAAAAACATTTTTATATTTTACACATACATATATGTATTACCACAAAATGGCTGAACAGATTTGAACATGACTTTATTCTTCGATTAGTACATTTCCTGGTGAAGAGATTGATGTATCAATCATTATTCTGTGATTCTTATAACGGAAGTAATAAGCATTTTTTTTCTTCTCTCTTCTTCCTTTGGACTATTGTAGGTTTCTTATGTTAATATTTGTCTTATACATATAATGGCCGCATCGCAATGCGGCATTCGAACGTTCGGGCTTTTGAAAGTTGTTGTACCGACTTAGGATAAACCTATGTCAAACGCGCGACCTAGGAATCTCTATAACGAAATTTGGTTTCGGGACTCGGGAGTTCAAAGATCGGGAATATGACAGAAAATAACAATGAAATTTTACTTTTTAAATTTTTTTTTCCTTTTTTATAGTTACAAATATGTATACGAAATAACCTACATATATAAGCATTGTCAGCTGTCAAAACGCACGCCCGAATAGCCAGTAGCTCCACTCTTGGCGTTGAGCTCGAGCTTACGATATTAGCCGAGGCAACGCCTGAGGTTGCATTCCGTGTTACTCCGTATGAATGCATTGTTCCTACTGACGCTGTCAAAAGTCCGAGCGCTCTAACGCCACATTGTGATACGACCATAACTGTTTCCATGGAACAGCAACTGGAATAGCAAGCACAAGCTATATTAACCAAATAGATATGACATTCACTCGCGAGTTTCCCCGGTCAATAATATAACGGTTAATGTGGGAATTTTGTTACATGTTTGGGTACATGTTTACGAGCACTTAACGGACTTTTTTTTTATTTTTCTCTATTCTCTGTTTGCTATTTTGTTCCAAATGCACGTACTTTATCCGCATATGTAAGTTAAGGCAACATAAGTCACCGCACATCCGGTCACACTCCACATTCCCCAGACTGCACACGGCACCAATGCACCATCACAACGGTTCCATCTGACACCAGTGCATTCCACGGATTGCGCACGGCACCAACCAAGCGCGACTCCACTTGACACCGACTCAGCCCGAGCAGCACCTGAATTGCGTTCCCATGCCGAACACTCGTCACCCGAGATGTTTGGTTATCTCCATCAATTCCCACATTCCTTCACGTTCCCAAGTTGCACCGTAGGTTAAGATAGAATAAGATTCAGTTTTGTGTTTTAGTTTTTAAGTAATCGTCGAGTAATAAAGGAGCATAGCTCCCAAAATATATTTTTTTAAGAAAATTAACAAATTAAACTTTAACTTGTATGCATATATATAACACCTTAACGACATGGAAATAAAATAAGTTACTCTGAACTACAACCAACGCGACATATTCAGTCGAATATCAGGTTGTCCAGGTTGTATGACAAACACCATAAGAGCTCTTGAATCTGCGCGAACCCTATAAAAAAAATCTATTAAAGACCCAGCAAAGCGGGGACATCCAGCTAGTAATAGATATTTAAGAATAGTCTGCATCGCTGAACAAGTGCTCCATGGCCTATTTATCGATTTTTTGTTGCTTTTTATTAGCTATGGTGTCATTGTTGTTGTAATTTGCGGACCAGTACGCAATATCTTGAAGGGAATAAAATCGTTGTGGTGGCGGAACTTCGGAAAATGCAATGGATGACATATATGTATGTTATAGCCGGAGGAATGGCATAATCAATAGAAGTCAATGACCTTGGTTCTACTAGGAAGTCAAACTTTATATGGCTTGGAGCTTGATAAAACACCTAATTTATTGTTTTATTTGCAAACAGTTACTTTCGTTCATCCAATTTTCGGTAACAAGTGGGCCTACCTGCTGCCAGAATGGCAGCGTCATCTTTTCTCTCAACTTGACTTCCCAAATTTTCTACAACTTTTAACAATATCTGATCTCTATCCAATGCCCTCTTTTTCTTCCTTTTAACATGTGTGTTAGGTGCATGATTGTATTGTATATTTATTCATTATTCTCGTTTACAAAATACAAGTAAAGGTACAGTTAGATATATAATATTTACAAATTTGGCATATAGGAGAATAGTTAGTGGTATTTTTATTTAATACAAAATAGAGTAAATACCACATTTAATTCAATTATTTACAGTGTGGGGTGATCAGTTAGTCAACAAATATTAAAATAGAAGTAGAAATACAATAATTCAAGTTACAGAGGTAAATGATAAGCATAATCATATATCAAACAAACTCAGTATACAAATGTAAAATAAACTAATCAAGCAATGTATTGCAACAAATTTTCGATTTCACTGATATCATAAGCAAAGAGCCACGACTTTATTTTTCTTAAGAATTTTGTCGTATTTGTGATGATTCGTATTTCTTCCGGAAGTTTATTGTATAACTTACGTGACACGATAGAGTAGGAGTTTCTGAAAAGTGTGGTACGAAAAGATAAGCTCAAAATATTACGAGAAGAACCTCTTAAGTTATATGATCCAACAATAGGATTTTGCATATAACCACTACGAATAAAAAAGATTTTTAATACTTTATAATAAAATAGGTGTCTTAATGGTAAAATTTTTGTTTTACGAAATAGTTCTATAGAATGTATTAGACGGGTAGATTTGCAAATTTTTCTTAAGGCACATTTCTGAGAGACAATTAAGGGTTGCAGTTTGTTGCGATAAGCACCTCCCCAACAGCAAATACCATATTCTAATCTGGAATGAAATATTCCATAGTACACAGATTTTAGTAAAGCATTGGAACACACTTTTCTCAGACCGTACAGGCATCGAATAGATGAAATGAGATATCCTTTCAAGTTCGAAATATGTTCGCTCCATTTAAGATGTTGGTCAAATGTTACCCCTAGATACTTGAAGTGTTTTACTGTGCTAATATCGAAGCAGTTTTCTCTACAGCTAATATGAGAATTAAAAAGAGACAGAGAACTAAGTAATGGGCAATTGTGATTAAACAGATTGAATCTTAGACAATTTGGTGCATGAAAGATAACTTCAATATCAGGCAGTTGCTTTAAGTTGAGATTAAAAACATTAGTTTAGTTTTATTGCTCACAACTAGTTTATGTTCCGCGAACCAAGATCTTAAGACATGGACGTCATAATTTATGTCTGACATTAAATTTAAATGATTTACTGCATCATATCCGATGGCAAGATCATCTGCGAAAGCTTTTACATTCCCAGCAAAAGGTTGCTCGAATAGAGAATTTATATATACCAAAAATAGTATCGGACCTAGCACAGAACCTTGAGGAACGCCTAAGTTAATAACTTTTGAATCGCTTAGAACGCTATTTAATTTCACTCTTTGACTACGATTACTTAAATAAGATACAAACCAATTGTAGATGCATCCGCGAAAACCAGCATTATAAAGTTTTTTTAAAAGAATAGAATGATTAACCATATCGAAGGCTTTCGTAATGTCTACAAAGAGTGCACCACAACATCTTTTATTATCCCATCCATTTTGAATAAAGGAGCAAAAATCCAAAAGGGCATATTCAGTTGAAAGGCCTGTTCTAAAGCCGTACTGTAGTGAACTAAAAAAATGTTGGTTTTCAAGAAAACACAGAATTCTATTTATAATAATTTTTTCAAATACTTTTGATATTGTTAGTAAAAGTGAAATTGGTCTGTAATTATTTCTATCCTTTTTGTCACCTTTTTTAAAAAGGGGTATAACAATAGCGCATTTCAAGTCGTCAGATAAAATACCTGAAAGAACACTCAGATTAAAAATATGTGCTAGAACGTCAACTACAGGGTCCGCCATCTAACTTTTTTTATTCAAATAGTGCTTATTTCGTGAATGGTAACACTTAGCTCATGTCTGATTTGACAGATAATTAGTTTTATCCTTCCGCTGAACGAATATTGTTGTGTATACGCTTGAACAACGCTGGGAAATATTGCGACATTACTTTGAAAATCATGGTAATGTTGCAGAATGTGTGCGAAAACTGCGTACGGATTTTGGAAGAAGAGAAGCACCGTCAGCTCCGTATGTTCGTTATCTTGTGGAAAAAGTGAAAGAAACTGGCATCCTCATCGATAAACCAAAGCGTGAAAAGCCAAAAACAGTGCGTACACCCGAGAATATTGCTGCTGCGGCAGAAAGTGTGCGTGAAGCGCCATCAACATCAATTCACCGTCGTTCTTAACAATTGAACATTTCGGAGACATCATTGAGACGAATTTTGCATAAAGACCTTGGTATGACGCCATACAAAGTCCAGTTGGTTCAGGAGTTGAAGCCAACTGACCATCCAATGCGTTTTCGCTTCGCTAAGTGGGCCTGCGATCGACTTACAGAAGATGCCGATTTTGCCAAAAAAATAATCTTTTCAAATGAAGCTCATTTTGATCTTGGCAGGTATGTAAACAAGCAAAATCGTCGCATTTGGGGCACAGAAAACCCGCTCGCATACATTGAAAAGCCGGTGCACCCAAAACGTGCCACTGTTTGGTGCGGATTTTGGTCCAGGGGCATAATTGGGCCATTTTTCTTCGAAAATGAGCAAGGAGTGGCCGTTACAGTCAATGGCGATCGTTATCGGGCCATGTTGAACGAATTTTTGTTCACAAAAATTGAAGAGGAGGATATTGGCAACATTTGGTTTCAACAGGACGGCGCTACGTGCCACACAGCCGAAGCTACACTCGATGTTTTGCGCCCTGTTTTTGAAGATCGCATTATCAGCCGCAGAGCTGATGTCGTTTGGCCACCTCGGAGCTGCGATTTGACACCGTTGGACTATTATTTGTGGGGTGCCGTCAAAAATAAGTGTTTGTTTAGATTGTTTAGATTGAGTTTTATTATTCACGATATCTTAACAACTCATATAAATATCTGCGAAGCATTTGCTTGTCTGCAGAAGATTATTTATGTAACAAATTTGAATAATAAATTTACAGTGAGCATATTTTATATAAACATTTTGTTAATAAAATAATTCACATTTTGTTTGCTTCATATTAAATTAATTTACATTTAAATCATTTAAGAAAAAACTTTTTATAATTTGCCTTCTGGTTCTAACGTTTTCAATGTTTAATAAATTCCGGGGTAACTCATTTAATGTTGATGGAACGCTATATTTCAGCTGTCGTCTTCCATAGGTGTTGTAATTTCGGGGTTATTGGAGCATCCCTTGGGCACGTCGTCGTGTGTTTGCATCATGGTTGATTGGACAAATAAATCGGTTGTCATCGTAAAACTCCAAAATTAGCGACATCTTGTAAATATGTTCGACCTTCAGGAATTTAAAGCTGTTTTCATGGTATCGTGGAGTAGTGCTGTTAATTTGCTTTAACACTTTGTTTTGCAACCCTTGTAATTTTTGTATATGAGTTTTGGCTGCACTTCCCCAAGCAAGTATACCGTATCGCAGCTTAGACTCCACTAGTGAATAGTATACTTGTTTCAGGATAGGCAATGTGGCATAAAATCGCAAATGAGCTATGAGACGTATAATGTCTTCTTTAGGTCCTTTCGCAACTTATTTATGTGCTTATCCCAGAGAAAATGGCAATCAATGATAACACCTAGATACTTATAGCTGTCAACCATCTCTATTAAGTGTTTTTGTGAATTGCGGCATGCATCATTGCTTATGTATATTGATCTTTGTGCTGGTGGGAACTTAGGGCTTCGAATGTGCATCAATTTAGTTTTAGATGCATTGATCACTAATCCATTATCGTGACACAATTTGACTGCAACATCAAACTCGTTCTGCATTGTTGTAATCGCAGTTTCCAGCGACCTGTGGCGTACTACAATTACAATGTTGTCAGCAAAAGCAAAAGGAATTGATACTTTGAAGGTGCGTAGCAATTCATTTGTGTACAGTATAAATAAGAGTGGTCCAAGCTTAGAACCTTGAGGGACTCCATATTGTATGTTGTTCTCATTACTTAATACACCGTTTATCTGGACGCGGAATTGTCGATTATGTAAGTAATCTCTTAGCCAATTCTCCATTACTCCTCGTATTCCTATCCGCTGTAACGCTTCTAAGAGTTTCGAGTGGATTAATGTATCAAAGGCTTTACTAAAGTCCATGAACAATACCAATACGTGATGACTTTTATCCAGGCTTTCATTAATACAATTGGCGAATTCTCCTAGAAGTTTTCCAGTGCTTTTGTTTTTTTGGAATCCGTACTGACTTTTATGAATTAGAGAGTGTTTTTCAATAAAGCTGCGCAAACGTTTCAAAATAACTTCTTCCTAGCACTTTTCAATTGTTGGTAGAATCGATATTGTTCGATAGTTACATATGTTACTTTTATAACTTCCTTTATAAATTGGTCTCACAATAGCTGTTTTTAGGGTTGTAGGTACCTTTGTTTGTGTCAGACTAAGATTTACAAATTTTCATAGTATTGGAGCAAAGATTTCGGGATGTCTTTTGATGTCAATTGCTCGTATGCCGTCAATTCCTGGTGATTTGGTTTCTGCCATCGCTTTTATAATGCTTTCTATTTCAGAAATATTTGTAGCTTCGGCATACATAGAACTTTCTAATGATGCGTTTATGTGAACAGAAGTCTTGGAGCAACATAAATGCATTATATTTGTTACTTCTGTAATGAATGTTTGCGAAAACTCATTCGTTAATCTTTCTGCTTCGATTGGAAAGTTTTTGGTTAACATTTCATCAATATTAACTTTTCTCCTCCCAAGTATTTCGTTTATTAACCCCCATGTTTTACGAGAGTCAGTTTTGCATTGAACGAATTGGTTCCTGTAGAAACGCGTTTTCTCTTCTGATATGCTTTTGTTGAGTTTGTTTCTGAATGTTTTGTATTCGACTTCGTAACTTCTATTTGACGTGTTGTTCTTCCACCTTCTATAAAGTACATCTCTCTTTTTACATTCAGCGAGAAGATTGTTGGTCATCCAAGGTTTTGTCTTTCTTTTATTCTTCTTTATTTTGGTGACAGTTGCCTCTTTATATATACTTTCTAATTGATTCGCCAGTTTGTGGTAAAGTATGTCTGCATCATCAGCACTAGTTATTTCCTCCCAGTCGGTTTCGCAAATGAGTCTCGATACTTTCGCGGTAGATATACTTAAATGAGTAACATTGTTTATTTGGTCCTCGGCTGTTATTTGGGACCCTGTAAAGTAGAGGGTTGGGTAGTGATCACTGATATCGCTTTCTATTACCATGGAATTTATTTGCACATCCGTTCTGCTTAAAAGAATGTGATCAATTACAGATTTTGTTCCATTACCTGGATCTACTCTCGTATACTCTGTTATGACATTCATTAGTCCCAACGAAGCTAACATCTCCAAGTAATCTTTCACAAAATTTGAATTGGAATCATAAACATTAATATTCATGTCACCCATCACAACTATTTCTTTATTTTTACCAAAATGATCCAAATTCTTTCCAATTTCTTCAATGAAAGTTTTTTTACAAAATCCTGGTGGCCTGTATACTCCAACAACGAACGTAGTAGTATTTCCCTCTGCAAATCGAATTTTTATATGTTCGTACGATGCGCTTTCAGAAGGTAGACGAGTATAGTTTATTGTACTGCGAATGAACATCAGGATTCCCCCTCCTCTACGCTTATTTCGATTTAAACACTCCGTCTCAAAACCATCAATTCTGTAGAAATCTTTCTCCTCATCTTCTATATTTGTCTCTACGAGAACTATTATTTTTAAATGTTTGATTAATTGATTTATATTTACACAAAAATTATTCCAGTTTTTCCTTAATGACCTTATATTAAAACAAAGGCAACAGCATTTACTTATTTTTAATTCATTATGGTATATGCCGTTAAAACCATGTGTTACCCTACAATCTACATTAACTAATAGTTCATTGTTTCTGTTTGTTCTATCCATTTTAGTTAAATGGATTTGTGTCTCTCTTGATTGCACTTTGAGAGTATTATTATATTATATGTTTTATTTTGTCAATGTCATTTGCGGTTGTTATCATAATTGGTTGCGTGCTCTCATTTCTTCGTGCAAATATTTTTCCCGCACTCTCCCAAACAAATTTCCAGTAATTTTCTTTTGCTTTCTCCTTTGCCATCCAGAGCAAACGCTTATTTTGTCTCGTCAGCTGATTGTTGATATAAACAACAGAGTCAGTGACCCCTGCACTGACTATGCCGGCTTTTTGCATCACTGCATTTGTTTTGACGGGACGAGTTGCGCGTGCTTTCTTTACAAAGGCAGTCTTGGAAATATTTGATGAAAAGGACACGACAATGGATGATTTATCCGGATTTTTTGTTTTGGTTCTGTATATGTCGGTGATATCAGTGTCCTTGATTTCGTGATTAACAATTGTGCCCAAGCTCTTAACTATATGGCAAAGGTTTTCATTTGCTGTGGGTGGAATGTTTTTTATGTCAATATTGTTTTTTATTATTTATTGCTCCATTGTGTTTATTTGCGATTGCATGTTTTCTATTACTGAGTCTCTTTCTTTATTCCTTTCTCTAATTTCATATAATTCTTTTGTAATTGATTCCAAAAGATTATTGTTTTTTGTCATTATTGTGCTTAATTCGTCGTACTTTGAGCCGAGGAACTCACAGCTAGCCTCGATTTCTCCCATTTGGGCTCTCAATAGCCTAATCTCCACTAGGACAGCAGAGTTACTTGTGGCTAGCGTAGTATTAGCTGCACTTCCTGTTGGGTTATCAGGGCTTTTAGCTTGTCGTAACCTCTTTGCTGCTTGTGTTTCGGGAGCCTGCGACATCGTAGAAGCGCTTTGATCGTCCCCGGCGTTGCGGCACATTCCACGCATCTCTTCTCGCTCCCATTGTTCTCCATGACCTCTCAGTGACCGTCATGCACTCGAAGTGAAACTTACGGTTGCACATCATACACGTAGCGAAATCGCCATTGTGTGCGAGATTATTACCGCAATGCCCGTATACAAACATATTTGTGGATTGTGGTTAAATTCGGTTATGTAATATGGGTTAAAAATAAAGACAATGGAAGGGAACTCACGCAGGATAAATGAAACTTTTATAACACAAAAAACAATATGTTTTATGTAATGTTTTTCTGTTTTTTTTTTTTTTGTCTTTTTTGTTTAAGAATGTCAATAACTATTTATTGCCTTGGATATTAAAATATCACTATTATTGGTTCGGAAACCACTATTAAAACCAGAGCGCTTAAATACACGTCTTATTATTTCGATTACTCACTTACACTTACACAGTGTTACGGAGACAAGCCAGAGACAATTGACGCTTTAAAGGACAATATTCGTGAAGCCATTGGCGAAATACAGCTGCACACAATCGATAATGTGCTTAAAAATTTGACCGATCGTGTAGGCTACTGCATGGCCAGCCGAGGCAGCCATTTGAATGAATTATTTTCCATTATTAACCGGAAGGATTGTACTTTCAAATAAAAAAAGAAATTTGAGAAAATATTCAGTAGTTTTTTTTATAGCATTTTCAAAAAAAAAAAACTATTTGGCGGACCCGTTATATATAGTCCCGTTTTTTTTAGCACGACATTCGAAATATCATCTTGACCGCATGAGTTAGAGTTTTTGAGGGAACTTATTGTCTTCAAAATTTCAGAACCAGAAATGTCTTCAAAGAAGAAGCTATTTCTACTGCAAACACTGTTTACAACACCACCATTTGAACAACAACTGCAAGAAACAGACAAATCAGTTTCAGATGAAATTTGGCCAATTGTTACAAAATGGTCATTAAAGAGATTAGCTATTTCTGCAGAGTCGGTAATATCCACGCCACCAGCTTGGATTTTAATAGTGTTAGATTGCTTTTTGACTTTTCTGTTCATAATATTATTAATAACATTCCACTCCTTTCTTGGATTGCCAGCCGCATTTATAATTTTATTACGGTAAAAGTGATCACGACTTAATCTTATTTCTTTGTTTATTTTTCTAGAATATTTCTTGAAACGAGACTGTAAATTTGTGTTAAGAGGATGTTTCTGACATTTGTAACGTAATTTATTTTTAAGAGCAATTTTTCTGAGCAAAGGATAAGATATCCAAGGTGTTCATTTAATTTTCTTATGAGTACAAACAGTATAAGTGAAACTGTTGACATAACTTCTTAATCTTTTAGAAAATAAGTTTTACGTCCTAGAAGGGTTTTCATCGGCGTATACTTCATCCCAGTTAGCATGAAGAAGTTCCTGGTTGAGTTTGTTGTAGTCAATTTTAGTAACCATGCGTTCAAGTAGAGATTGATTTTGTTCCATATAATTTCGACTTTTAAGAACTATGCCCGTCATAGAGTGATCTGTAATACCCAGATCAAAAACAATACCCAGACAATATTTATGAGAGATATTAGCAAAACGACCAAACACATGATCAAGGCAAGTCCCTGTATCAGGTCTAGTAGGTTCATTGATAAAGGACATTAATCCATTTTGAGACAACAAAAGATTATATGAATCCAGCGTATTATTTGAAGTTAGGAGGTCTAGATTCATATCACCCAAAATTATAAGGTTAGCTGCACATTCATTGCTTAGTAAAATAGAGAGCTCATCGAAAAACACCTGCACTGGTTTTGAGTGAAATCTATACAGACAAATAAATTTAAATTGTTCCTCACCTAAGCCAATAGAAACACTTAAAACATCTGTGCTAGTCATCGTATAACTTTTGACATCGCACTCGTACTTTGAGTACTTAGAATATGAATCATTAGGACACGCATAAAATCATCATATCATGTTGATGGTGTATTGTGGAAAGAAATATAATTGCTTTTTATTTATTTTGCTGATAGCAACAACTGAAGAAGAATAGAAAGTAGTAACTGAGGAGTACTTTGGGCTCTAGAATTTCCCCAACTGTATCGGAGCAATAGACGGGAAGCAAATAAATATTGTCAAATCGGATGGATCCGGAGCCTTCTATTTCAATTATAAAAAAAAAATTATGGCATTGGTAAATCCAAAATATGAATTTTAACTGGTGGACGCCGCGTTGGTGCAAATGGAAGGATATGTGATGGTGGAGTATTTGCTGACACAACATTTAATCGCTACTACGAAGAAGAAATGTTAAATATTCCGAAACCTAAGACAATAGATAATTTCGATAAAGATCTTACTTTTGTTTTCGTAGCAGAAAACGAATTCGCACTGAATGTAATTTTTATGAAACCAAAAAGCCACAAAAATTTGTCAAGCGAGGAAGAAGATTTCAATTATCGCCTCTCAAGGCAAGACGCGTGGTGGAAAACACTTTTTGGATTACAGCCACAAGATTCCCCATTTTGCATATGACGATTAATTTAAATCCCGAAAAACGTCATATATTATTGGAGAACTTCGCTATATTCACAATTTCTTGAAGAAGAGGAATTTAGCTATATACATTTATCCGGACATAGACGTCAATGTTTTGAATTCTAGCCAGTCGCAATATATTAAAAAATCTACAAGCTGGAAAATGCCATAGCTTAGCAATTAATACCAAGCAAGTTCGGAGAGATTTCTCCGAGTATTTTAATACTATTGGGATCTTTCCCAGAACTTGTTTACATATATGTATATGTATACATAGATTAAAAAAAAGACATTAATAAAAAAACAAACTCTTTTACTTACTTCTTCAGATGCAACATTTTCTTCTTTCGATTCCGGATCCAAAGTAGAAAACCCGCCTGTTTGTAATTCTTGGTCTTTCAGAAAATCGAGATACCACGAATTTGGTACATGAACGTCCTCTGTGCCACAAGCCCGACCAATAACTATTATTGATTTTTTTTTAAATTCCCGTCAGTCACAAATTCGAAAATTATTTATTTTCTATAAATGTCTTCTCATCAGTTTCTTTGTATTCTTTTGTATTTTGTTAAAAGTACTCCGTATGCTTTTTTTCTCAACAACTTAGGTAGATAAGACTCATTATCAGTCTTTAATCGGTTTTCTTCATTTTATAAGCATCACTACATACCCTGATATTTATTAATCTGTTCTTAATTTATCTCAATATAATACAAATCCTCATAGAGTACACCTTGCGGCAGCAAAGAATTTACTTAGATACGTGTGAAAAACTATCAATAATCAGCTCCTTTACAGACAATCTGGAAGTTAATTGGGATGACAGGAGGTCGCAACAGCCAACAGTTGCCCTCAGCTCTACAGAAGCGCAATATATGGCACTTTCTTCAGCAGCGAGGGAGATTTTGTTCCGGCGTCAACTTATAAATGAAATGGGCTTTAATACTTTAGTAAGCATACCGACATTGTTACACAGCGACAATTTAAGTGCACAACGCTTAGTCAAGAATCCAATAATCCATGCGAAAAGTACTCGTAAACACATCGACATCAGGGAATAATTTATTCGCGATACCTACGAACGAAGAGATCTTAGGCTTGAATATATTTCTACGGACGACATGGTTGCTGACCAGGTCCTTAAGAAGATTAAACACGAAAAAATAAAAATTCTTGGTTTTGACTGTCATGAGAAGTTGTATAAAAAACAAAGGAAGAGAAAGGCAATTAAAAACACATACTTTTATGTTTACGTTTCGTTGCACCTCCGTCATTTCCTGAACATATAAAAACCTTCTTTTTCTTTTGTACTTGAATTCGCATTATAAACTTGGTATAAATAAGACGTTTTTGGTTTCAACTTTGTATCCCCAACAACAAGTCGTTTAATGTGAATCCCGCTATTAAAGGTACAGATAATGCAATAGTGTGCAATAAGTGGACGGCAATTGCACACGCCCATGAATGCTTACATACAATGCACCTGATTTAAATGAGAAGCGAGGAATTACAATTTCTGCAAATTAGTATTAGTCGAACATGAAAAAAATATGTAATATGCTAAGGGAATGGATCAAATCAAACATAATTTAGAAAACGTGGAAATAGAGCACACTCACGAGATACCGATTGTAAGACATGGGAAAATATGTGCCAGAGCAGATCTTATCAACTTACTCGACGTTCGCAAACACGAATGACTCCGATGCACATGCAATATTTAACATTTGTAAGTTGAATTTCTATAACGAAATGTGACTTCAGGAGGTCGGCGGCTCAAAGATTGGGAATATGACAGTGCACCTATACAAGCAGAAACCAGAATGAGACGTGCGTCTTTCGTACGTCTTCCCCCGTGACACCCTGAAATTTTGAAAGAAGTTCAGGTTCGTAGCGACAAAACCCGTTACAAACGAGCTTCTATCCGTGAATACGTTTGAGCTCATTTCATTTTACCGCAGTGTACTCCCGCCACACACACTCTTGGAATTATAACAATGTGCGTGATTGTTTACAAAATTTTGACAGCACTTGAGGTACCCACGTACCCGCCCGAGCTTGTAGGCAAACGTCGGCGGCCATTTTAAGTGGTACGTCTCATTGGTGGTTTCTGTATACAAGTATTGTCATCTGTCAAAACGCACAACCGAGTAGCCAGTAGCTCTACCCTGGCGTTCAGCTCAAGCTTACGATATTTACGATATTAGCTGAGACAACGCATGAGGTCGCATTCCGTGTTATAGTAGAAACACAATGCGGCGTTAGCGCAGTCGCGCGTTAGGGGGGCTTTGCACCGACTTACGATAAACCCCGTGAATCTCGGACAACTTAGATTCACCAACATCTAGCTTGGCTAGTATATGCGCTGGTCGTTTGAGAACTCCGGAACTCGTCTTCACTTCCGCTGCTCGCACCTGTAGGTCCTTACCAGGAAATGTTCGTAGAATCCTGCCCATTGGCCACGCGGATCGATGCAGGGCACTATCACACACCAGGACAATGTCGCCAACTACGAGGGGTTTAACTGGTTGGTACCACTTCGTCCTTCGGCATAGGTCGGGAAGATATTCAGCAATCCACCTCTTCCAAAAACACTGGATCGTCTGCTGGACCTTCCGCCATTGTTTCCTGGTGGCGCGCAGCTTTTCTTGATGCGGGTGAGGTGTCTGTTCCGAGTTCGCTGTACCTAAGAGAAAATGGTTGGGTGTTAAAGGCTCGCTACATATAATAAACACGCGTCTGTCAAAAGGTCTCTTGCGGTTTCCATATGTACCGCTCGCGTCGTCAGGCACGTAAGAGCGCGATCCATCTCTTCTCGGTTCGTCGCCCTGATACGATCGTGAAAGGTCCCATATAGTCAAGGCTCGTATAGGAGAATGGTCTCACGTACGGAGTCAGCCTGTCCTCGGGTAACTGTCCCATGATCGGGGGAACTGGATTTGCCTTCCAATTTTTACACAACTGGCATATTTTAGCTGCGCGACGTGCTACCACTCTAATATGCGGGATCCAGAATTTTCGTCTAATTTCAGCGATTATTGTGTTCTCATTCTGATGTTTCCATTTGCGATGATACAGGTCTACGATGAGCTCGGTAACGTGATGATCTTTTGGAATTATGATCGGACGGTGGTAATGCGTCCATCCAAGCGGATTATACCCTCCTCATCCATGTAAGGTGTTAGCCTATATAGTTTACTTTGGCGCTCTATTTGTTCATTGGCCTCTAAGGAATGGTAATCGACAGGATAAGCTTCCCTCTGCTCAATCGTCCCCACTCGCGATCAGCTGTCCTTTTTAAGCAGTTATCTCGGAATCGCAAAATCCAGGCGATCACCCTTTTTAATCTGAGGAAGCACGAAAATCTTGTGAAGATGTCGCGCGAATTATGTTGTCCGGGATGAACAACAGTAAAAAAAACTATATTTCTTTTTAATACTTTATTTATTTCTTATTCAATATTTACTGATTCACAAAAAGCGATCTTTCCACCGCGACGCCAGAACACGAACTCCCAGAGATCTTCCAAGCTAACTCACTCCCAGTCATTGTCAAAATGTTTGGTCAGCAGAAATCGAATGCTTGACCAGTCGGATATTCAGATTGTCGTCTGCTCCGTGAAGCAAATGTGCCGACTCAGATAACTATGTGGGAGTAAGAAAATATTCATATCTCATTACGTTTGAGATAACTAAAAGCATCCGCTAATCGGACATCCAATGTACTGGGAGAGGAATGTGTCGTGTACATAACTTCTCCCCCCTTCAGATTAAAATTCTCCTGAATTTTATGATTTACTTTAATAGATTTTTGATTTTTACAAAATATAAAAAGGATAATTAGTACAAGGATGCCGAAAAAGATCAGGCTCAGATTCATACCATAGGATACGTTTCTGTGATATTGTAATTCTTCTATTTTCTTAATATTACTTTCGCTCTCTAGGATAACATCATCTAGTGTTATTTTATCGCTAAAATTTTTAAAATTTTCGTTTACTGGGTAGTAAAATCTTTCTTGGAAAACCTCTTTGACATTTGAGAAATAATGATCTAAAATACGTATTTCACAGTTGTTAAAATGGATTAATACATTTCCAGTTATATTTAAATGTCTTTCGTCGCAATTTTGTTCTACTTTTAATTGATTTGCATTTTTAATTACAATAGTTTCATCGTCCAATGTAAGGATCTCAGTTTTATTGTTCTTTATCAGTTTACAATTATGTTGGATAGTACAATGCTTACTTAAATTTAATTCATTTATGGATCTTAGTTGTTTATATTGATATGTCAAGTTATTGTTTTTGAACACAATTTCGTTTGGATAATCTATTTCTTTTTGGTTTTTGTTTGGTACGGGTACAATAATTCTTAGTTGTATTTTTTCGGTTTCTTTTGGAATTTTAATAGCGAATGCTAACACATCTTCTTTGAATTTAGTAATGCCTAATTTTATATACTTCATTTTATTTACATCTATATTATATCTTTCTATTTCTTCATCTGTCAGTATATTCGGATGTAATAATCCATATCTGGCTGATGCTAAGTTGTCTTGGATGTGCTCAATTTTTTCTTTTATTATTTGAACTTTAAAAAGCTGATCATTATATAAATTTTGCTTCATTGTTTTACTTGCTACATTGTTTAACTGTCCTAATATTACTGTTCTATCTTTTTCTATTATATTCTTTAGTTGTTTAATGGATTTACTGACATTGTCGTTAATTAAAACTTACTGGTTCAGGTTAGTTATGGAATTGTGGTTATTTATCTCTACATTTCTTAGATGCGCATCAATATTTTCTCTATCTTCTTCATCCATGGTGCCAAAAAGCCATTTTGATGCACTACCTATAACATTGATTAATCCCCTTTTCTTTCTACTTTCTTTGGGCATAATGGTTTTTACTTTGTTTGTCAAGTGTGTAAGTTCGAGTTGAAGTAATTCCTTGTGGTTCCCGTCGAGCTGGTCGATGTTTTTCGAAATGTCGTTTAGTACGTCTACTATTTCCTGTGGTTTAATCAAATGAATTATTATGTCTGTCTTGGTCACTAAGTCTGCCTCGTTGATTTTTATTTCTGTGAAACCTGATTGTTCTTTTATTTCCTCTATACTTAATAGTCCATTAGTTCGTACTGTCAATAGTATTATTAGTAATGTCATCATGTAGAGCTGAAAATTTTGGTTGGCGTTTAATATTTGTTGCATGGACATTAGCCAGCCTACTTTTTCTAAACTTAGGTTGATGCTTGTGTCTAGTTGCTTTGTAATTTCTTATAAATCCTATAGACCTAACTTCGTTATAATTTTCTCGTTTTTTGTTTGCTTTTCTAATGGTACTTTCCTTTACAGTTTTTAGATTATTTCGAATTGTACTAAAATCTATTTTATGAAATTGTACTACACTTGGGCCTGTTTTTATTGTTGAATGAATTCTTTCATTATAGTTACGAATTACTTGTTGGATTAGTCTTTTGACTGATACATTTGTTTTATTTAATTTTAATACTCTGCATTTTTCTAGTAAAGTACTATGAAATCTTTCTATGTCCGAATTTCCGGTGTGGGAATTCGGTTTAGTAAAATGGATATTAATATTTTCTTTTTGAAGAAATTCTTTTATATGAATTGAATTAAATTCATTATCTGCAATTATATTTTTAGGCTTTCCTGCCTTGGCAAAATGACTTTCTAGTTCTTCTACTAAGGTGATATGATTTCTATCCGTTGAATAATACGCGAATCCGAATTTGGAAAACTTGTCTATTATGGTGAGGAAACTGCATTTGAGAATTACGAATGTATCTATGTGAATGAATTCATTTAGCTCTGTAGCTGTTTCAGTAAGCTGAAATTTTGGTTTTATTGGCTTACGATCATATTTTACTTGTTGGCAAACTTCACACTGATTTATAACTATTTGTATTAGTTCCAGTAGTTTTGGGAAATATATTTTATTTTTGATGCCGTTAAATGTTTCCTGAATACCCGAATGCATACTCTCATTTACATGATACAATGAAATTTGCTTTACAGCTTCTGTTTCTAATCCAATATCTTGTGCCCTATAAGAACATTTTATAAACTTTATTTGCTTCTCCTCTGAAAATAATTCTATTAATTTTTCCTGAACTACATTATACTGATGGTCGTTTAATTCGGAGTATATTCCCGTTATTCCTTTTTTTATAAATCTTTTGAATATGTCATCTAGATTTATAAGATCATATTCTGCAATATAAATTATACCTACGTTTACCGTGTACTATTTCTATCTCTTGGGTTTTGTTATTTGTTAATATTATTTGGGTTTTGTATTTATTTATTATCTCTTCTTTTATAGGGATATGGTTTAATAATTCTTCTTCTGCAGAATGAATTGTAGCCATAGTTGTTTCATTTTCTTCTTCTTCTAAATTAAATAATAATTCTATTTCTGAAATAGCATCTTCATTATCTGAACTTGTACTTTTCTCTTCAGATTTGATGTTTGCATTAAGTTCAATTCTACTCAGAAAATCGGCCACTCTATTGTCCTTTCCTCTTAGATACTCTATATCAAAATTATATTCTCCTAGTTTAAGAAGCCACCTTTGATGTCTCGGGGACATATCTTTACCTTTATATTTAGAATGCAAATATTTTATTGGCTGATGGTCTGTGAATATTTTAAACTTGTAACCATATAAGTAAGGGCGGAAATAGTTTACGGCCCACATAATTGCCAAGAATTCCTTATCAGTGGCTGCGTAGTTGCATTCGTGCTTGTTAAGAGTCCTAGATGCGAAACAAACTGGGTGTCCTTCTTGTGAAAGGACTGCACCCAACGCGTAGTTTGATTCATCCGTTGTTAACTGGAATTGTTTTTTGAAATCTGGAAATCTAAGGATTGGATGACTGGTCATCAAATTTTTCAACTTCTCGAATGCTTCTACATACAATGGGTCATTGACATTAACTTTAGCATTTTTCTTTAGGTATTTGGTAATTGGAAGTGCTACTTTCGCGTAGTCTCTTATGAACTTTCTATAAAATCCTGATAGCCCTAGAAAACTTTTTATCTGTTTCTGAGTTTTTGGCAATTCTAGTTTTTCAATTGTCTATATTTTATTGGGATTAGGTTTAAGTCCATCTTTTGTCAGCACATGCCCTAAGAAGTCTGTCTGCTTTTTTAGAAAGTTACATTTATCTACCTGTATTTTCAAACCTTTCGATTCCAGTATTTGGAATATATCTGTAATTGCTTTTATATGTTCCTGGAGGGTAGTACTAAATATAAGTATGTCGTCTAAGTATATAACACATGTCTTATTAATATAATCTCTGTAAATGTCATTCATCAGTCTCTGAAATGTCGCTGGAGCATTCTTTAGACCGAATGGCATTCTCACGAACTCATACAACCCATGTGGTGTTACAAAAGCTGTCTTTTTTCTGTCTTCTTCTTTAATTAATATTTGATGATATCCTTTAGCCAGGTCTATTGTTGTGAAATATTGAGATCTGCCCAACTTGTCTAATATAGAATCCATATTAGGAAGTGGGAATTTATCATCTATAGTTATTTCATTAAGTTTCCTATAGTCAATAACTATTCGGTACTTTTGAATTCCAGAGTTATCATTTTTCTTGGGTATCACTATTAATGGACTACAGTACTTGGAGTTACTTTTTCGGATTATTCCTTGCTCCTCCATTTCAGCTATCTGTCTTCTGACTTCATTCTCATGTTTAGGCGGATACCTGTATAACTTCGAATTTATTTGCTGATCTGTGGTTGTCTTAATTTCGTGAACTATTTCGGGAGTGCTAGTTAATTTATCCCCTTCTTTAAAAAACAATTTTTTAAATCTTTTAATTAATTTATCTATAGCTTCATATTCTTCTTTATTTAAATGATCTAATTTTAAATGCGTTATAACATCTTCGTTCACATGTTCTAAAGTATGTATTTCTTTATATGTATATGGGTCGCCTATTATTTGTAGTTTCTGATTATTTAAATTTATGGCTTTGGCTTCTAAGTCTATAAGGGTATTTAGTGTATTTAGAATGTCATTACCAATTATAAATTGGTAACGTCTGTTAGGTAAATTTATTACTTTCCACCCGATGAGAGCTCCTACTGGAAGCTTTAGTTCATCCGGTGCTGGTGTATGTGCTTCACAGGTAATGGCATCTTTTCCATTTATTGTGGAAAATTGTATGGGGTTAATTTTAACTGTCTTAAAATCATTTATTTTAGAATCGATTATGCTAAGTGACGACCCTGTGTCTATTAGAGCTAAATATTTTGTTTATAGTTAATTCTATTGTGGGTAGGTCATCCGAGGCTAATTGATAAAAAACTCGGCATTATTAATCTCGCTGTTATTTCCTAGACTATTTGTTTCAATGTTACTTACATCCATTGGCTCTTGATTATTTTGACCCGAATCTCCATACTGTCCGGAGTTTGTATTCCGCTGTTGAAAGCTCTGTGGATGACGATATTGGCCTAAATTTCTCTTATTGTTATTAAAGTGCCCTGGGTTGGTATAATGACCTGAGTTTCTATTATTCTGTGGATAATTCTGTTGAAAGCGATTTTGGCCCGAATTTCCAATACTGTTGTTGTAATGCCCTGGGTTGATAGTATAATGACCTGAGTTCCTATTATTCTGTGGATAATTCTGTTGAAAGCGATTTTGGCCCGAATTTCCAATACTATTATTATAATGCCCTGAATCTCGTCTACTCTGGTAACTATTCTTATGATTCCGATAGTTGTTCTGATAATTATTACCTTGCTGCTCCTTAAAATTCCCTGGACGATGAGATACCTTACTGGTCTTTCTAAATTCTTCCCTAATACACGAATCTTCGTACCTTCTTTTAATCATTATTTCAAAAATAATATCTAATTCCTTCTCTTCATAATTTTTTTCTAATAGTGTTCCTTGACATATTTCCTTAATCATAGTTATTAAAAATGAATCAACATTACTTAAATCTACGGCGTTGTCGCCTTTATAGAAGTTTACAAGTTCATCAGTTTTAAATTTTATTTTTTGTGTTTCAAATAATAATTCACTTACAGTATTGACTTTCATGGTATAAATACTTTTATAGATGTCCGATGGCTCCACTTCTGGTTTGTATCTCAGCTTCAGTTGTCGTTTGATGGCTTCCCAGTTTTCAGGATCTGGTATATTAATTATGATGTCCTTGGCTTCTCCTTGTATTTTTTCGTTATATATTGTTCTTATTATGAATCTTATCAGGTTTCCATTTGAGAAATCTCTTAGATAGTATTCCACCTTTTTGAAAAAAACTATTTATTGTCACTTCCCCTTTTCCGGGAAGTTAACTGCATTGGTTAACTGCTCCAACTGCTGTTCCCTTAATCTCAATTGATGTTGGAGTTCGATGTTTGATTCTTCCATGGTGATTTCTTCAAAGTTTCTGCTGGCGTCGAATTCTGCTTGCCTTCTTGTGATCATTAACACTTGCTCGTAATCTTTTCGATTTTAACTGAGTTTTCACTGTTATTTTCGCGACAGTTATACTTCCTAATCTTTTCGATTTTAATTGAGTTTTCACTGTTATTTTCGCGACAGTTATACTTCTTAATCTTTTCGATTTTAATTAAGTTTTCACTGTTCGTATCACTGGATAATCCTTTTTAAGATTATCCTACCGACTGCGCCAATTATGTTGTCCGGGATGAACAACAGTAAAAAAAACTATATTTCTTTTTAATACTTTATTTATTTCTTATTCAATATTTACTGATTCACAAAAAGCGATCTTTCCACCGCGACGCCAGAACACGAACTCCCAGAGATCTTCCAAGCTAACTCACTCCCAGTCATTGTCAAAATGTTTGGTCAGCAGAAATCGAATGCTTGACCAGTCGGATATTCAGATTGTCGTCTGCTCCGTGAAGCAAATGTGCCGACTCAGATAACTATGTGGGAGTAAGAAAATATTCATATCTCATTACGTTTGAGATAACTAAAAGCATCCGCTAATCGGACATCCAATGTACTGGGAGAGGAATGTGTCGTGTACATAACTCGCGCTATACTGGTGTGAAGCAAGGTATATTTTGGACGAAGTTCCTCTGTTGTGTCTTCACTGAGCTCACCCTGAGGCCATTCGGCTTCTTCCTGGTGCAAGAACTTCGGACCAGATATCCAGAACGACTCTCTCTTCTTTAAATTTATGCGAGTCCCGAAATTAGCTGGGTTTAGAGCACTTGGTACCCACCTCCAATCGGATATTGCCGTGTTTTCTAATATCTCATTTACACGATGAGCAACATAAGGTTTGTAGCGCCTATGATCGGATTTTATCCAAGCCAGGACTGTTTTCGACCACATGACGATCCGAGTTGGTGTTATATCATGACTACTTAATATCAATTGACGAATCCTTCCACCCAGCACCGCAGACTGTAGCTCGAGACGTGGTATTGATGTTAGCTTCATTGGTGCACATTTCGTTTCCCCGAGTATGAATGACAAGCTCCCCTGCGAAGATTCCGTATCCTTGACCCTCCAATAAGCAACTGTAGCGTACGCCAATTCACTGCCGTCAGTAAATATGTGTAACTCTGGCTGCGCCCTTAAGAAAACCACATCGTAACATCGTAACATCGTGGTATGCTTAGTCTCTTCACCCGCTGCAACATGTTGAGCCACATCGTCCATGCCTCATATGCCTCTTGGGGAATACACTCGTCCCAATCCACCTGCCTGCGCCAGGTTAGTTGTAGCAACAACTTCGCTATCAGCGAGTACTCAGCAGCCAGGCCAAATGGATCGAACTCTGACATCGTTATCCTCAGCACCTCACGTTTGGTGGGCCTCCTATCTCCCTTTAAGAAAGCGGGATTTACTCTTCCGAAGCCTAGCACGAACTTCAGCTCATCTTGTTCCGTGTCCCAATGCATGCCCACCACCTTCTGATAATTTTTGGCCAAAATTTAATTTTGGTCCAAATTTAAAACGGTTGGCATAATTTGGCATTTGTTGAGCCTTTTGTTGACTATCATCGAGTTGGAAACGAATTTTTTCAGTTCAAACCCACCTTGAGCATGGATCCAAGCGACTTCCTTTGTAACCCGTATCGCCTCGCTTTCAGTGAAGAAACAATGAACATAGTCGTCGACATAATGATGGTGTACAATTGCAGCTACGGCCTCTGGATATTTTTCTCGAGTCTTTCGCATTCCGGTTTTTCACATACTGAGCCGAGCTCGGCGAACATTTAGATCCAAATGTCATCACAGTCATGACATATTCCTCAATCGAGTGTTGCGGATCGTTCCTCCATAGGAATCGCTGTGCCATTTAATCAGCCTCTCGAATCCTGATTTGGTGGAACATTTGAACGATGTCAGCACAGACGGCTATCGGTTTCTGTCTGAACTTCATCAGTACCACCGCCAGTGGTTCGCCTAAATCTGGACCGGCAAGCAGTGCTGAGTTTAACGATGTGTCACCTACTTTCGCTGCAGCGTCGAACACCAATCGCAATTTGCCCAGTTTGTTTGGGTTGTATACGCCGAAATGGGGTAGGTACCGCGTTCGATTCCCTTTAATTGCTGCTTCCGCTTGGTTTAGCTTTCTTGCATAACCTTTGTGCAAATATTCTGCCATAGTGCTTATATATTCTTGACGAAATTTCTCATCACGGTGGAATTTCTTTTCTAAGGATAAAAATCTTTTCTGAGCCATATCTTTGCTCTCAGGGAGTGTGACACCTCCTCATCTCCATAGTAGTCCCGTCTCAAACCGGGACCCCTTACGCACGGTGGTATTTTCAAGCAACTGCCTTGCCCTAGCCACTTCACTAGGCTCTGCAAGTTCATTTATGACGCGTACCCCCAAACTTTCATTGGCAATATAATCCTCTACCAGCTGATTCAAATCACTGTCGTCTGTGGTGCCAAACTTCGCGACTGATTTACCCTATCTACATTACCACTCGTTGTGGGACCATAGACCACCCATCCTAGCTTGGTAGAAGTAGCAATCAGTCCATTATTGCCCCTGGCGACGACGCTCCGAGGTATGCCTAAGTGCGCGTTATCCAAGCCGATCAATAACTCCGGTGTGGCTGAGATGTACATGGTAGTAGGAAGATTCTTGATATTATGGCGGTATTTTATCGGCAACTCATTCACGTTCAGAGTCTGAGTAGGCAACCGTAGATCCTTCACAGTTCTTACTCCTCTGAGAGGAAACCTCTTTGAGTTTTTACCAACACCCGATATGTTCATGCTGACACGGCGCGATTGTTCCGTCGCTGTTCTGTCCCCGAACCATTGTAATTTCAGATTTTCTGTCGGACCTTTCAATCCAAGTGAATTCGCTAGACTCCTGTTCACCAGCGACACGGCTGAGCCTTCGTCGAAGAACGCATAACAACTCACCTCTCTACCGTTGGCATATAGCTTTACGGGAAGTATCTTAAAGAGGACATTCGAAGTCTCCGGGTGGATGTTCGAACTTGTGCATACTCGTCGCTGTTGTTGCTGTATATTTTGGTTGCTGCTGATGTACTCACGAGGGCTATGCAAGAGTTCTTGGAGCTTCTTAGTGCATTCGCTTTCATTGCATGTGGGTCGTTCTTCGCAATTGGTGCTCTTGTGGTTCCCACTCAAGCAATTGAAGCAGAGTCTCTTCTTGCGCGCGAGTCGCCATCGCTGTCTAATGCTTACCAGAGCACATGTTACACACTTGAGGCCTGCCATTTGCATTCGCCATATCAGCATGAACAAATCGGGATCGCTGACGTGCGTTAGTCTCCTTCTGTGCCTTAAGTGTTTTATTGTTGGCGTCGACTCAATTATTACTGCGTATCGCGCCCAATCGAGTCTCCTCTGTATGGGCAGTTTTAGCAACAATTCCTCCATCAGCGTAGGATTAGAAAGGTGTTCTCTGCAGCCTGCGGCCTCCAAAAACGACGTCAGGTTCTGCAACTTGGTAGCGAAGGGAACTATTTGTTCAATGCGGTTTTCGGCGATAGGTACGACGCTCCTAACCCTAGCAATTTGGCTTTTTACTAACTGATCCGGTCGTCCAAACCTGTCTTTTAAGGTCTTCATCACCTGCCTGACATTACTACTGTGGATCAGTAAACATTCTACCGCCTCCCTTGCCTTCCCTTTAAGAGCCTTTTGGAGCCGCAGCATGTTCTGCCTATCGCTGTAGAGATACTCTTCCGTGGTCATCTCGAATGATTTATTGAACATTGGCGATACTTCGGGAGCTCCGTCAAACTCAGGAAGGTCATACAGCTTCCGTTGTTATTCCTGCCTTGGTGATGAAAGGGTACGAGTCAACTCGCCTAATGCCGTCGCTACAGCGCTATCGTTCACGACCTCACTTGCCGCACTTGGTGCATCCCCACGTTGCGTTGAAGCCTGGTTGCTTTTGATAATTGCAGCCTGAAGATTCTGGATCATTTGCATCATTTCCTGAAGCCTTGCTTCGATATTTGTGCTTAGAGTTGGTGCCTCCGTGTCGCGCACTTCAAAAAAGTTCTTCGCTTCTTAAACGTTGCACGTTGCACTTGCCCACGTAGCGATGAGAAACTCTCGCATCCAAAAGGGAAAGATTCCGATGACACTTCAAAAAAGTTCTTCGCTTCTTAAGCGTTGCACGTTGCACTTGCCCACGTGGCGATGAGAAACTCTCGCATCCAAAAGGGAAAAATTCCGATGACACTTCAAAAAGTTCTTCGCTTCTTATTCGATGTCTTATTCCGATGTCACTTAAAAAAAAGTGAAATAAAAGGTGTTGTATTTTCCTCCGAAGCTACGCGGGGAGGTGGCCATATAAGAACGTCCTTTTTCTCTGTTACTTTATGGTACCTTTTATTTCCTGTAATTTTGTTTTTTTTTTTTTAATAGAATAATTTTTCAGATTCCACAACACAACCCATACACACATTTAGCACATTTTTTTTTTCCTTTTTTACAAATACAAATACACGAAGTAACCTATAGGTACAACCATTGTCATCTATCAAAACGCACGACGAAGTAGAAAGTAGCTCTACTTCGACATTGAGGTTGGGCTTACGATATTTACGATAAAAAGCCGATCAAACGCTTGAAGTCGTATTATGCGTTTCCTCATAAGATACCATTGTTTCTAGTCAATCTGTCGACGCGCGACCGACCGATATATTTATATTGTGAATACATACTTCGTTTTTTGACAGTTGTTTGACTATCGTTTATTTATTTCATCAAAGAAATCGATCGCTGATCGACACTCGCAATAGGGGCCACACCACATTGGAACGAGTACCGGCGGCAATGTATGCTTTGATGCGCTTTGATAAATCTTCAGAGCAAAGTGAATTAAGAGAATCAGATGTTAGATATATACGTCTAATGTGCAAAAAATTGTTGAATTGGCGAAAGAGATCGACCATATTCCGAGTTATTTATAATTTTTATGTGTGTGGAATCTCGCTTAAATTTTGCAACAGTCACCCATTTTTTCCCATAACGCCCAGGAGGCTCATAACTATTTAGTTCGGTACATATTCTTTCGATTTGTGTTTTGCTTATGTTTTATACAAACTCCCTTAGCAATATCGGGTTTTACTTCCATGAATGAAACGAGAAACGAATTTTTTGTTCAAAACCAGCTTCGATCTGTATTAGAATTTCAAAAATACATCATAAATACATTATTTTCATCAAAATTACTACATTTCGATCGACAACAAACGAGTATCAAATCGACAATTGTCGATCACAATCGACATCCACAACACCAATTATCGACAATGTCGACAAATGTCGGTCATCGATCGCTGATCGACACTCGCAATAAGGGCCTTGGGGAAATAGAAATAAAGAAGAAAAGACAAGAAAAAAAAAATAAAAACAAAGAGAACCACGAGGCTTCAGTCGAAAAAAATAAACAGCAAAACACCATATTCGCGTTTACCGAGCGTCCACACGAATTTTTTTATTTTACTAATTTCTTTGAATGTCAGCAATAATCCAAATATGAATACACAAAATAATTAGAGTAAATCGAAGTTGGTTTGTGTATATGTAACGGAATGGACTAATTGTATAAATAAAGTAATTTATTTTGCTTCTTTTCAACTTCATCTTCGCTGTTCGATGATAACGCCAGCGTTTTAAGATCGAAGAACACGAAACTGTCCCAAAGATGCATTCCCAACTGACGATGTTTGCATATAACGTGTTAAAGAGAAGACATAACCATATATATATATAAACAAGGAACTAACAAAACCATAGTAGATTGACCACTATGAATATCACATATACCATATGCATATCACATAATACCACATGACCACTGAATAATCTGGACCTGTCGGCAGGTAGTAAGGAACCAATTAAGAAAAATGTAACAATTCTAATAATGCCACCTGAAGGAGTAAGCTTAGAAGTAAATTAAGAGAAAACCAAATGTATGGTCACTCAACATTTGGATCGATCCAAGCCTCGCACCTGACTGTACACGATAAACGCTTTGAGAGAGTAGATAAATTAAAATATCTGGGTACCATATTGACTGCCGAAAACGACATTAAGATCGAAATAAAGAAAAGGCTGCAACTGGGCAATGCGTGTTTTTTCGCGATGAAGGAACTATTCAAAATAACTCTTAGGTCCCGTAATGTTAAAATCCGTCTTTATAAAACCATAATAATGGCAGAGAAACTTTACAGAAACATGAAACTTGTTCCTTGACCAAAAAGTAGGAAAATATATTTCGGGTCTTTGAAAACAAGATCTTAACCTTTCGTCCTAATTATAAAGCAGTTTTAATTAATTGGTTTAAAATAACCATGGTCTAGACGAACTATTCGTGACTTAGTATCTATTAAAGATATACTTTATTATTATATAAAATGCAAGAATTTTTTATTCGCGATTCTATTTTATTTGCCCGCTAGATCACTATGAATTCGACGTCTTTTATTGGAGAGATTCCATAACACAGCACATGATAAAAACGAACCACTAACGAGAAAAATTCGTGTCGTCAACGAACGGGCACAAGTGGATACATATATCCGTTATTAGAACTAGTTTTAAATGTAAATTATTTTATTTCTTTTTATAACACTATATTCATAAATATTGGCATATTCACATATGTATATATTGTATATACTCAAATAGGAATTCATTTACTTAAAGCTCACCTGGAAACACTAATATGGGAAATTAAAATGCTATCCCACCCACAGTATTCTCCAAACATTTGTACATCTGATATGAAGCATAAATTATTAGTTTTTATTCAATACAACTTTAATAAAACTTACCTGAATACTTTGATTTATTAATAATTAAATACTTGAGTATTTAATATTATTTTAAGTTATCGATTTTTTTCAAGGTTACCTATGTAGCTCTTGAACTCGCAATAAGGGCCTTGGGGAAATAGAAATAAAGAAGAAAGAACAAGGAAAAAAAATAAAAACAAAGAGAACCACGAGGCTTCAGTCGAAAAAAATAAACAGCAAAACACCATATTCGCGTTTACCCAGTATCCACACGTATTTTTTTTATTTTACTAATTTCTTTGAATGTCAGCAATAATCCAAATATGAATACACAAAATAATTAGAATAAGTCGAATTTGGTTTGTGTATATGTAACGGAATGGACTAATTGTATAAATAAAGTAATTTATTTTGCTTCTTTTCAACTTCATATTCGCTGTTCGATGATAACGCCCGAGTTTTAAGATCGAAGAACACGAAACTGTCCCAAAGATGGGAATGCATCTTGTCAATCAACTGACGATGTTTGCATATAACGTGTTAAAGAGAAGACATAACCATATATATATATATAAACAAGGAACTAACAAAACCATAGTAGATTGACCACTCTAGCAGATCTAAATATTATTATTGTCTTATTTTGTCCACACAAATCACCGCACATCTAACAAATGTGATATATTACAGTATAAAAAAATACTTAACATTCGTTATACCTATAAAGACCATGGATATGATTAATAAAGTAATGTAATATAATAAATGTACTTGTTTACAAAAAAAAAGTTTTCTTTTTCTTTTTTTCCTCATAAAATGGAATGTGCATTTATGTATATTGTTTGCGTATTTATGTCTTTTTGCTCATGACGTGCAAAGTCCTGAGCAACATGTGCTATGAGACATCTCCTCCTGATAAGGATAAGGCCCCCTCATGAAAACGTCCAAAAGTTGACAATGGCAGCTACATACAACAATCATGTTACGGAATATTAAGAGTATATTGTACATCGAAGCACATATATGGTTGTTTATTATATTCACCTCATTACAATTTCCAGATCATGAATTATTTCACCATCACAGTTCCACTGACTTATTTTGGACGATGCTTCATTCGTGATTGGACTGCACGAACCGTCCCATGAACGGTCTTCACTATAAGCTCGAAAGCAAAATTTTTTTGTCCGGTATACTTCAACAAAAGGCAAATCACGCTAATATGAAGGAGGTTAATCAAAATATTATATTTAAATTCAAAATAATTTACAATATCAGCATTCCTGTGTGTCATCTTTAGTAATAAACGAATATTACTCAGGAATGTCGCTTTATGGACTAAGATTAAGTCAATAGAACCATCGCCTAGGTGACAGTACTTTGATATTCCATTCGGACTTCGTGAACAAGCACAGGTAATGTTAGCACCACTTATCATAAAAAAGTTGCCCTTTATTTTCTTCCAAGCTAAAAAATTCGCCGGAGAAGCTAATTCAAAATTGCGGTCTTCAAAGCTATTTTGTCTTTTTGAATGTGAAAGGTTACTATCACAGTTTTTTTTAGCAATATGTATTGCCCTCTCATAGGGAAATCTAGGGTCTTGTTCCGACATAGATGAATAATTATCTTCTCTAATAGGCAGAATACTCGCACCAGAGCTTCGACAACGTCTGCAGTTTACGAAGCATTTTTCATCGTCTGTATTCTGCTGATAACTAAAATGAAGTTGATCGATATTGTTAATAGACGGTAGAGACCTTTTTGCATTGAAATCAGGCAGAAGGACACTAATTTCTGCTGGGTAGGTATTGTTCGTTAAGAATTTTCTAATCCCTATAAAAGATTTTCCAACGTTATATTAAAAGTACGTGATCAAACATTTAAGTAAATATCAAGGAAAACATACCAGTATATTCGTACCGTTTTGTTCCCATCCAACGATATTTTTCACTTTGAAGCGCCACATCACCCAAGTATCCGTACGACATGACACTGGCACAGAATCGTATCAAGCCATTTGTATTCTCTATACTGCAAATGTCCAAGCCCCGTTTCTGACCTAGTACCATATGTATTGCAGCCGTTGTTACGTCGTGAGTACCGTGTAAACTATATGCTACTGTGTCTGTACTGCCAGCCGGTATAACAGCGACTGGTATTTTTGGTTTAGGAATAAATTTTGGCTTTAAAATGTCGAATCCCATATCTTTAATTGTTCGGAATAATAAGCCATTAACTACTTCAGCGAATATCCCATCACCACCCACACAACAAATCGCATCATACTGTTCTAATTTGTTTGTCATTAATATTTCATTGATTTGATTTGCGCGCTGAGATATAATGCAATTAGCATCAATATTCGCCAGCAAAAATAAAGGTTTACAACACTTTTCATAAATCCTATGCCCACGTTTTTGTCCTCCAAATGGATTAATAAATACTAAAACTTTACGTATGCGATTTTGTACTTTAAGTGCATTTTGGAGAGAGTTGTACCACCTAACAATTATATTTGAATCACAATTATGAAGTACCACAGATAAGTTCCGCCACCGATTGCAATCATCTAGGGATTTAACAATACGTTTAGCGTAGTGTATTTTTAAATATTTATTTAATTTTTTTGAAGAAGCTGCTACGGATCCAATTGCATTAGAGGTTGTTTCAATGTGTGATTCATCACTGATCATTTGCTCATTTGTTTTAGTTTGATGGCTTTCTGAGCTCTCAACAACTATTACGTCGCTTATTGGAATGGTTGTCTTATCTAAAATAAAATATATACACGTTATTATTTATAAGTATATAGCTGCATATATTACCATTTCCTTTTGAGTTGGTTTCTTTCTCCCAAATAATCTCATTTAAATTAAATAATGCTCGATATCGTTTCCTTTTTATGTAGAATGTGTTTAGGAGTATATCAGTCTCGTATTGGCTCATTTTAAGCTAGTGAAATATTTGAAGGTGATGAAAATATTGAGTAATGTGTAGAGAATGTTTTTTTCTTTTTTCAAATAACTCAATTTTTGGTTTTTTAGGGTTCGTGCAGATTCAAGAGTGTACGCTCTTATGGTGTTTGCCACACAACCTGAACGGGGTGCAGATAGTTTGTGTCGAAGATGTTCGTTTAATACTCTCCGGGCTGGTTGTCCTAGATAGGATGAGAGATTCGACTGTATTTGTTGCATTAGTTGTAGTTCACAGTAACTTTTTCCATGTCATTAAGGTGTTATATTAGAAATGCAGAGTATGAATTTTTGAAGTAATCTCAATACTGCGAGTGTTATGCCTTCTTCAGCATTTTTTGATCATCTCTCAATCACAACTGATGTTGTTGCACAGTTTTTCCGTATAGGAATTGTTCTTGGCTGTGGACAGACTTGTACTACAGACCTTCCGCTCAACAGTCGGTGATGATTGCCATCATTGATTGATCACAAATGTTATATGAAAATAAATTGTTCGCGGAGGAGATAATTTTCCTCATTCATCTATATTGTGTGAGAATTTTACTTTTTCAAGTATGCTCATAGCTTAGCCGACGCTGAATGCTGAATTTCGATAAGCTTTCATTGGCAGTTGTACTACAGGGAATTCGTTACGAATTCCCTGTTGGAAAAACGGCTACCATTTACATATATAAAGGTGAAAACGGTGCAATATCTACCGATGAATACGGTATCAAGTTGTTGCAAAACGCTGTCAAATATTGTCTTAAAGAGACTGAACTTATATGCAAAGGAAATAATGGACGAGTGATATATGTACATTTTCACTATACGAACTTTTAGAAAAGAAATGAGAGCTATGCGAAACGGTGCACCAACAGAAAATTTAATAAAGACATATAATTATATAAACCGATCGAAAATATATCATGTCCTTGTAAGGCTGGAAATCCATAAAAGGTATGCATAAAGGGCAAGAAAGGACAAGTTAAAGCAGGAACCATCTATTCTGAAACATTCGAAATTTGATGTTTTGTAATGAGTTCCCTTCAGTAAAATTGAGCGGAATAATCTGGACCTGTCGGCAGGTAGTAAGGAACCAATTAAGAAAAATGTAGCAATTCTAATAATGCCACCTGAAGGAGTAAGCTTAGAAGTAAATTAAGAGAAAACCAAATGTATGGTCACTCAACATTTGGATCGATCTAAGCCTCGCACCTGACTGTACACGATAAACGCTTTGAGAGAGTAGATAAATTAAAATATCTGGGTACCATATTGACTGCCGAAAACGACATTAAGATCGAAATAAAGAAAAGGCTGCAACTGGGCAATGCGTGTTTTTTCGCGATGAAGGAACTATTCAAAATAACTCTTAGGTCCCGTAATGTTAAAATCCGTCTTTATAAAACCATAATAATGGCAGAGAAACTTTACAGAAACATGAAACTTGTTCCTTGACCAAAAAGTAGGAAAATATATTTCGGGTCTTTGAAAACAAGATCTTAACCTTTCGTCCTAATTATAAAGCAGTTTTAATTAATTGGTTTAAAATAACCATGGTCTAGACGAACTATTCGTGACTTAGTATCTATTAAAGATATACTTTATTATTATATAAAATGCAAGAATTTTTTATTCGCGATTCTATTTTATTTGCCCGCTAGATCACTATGAATTCGACGTCTTTTATTGGAGAGATTCCATAACACAGCACATGATAAAAACGAACCACTAACGAGAAAAATTCGTGTCGTCAACGAACGGGCACAAGTGGATACATATATCCGTTATTAGAACTAGTTTTAAATGTAAATTATTTTATTTCTTTTTATAACACTATATTCATAAATATTGGCATATTCACATATGTATATATTGTATATACTCAAATAGGAATTCATTTACTTAAAGCTCACCTGGAAACACTAATATGGGAAATTAAAATGCTATCCCACCCACAGTATTCTCCAAACATTTGTACATCTGATATGAAGCATAAATTATTAGTTTTTATTCAATACAACTTTAATAAAACTTACCTGAATACTTTGATTTATTAATAATTAAATACTTGAGTATTTAATATTATTTTAAGTTATCGATTTTTTTCAAGGTTACCTATGTAGCTCTTGAACTCGCAATAAGGGCCTTGGGGAAATAGAAATAAAGAAGAAAGAACAAGGAAAAAAAATAAAAACAAAGAGAACCACGAGGCTTCAGTCGAAAAAAATAAACAGCAAAACACCATATTCGCGTTTACCCAGTATCCACACGTATTTTTTTTATTTTACTAATTTCTTTGAATGTCAGCAATAATCCAAATATGAATACACAAAATAATTAGAATAAGTCGAAGTTGGTTTGTGTATATGTAACGGAATGGACTAATTGTATAAATAAAGTAATTTATTTTGCTTCTTTTCAACTTCATATTCGCTGTTCGATGATAACGCCCGAGTTTTAAGATCGAAGAACACGAAACTGTCCCAAAGATGCATTCCCAACTGACGATGTTTGCATATAACGTGTTAAAGAGAAGACATAACCATATATATATATATAAACAAGGAACTAACAAAACCATAGTAGATTGACCACTCTAGCAGATCTAAATATTATTATTGTCTTATTTTGTCCACACAAATCACCGCACATCTAACAAATGTGATATATTACAGTATAAAAAAATACTTAACATTCGTTATACCTATAAAGACCATGGATATGATTAATAAAGTAATGTAATATAATAAATGTACTTGTTTACAAAAAAAAAGTTTTCTTTTTCTTTTTTTCCTCATAAAATGGAATGTGCATTTATGTATATTGTTTGCGTATTTATGTCTTTTTGCTCATGACGTGCAAAGTCCTGAGCAACATGTGCTATGAGACATCTCCACCTGATAAGGATAAGGCCCCCTCATGAAAACGTCCAAAAGTTGACAATGGCAGCTACATACAACAATCATGTTACGGAATATTAAGAGTATATTGTACATCGAAGCACATATATGGTTGTTTATTATATTCACCTCATTACAATTTCCAGATCATGAATTATTTCACCATCACAGTTCCACTGACTTATTTTGGACGATGCTTCATTCGTGATTGGACTGCACGAACCGTCCCATGAACGGTCTTCACTATAAGCTCGAAAGCAAAATTTTTTTGTCCGGTATACTTCAACAAAAGGCAAATCACGCTAATATGAAGGAGGTTAATCAAAATATTATATTTAAATTCAAAATAATTTACAATATCAGCATTCCTGTGTGTCATCTTTAGTAATAAACGAATATTACTCAGGAATGTCGCTTTATGGACTAAGATTAAGTCAATAGAACCATCGCCTAGGTGACAGTACTTTGATATTCCATTCGGACTTCGTGAACAAGCACAGGTAATGTTAGCACCACTTATCATAAAAAAGTTGCCCTTTATTTTCTTCCAAGCTAAAAAATTCGCCGGAGAAGCTAATTCAAAATTGCGGTCTTCAAAGCTATTTTGTCTTTTTGAATGTGAAAGGTTACTATCACAGTTTTTTTTAGCAATATGTATTGCCCTCTCATAGGGAAATCTAGGGTCTTGTTCCGACATAGATGAATAATTATCTTCTCTAATAGGCAGAATACTCGCACCAGAGCTTCGACAACGTCTGCAGTTTACGAAGCATTTTTCATCGTCTGTATTCTGCTGATAACTAGAATGAAGTTGATCGATATTGTTAATAGACGGTAGAGACCTTTTTGCATTCAAATCAGGCAGAAGGACACTAATTTCTGCTGGGTAGGTATTGTTCGTTAAGAATTTTCTAATCCCTATAAAAGATTTTCCAACGTTATATTAAAAGTACGTGATCAAACATTTAAGTAAATATCAAGGAAAACATACCAGTATATTCGTACCGTTTTGTTCCCATCCAACGATATTTTTCACTTTGAAGCGCCACATCACCCAAGTATCCGTACGACATGACACTGGCACAGAATCGTATCAAGCCATTTGTATTTTCTATACTGCAAATGTCCAAGCCCCGTTTCTGACCTAGTACCATATGTATTGCAGCCGTTGTTACGTCGTGAGTACCGTGTAAACTATATGCTACTGTGTCTGTACTGCCAGCCGGTATAACAGCGACTGGTATTTTTGGTTTAGGAATAAATTTTGGCTTTAAAATGTCGAATCCCATATCTTTAATTGTTCGGAATAATAAGCCATTAACTACTTCAGCGAATGTCCCATCACCACCCACACAACAAATCGCATCATACTGTTCTAATTTGTTTGTCATTAATATTTCATTGATTTGATTTGCGCGCTGAGATATAATGCAATTAGCATCAATATTCGCCAGCAAAAATAAAGGTTTACAACACTTTTCATAAATCCTATGCCCACGTTTTTGTCCTCCAAATGGATTAATAAATACTAAAACTTTACGTATGCGATTTTGTACTTTAAGTGCATTTTGGAGAGAGTTGTACCACCTAACAATTATATTTGAATCACAATTATGAAGTACCACAGATAAGTTCCGCCACCGATTGCAATCATCTAGGGATTTAAAAATACGTTTAGCGTAGTGTATTTTTAAATATTTATTTAATTTTTTTGAAGAAGCTGCTACGGATCCAATTGCATTAGAGGTTGTTTCAATGTGTGATTCATCACTGATCATTTGCTCATTTGTTTTAGTTTGATGGCTTTCTGAGCTCTCAACAACGATTACGTCGCTTATTGGAATGGATGTCTTATCTAAAATAAAATATATACACGTTATTATTTATAAGCATATAGCTGCATATATTACCATTTCCTTTTGAGTTGGTTTCTTTCTCCCAAATAATCTCATTTAAATTAAATAATGCTCGATATCGTTTCCTTTTTATGTAGAATGTGTTTAGGAGTATATCGTCTCGTATTGGCTCATTTTAAGCTAGTGAAATATTTGAAGGTGATGAAAATATTGAGTAATGTGTAGAGAATGTTTTTTTCTTTTTTCAAATAACTCAATTTTTGGTTTTTTAGGGTTCGTGCAGATTCAAGAGTGTACGCTCTTATGGTGTTTGCCACACAACCTGAACGGGGTGCAGATAGTTTGTGTCGAAGATGTTCGTTTAATACTCTCCTGGGCTGGTTGTCCTAGATAGGATGAGAGATTCGACTGTATTTGTTGCATTAGTTGTAGTTCACAGTAACTTTTTCCATGTCATTAAGGTGTTATATTAGAAATGCAGAGTATGAATTTTTGAAGTAATCTCAATACTGCGAGTGTTATGCATTTTTTGATCATCTCTCAATCACAACTGATGTTGTTGCACAGTTTTTCCGTATAGGAATTGTTCTTGGCTGTGGACAGACTTGTACTACAGACCTTCCGCTCAACAGTCGGTGATGATTGCCATCATTGATTGATCACAAATGTTATATGAAAATAAATTGTTCGCGGAGGAGATAATTTTCCTCATTCATCTATATTGTGTGAGAATTTTACTTTTTCAAGTATGCTCATAGCTTAGCCGACGCTGAATGCTGAATTTCGATAAGCTTTCATTGGCAGTTGTACTACAGGGAATTCGTTACGAAAACGGCTACCATTTACATATATAAAGGTGAAAACGGTGCAATATCTACCGATGAATACGGTATCAAGTTGTTGCAAAACGCTGTCAAATATTGTCTTAAAGAGACTGAACTTATATGCAAAGGAAATAATGGACGAGTGATATATGTACATTTTCACTATACGAACTTTTAGAAAAGAAATGAGAGCTATGCGAAACGGTGCACCAACAGAAAATTTAATAAAGACATATAATTATATAAACCGATCGAAAATATATCATGTCCTTGTAAGGCTGGAAATCCATAAAAGGTATGCATAAAGGGCAAGAAAGGACAAGTTAAAGCAGGAACCATCTATTCTGAAACATTCGAAATTTGATGTTTTGTAATGAGTTCCCTTCAGTAAAATTGAGCGGAATAATCTGGACCTGTCGGCAGGTAGTAAGGAACCAATTAAGAAAAATGTAGCAATTCTAATAATGCCACCTGAAGGAGTAAGCTTAGAAGTAAATTAAGAGAAAACCAAATGTATGGTCACTCAACATTTGGATCGATCTAAGCCTCGCACCTGACTGTACACGATAAACGCTTTGAGAGAGTAGATAAATTAAAATATCTGGGTACCATATTGACTGCCGAAAACGACATTAAGATCGAAATAAAGAAAAGGCTGCAACTGGGCAATGCGTGTTTTTTCGCGATGAAGGAACTATTCCAAATAACTCTTAGGTCCCGTAATGTTAAAATCCGTCTTTATAAAACCATAATAATGGCAGAGAAACTTTACAGAAACATGAAACTTGTTCCTTGACCAAAAAGTAGGAAAATATATTTCGGGTCTTTGAAAACAAGATCTTAACCTTTCGTCCTAATTATAAAGCAGTTTTAATTAATTGGCTTAAAATAACCATGGTCTAGACGAACTATTCGTGACTTAGTATCTATTAAAGATATACTTTATTATTATATAAAATGCAAGAATTTTTTATTCGCGATTCTATTTTATTTGCCCGCTAGATCACTATGAATTCGACGTCTTTTATTGGAGAGATTCCATAACACAGCACATGATAAAAACGAACCACTAACGAGAAAAATTCGTGTCGTCAACGAACGGGCACAAGTGGATACATATATCCGTTATTAGAACTAGTTTTAAATGTAAATTATTTTATTTCTTTTTATAACACTATATTCATAAATATTGGCATATTCACATATGTATATATTGTATATACTCAAATAGGAATTCATTTACTTAAAGCTCACCTGGAAACACTAATATGGGAAATTAAAATGCTATCCCACCCACAGTATTCTCCAAACATTTGTACATCTGATATGAAGCATAAATTATTAGTTTTTATTCAATACAACTTTAATAAAACTTACCTGAATACTTTGATTTATTAATAATTAAATACTTGAGTATTTAATATTATTTTAAGTTATCGATTTTTTTCAAGGTTACCTATGTAGCTCTTGAACTCGCAATAAGGGCCTTGGGGAAATAGAAATAAAGAAGAAAGAACAAGGAAAAAAAATAAAAACAAAGAGAACCACGAGGCTTCAGTCGAAAAAAATAAACAGCAAAACACCATATTCGCGTTTACCCAGTATCCACACGTATTTTTTTTATTTTACTAATTTCTTTGAATGTCAGCAATAATCCAAATATGAATACACAAAATAATTAGAATAAGTCGAAGTTGGTTTGTGTATATGTAACGGAATGGACTAATTGTATAAATAAAGTAATTTATTTTGCTTCTTTTCAACTTCATATTCGCTGTTCGATGATAACGCCCGAGTTTTAAGATCGAAGAACACGAAACTGTCCCAAAGATGCATTCCCAACTGACGATGTTTGCATATAACGTGTTAAAGAGAAGACATAACCATATATATATATATAAACAAGGAACTAACAAAACCATAGTAGATTGACCACTCTAGCAGATCTAAATATTATTATTGTCTTATTTTGTCCACACAAATCACCGCACATCTAACAAATGTGATATATTACAGTATAAAAAAATACTTAACATTCGTTATACCTATAAAGACCATGGATATGATTAATAAAGTAATGTAATATAATAAATGTACTTGTTTACAAAAAAAAAGTTTTCTTTTTCTTTTTTTCCTCATAAAATGGAATGTGCATTTATGTATATTGTTTGCGTATTTATGTCTTTTTGCTCATGACGTGCAAAGTCCTGAGCAACATGTGCTATGAGACATCTCCTCCTGATAAGGATAAGGCCCCCTCATGAAAACGTCCAAAAGTTGACAATGGCAGCTACATACAACAATCATGTTACGGAATATTAAGAGTATATTGTACATCGAAGCACATATATGGTTGTTTATTATATTCACCTCATTACAATTTCCAGATCATGAATTATTTCACCATCACAGTTCCACTGACTTATTTTGGACGATGCTTCATTCGTGATTGGACTGCACGAACCGTCCCATGAACGGTCTTCACTATAAGCTCGAAAGCAAAATTTTTTTGTCCGGTATACTTCAACAAAAGGCAAATCACGCTAATATGAAGGAGGTTAATCAAAAAATTATATTTAAATTCAAAATAATTTACAATATCAGCATTCCTGTGTGTCATCTTTAGTAATAAACGAATATTACTCAGGAATGTCGCTTTATGGACTAAGATTAAGTCAATAGAACCATCGCCTAGGTGACAGTACTTTGATATTCCATTCGGACTTCGTGAACAAGCACAGGTAATGTTAGCACCACTTATCATAAAAAAGTTGCCCTTTATTTTCTTCCAAGCTAAAAAATTCGCCGGAGAAGCTAATTCAAAATTGCGGTCTTCAAAGCTATTTTGTCTTTTTGAATGTGAAAGGTTACTATCACAGTTTTTTTTAGCAATATGTATTGCCCTCTCATAGGGAAATCTAGGGTCTTGTTCCGACATAGATGAATAATTATCTTCTCTAATAGGCAGAATACTCGCACCAGAGCTTCGACAACGTCTGCAGTTTACGAAGCATTTTTCATCGTCTGTATTCTGCTGATAACTAGAATGAAGTTGATCGATATTGTTAATAGACGGTAGAGACCTTTTTGCATTCAAATCAGGCAGAAGGACACTAATTTCTGCTGGGTAGGTATTGTTCGTTAAGAATTTTCTAATCCCTATAAAAGATTTTCCAACGTTATATTAAAAGTACGTGATCAAACATTTAAGTAAATATCAAGGAAAACATACCAGTATATTCGTACCGTTTTGTTCCCATCCAACGATATTTTTCACTTTGAAGCGCCACATCACCCAAGTATCCGTACGACATGACACTGGCACAGAATCGTATCAAGCCATTTGTATTCTCTATACTGCAAATGTCCAAGCCCCGTTTCTGACCTAGTACCATATGTATTGCAGCCGTTGTTACGTCGTGAGTACCGTATAAACTATATGCTACTGTGTCTGTACTGCCAGCCGGTATAACAGCGACTGGTATTTTTGGTTTAGGAATAAATTTTGGCTTTAAAATGTCGAATCCCATATCTTTAATTGTTCGGAATAATAAGCCATTAACTACTTCAGCGAATGTCCCATCACCACCCACACAACAAATCGCATCATACTGTTCTAATTTGTTTGTCATTAATATTTCATTGATTTGATTTGCGCGCTGAGATATAATGCAATTAGCATCAATATTCGCCAGCAAAAATAAAGGTTTACAACACTTTTCATAAATCCTATGCCCACGTTTTTGTCCTCCAAATGGATTAATAAATACTAAAACTTTACGTATGCGATTTTGTACTTTAAGTGCATTTTGGAGAGAGTTGTACCACCTATCAAATGTGTCAAAGTTAATATAACACGTGTGTCCGGCGGCTCTCTCTTTTTTGGGCTCTAAATACATTTCCAACCGATTTATTATTGTTTTTAATTTTAGTGAACCAACTATCATAAGTTCTAAAAGTATCAGCAGTGCGAAAAGCCTTAAAACTATTTCTTAAATTTGAAAAAACTTAATTTGTAAATCGGGTATCGGGAGTTTCTCGCATTGGTGCATATACAAATACAGCAATAACGCACAAACAACATCAGTATGTCGAGTAACAGCACCGGAAAAAATACACGATCAACTGCACTAAAACAACCACCGAAACAGCAGCAGGCAAGTTCACCATGTCCATCACCAGCTGGTTTTCCGTCACAGTCACTCAAAACAATGACGTCAGAATGCTTTTCCAGCCTGTACAACAAAATTACAGAACAAGGTGAGTCATTGAAATCCTCGCTTAAAGATATGGAGGATCGACTATCCTCCCGAATCGCTTCCATAGAAAAACACATATGTGATAAATTTACACAATTTGATGAGGAAATTAATGATTTAAAAACTCGCGTCTCTGCCTTTGATGATTGTCTGGGTAACATCAGCCACTTGCAAATGGAAGTTGACAACATCAATAAACAACTTCATCAAAAGCTAGTTCAACTGAAAACACCTGAACAAAATATAAATGCAGAACTTTCACGAATGAAGCAGCAAATAGAGACACTGCATGCAAACAATCTTGCCTCCGATGCTGTTTTGGTTGGAGTCCCCTTTCTCCCGGAGGAAAACTTGAAAAAAACATTTGAGAAAATGTGCATTGCTTTAAACTGCCAACTAGTTTCTTTTCATCGAATTTTTAGAGCAAAGCCGAAGTCCGACTCGGTTATAATAATAAAATGTTCTTCGATTGACGATAAGATGTCCACTCTTAAAGCTATGTCGCTTTTTAAAAAAACAAACGCACGGCAATTCTCTTTGCGGGATATTGGTTTCAGCTCAGACCGACGTATTTACCTGCACGAAAGCCTCACACCAAACAACCGAATTATTATGCGACAAGCGATCAAATTTAAACGCACGAAACAAATTTTTTCCGTCTTCTCCACACGAGGAATTGTTTACGTAAAAAAAACACCAACTTCTAACCACATCAATATTGACAGCATTCAAAAGCTTGATAAAGTTGTCGCCGCCGGCACAAATCATGACGAAGATGAAAATAATAACATGTCAAATTATACCAGAGGCTCTCAAGTCAACTTCTAGATCCAGTTCATGTCAAACTCATTCAACTTTTTATATCCAATTTAGTGATAATTTAAAAAATAGTCCAATAATTTTAACTATATTTTTTGAAACATTTGTAAATAGCTCTTTTATATTTTTCTGTTGTGCAATTTTTAACAATTTTAACTATGTTTTTGAAATGTTTGTAAATAACTCTGTGATATTATTTTTGTTGTGCAATTTTCTTACTTTTATGTGTATGTTTCATGGTTTTTTCGATGGTGGTCTCCGGCTTGACGGCAGTCTTTGCCATGTGTTTCTTTTAAACCTTTGTTAATGAACGGTATGCAGACTGAAACCGAAAGCGATTTCTTGACTTCTTCTAGCAGTTGTAATAATCCTTCACATAAAACTCGGTTAATGTTAAACATTTTCTGTAACATATACTCTGGTATCTCTGTTTGTCACATAAATGCTCAGAGCTTGGTTAAACATCGGGATGAGTTTCAAATAGTTTTCAATAATGGGAAAGTTGATATTATTTGTGTATCCGAGACGTGGCTATGTCCTACTATTGACAATAAATTCGTCGATATAGATGGCTACACAATGTATCGGGGTGACAGACTAGGTAGAAGGGGAGGCGGTGTAGCGATTTTCATCAAGAAAGTTATTCAATGTAGACAGTTGCTTGTTTCTGGGGTAAACGATATTATGGAATACATCTTTGTTGAAATTGTCTGTGGATTTGATAAATGCTTGGTTGGAGTTATCTATAAGCCACCGAATGTTACCGACTCTTCCCATGTTACAAATCTTCTGGAAGATATATCATTACGTTACAATTACATCTTACTCTGTGGAGATCTCAATATAGACCTTTTAGATAAATCTAACCCAAGCGTAAATCGATTTGTAAGTAATCTAAGATCGCTACAACTACATTCTGTAAATGACTCCATGCCTACTCACTTCAGTAACAGCTGCTCTACCTTACTTGACCTATGTATTATTAACAATATAGAGCGTGTCAAATATTATGGCCAATTGGATGTGCCAGGTTTTTCAAAGCATGATCTTATCATTATTTTTTATGATCTAGATTTCAACATCCCTGCCAATGAGGTTAGTCCTATAACTTTCAGGAACTTTAGAGCGATTGATAATGAAAATTTGTTACACGATATTTCAAATACTGAGTGGCACAGACTGCGCCAGATGACGTCCGTTGATGAACAGATTAACTTTTTTACACACCAAATTAACAATCTTTTTGAATCCCATGTTCCTATAAAAACGTTTATCCCTCGAAATAAAAATTGTATGTGGCTAAGTACGAGAATTGAACAATTTCTCAAAATAAGGGACCGGGCCTATAAAAGATGGAAAAGATTCAAAATTCCTGAACTATTTAATGAGTATAAAATTGCAAGGAATATAGTGAAGAAAGAAATAAGGAGGGCGAAAATGAAATTTTTTGCTTCAAAATTTCAACCAAATCTTAACAGGACGAAAACGTGGAGGTATATAAGAGAGTTAGGTATCGGCAGACAGAAGGCAACTAATGCTCGTATTAGTGAAGTAAGCCCTGAAAATTTAAATTTTGAATTTGCCACAGCCTCAAATGACTCATACGCATGTTGCAATGACACCGGAGTACGAACACCAATAATGTCACATAACTCCTCCACATCAAGAAATTTCTGTTTTCGAAGAGTGTACGAATGTGATGTGCTCTATGCCGTTAACGCTATTAAGTCTAATGCTATTGGTCTGGACGGCATGCATCCAAAATTCTTGAAAATCATTATTCACGAAGTTCTGTCTGAACTTACATATATTTTTAACAGCGTTCTTACCTATTCTGCCTACCCGAAGTCCTGGAAAGCATCTAAGATTATTCCTATCCCCAAGAACTCAGCGAAGAGAAGCATAACTTACCGCCCAATCTCCATTCTTCCATTTATTTCAAAGGTTTTCGAAAAACTTATGAGTAGGCAAGTCCATGAATACCTTCACGAATTCTCTCTCCTTTCATCACATCAGTCCGGTTTTAGACCGCATTACAGTTGTACTACGGCACTTGTAAACTTGGTTGAAGACCTTCGTGTTGAAATGGATAAGAATAATGCAACATCACTTGTACTATTGGATTTTTCGAAAGCCTTTGATACTGTTCCCCATGAAATACTCATAAATAAACTCAGATACTATTTCAATTTTGACTCGACGGCACTTAAGCTGATGGAAAGTTACTTGAAAAACCGCATTCAGGCTGTATATGCAAATGAGAAACTGTCAACATTCCTTGAAACTAAAGCTGGTGTCCCACAAGGTTCAATAATGGGTCCGCTGTTGTTTACTATGTTCAACAACGACATTCCTTCAGTCCTAAAAAACTGCAAAATCCAGATGTTTGCAGATGACGTACAATTGCATTTAAGTTATCCTATGGGACTTGTGAAAGATGCAACATTACGTTTTAATGAAGACCTAAATTCAATTGTTTTGTGGTCCCGTAGAAACAAATTAATGCTTAATACTAGCAAAAGTCAGGCCGTAGCTATTACCAGATCACGCATTGACACTAACACCTTACCTCAACTTTTTATCGATGGGTCACCTCTGCCATACATTTCCAGTGCTAAAAACTTAGGAGTTATTTTCAATCAGCATCTTACCTGGGAAGACCACATTGTGAATCTAGTTGCTAAGATCTACAGCTCGCTAAGAGCCCTTTATCAAATAGGAAACTGCCTACCCTTCAACATCAAAGCATTGCTAGTTAAGTCAATGTTACTACCGATCCTCTTTTATGCTCATCCAGTTTTCTGTGATCTTGATAGCCTCAGTTATCGCAAATTTAAAGTCGCTGTCAATAGTACAATACGATTCGTATACAACCTGAGTCGAAGAGACCACATTTCCAATTATGTGAGAGAATTTCTCGGAATGGACCTACAGAATTATATGAATCACAGAATATTGACTTTCCTATTTAATTTAAAAGAAAGAAAAGCACCAGATTATCTGTTCCAAAGATTGCAATTCTCTTCCTCAGCTAGAAGTAGAATTCTTATTGCGCCAACATACAATTATACCACAACGAAAAGACAGTTCTTTGTATACGCCGTAAGACTGTGGAACTCGCTTCCGGTTCACATAAGGCGGGCGTCACGCTTCGGAGACTTCAAACGAAAATTGAAACAACACTTTTGCACATAGTTTTCTTTCATTTATTGTTTTTATATTATTCTTCAAATCGCGATAGTTGACACTGTTAAAATTGTTATAAATGTTTCTTTATACCTTTTCTTTTTTTTCTTTTTTTTATATTTTTCTTTACTTTATATAAAATTTCATTTTAAATTTAAATATAAATCATAAATCTATTATAACTGTTACACAATTTAAAGATTTTTGTATCTACGTGTTAACATTGATCCAAATAAATAAATTACAATTACAATTACAATTACAATTACCTAACAATTATATTTGAATCACAATTATGAAGTACCATAGATAAGTTCCGCCACCGATTGCAATCATCTAGGGATTTAACAATACGTTTAGCGTAGTGTATTTTTAAATATTTATTTAATTTTTTTGAAGAAGCTGCTACGGATCCAATTGCATTAGAGGTTGTTTCAATGTGTGATTCATCACTGATCATTTGCTCATTTGTTTTAGTTTGATGGCTTTCTGAGCTCTCAACAACGATTACGTCGCTTATTGGAATGGTTGTCTTATCTAAAATAAAATATATACACGTTATTATTTATAAGCATATAGCTGCATATATTACCATTTCCTTTTGAGTTGGTTTCTTTCTCCCAAATAATCTCATTTAAATTAAATAATGCTCGATATCGTTTCCTTTTTATGTAGAATGTGTTTAGGAGTATATCAGTCTCGTATTGGCTCATTTTAAGCTAGTGAAATATTTGAAGGTGATGAAAATATTGAGTAATGTGTAGAGAATGTTTTTTTCTTTTTTCAAATAACTCAATTTTTGGTTTTTTAGGGTTCGTGCAGATTCAAGAGTGTACGCTCTTATGGTGTTTGCCACACAACCTGAACGGGGTGCAGATAGTTTGTGTCGAAGATGTTCGTTTAATACTCTCCGGGCTGGTTGTCCTAGATAGGATGAGAGATTCGACTGTATTTGTTGCATTAGTTGTAGTTCACAGTAACTTTTTCCATGTCATTAAGGTGTTATATTAGAAATGCAGAGTATGAATTTTTGAAGTAATCTCAATACTGCGAGAGTTATGCCTTCTTCAGCATTTTTTGATCATCTCTCAATCACAACTGATGTTGTTGCACAGTTTTTCCGTATAGGAATTGTTCTTGGCTGTGGACAGACTTGTACTACAGACCTTCCGCTCAACAGTCGGTGATGATTGCCATCATTGATTGATCACAAATGTTATATGAAAATAAATTGTTCGCGGAGGAGATAATTTTCCTCATTCATCTATATTGTGTGAGAATTTTACTTTTTCAAGTATGCTCATAGCTTAGCCGACGCTGAATGCTGAATTTCGATAAGCTTTCATTGGCAGTTGTACTACAGGGAATTCGTTACGAATTCCCTGTTGGAAAAACGGCTACCATTTACATATATAAAGGTGAAAACGGTGCAATATCTACCGATGAATACGGTATCAAGTTGTTGCAAAACGCTGTCAAATATTGTCTTAAAGAGACTGAACTTATATGCAAAGGAAATAATGGACGAGTGATATATGTACATTTTCACTATACGAACTTTTAGAAAAGAAATGAGAGCTATGCGAAACGGTGCACCAACAGAAAATTTAATAAAGACATATAATTATATAAACCGATCGAAAATATATCATGTCCTTGTAAGGCTGGAAATCCATAAAAGGTATGCATAAAGGGCAAGAAAGGACAAGTTAAAGCAGGAACCATCTATTCTGAAACATTCGAAATTTGATGTTTTGTAATGAGTTCCCTTCAGTAAAATTGAGCGGAATAATCTGGACCTGTCGGCAGGTAGTAAGGAACCAATTAAGAAAAATGTAGCAATTCTAATAATGCCACCTGAAGGAGTAAGCTTAGAAGTAAATTAAGAGAAAACCAAATGTATGGTCACTCAACATTTGGATCGATCTAAGCCTCGCACCTGACTGTACACGATAAACGCTTTGAGAGAGTAGATAAATTAAAATATCTGGGTACCATATTGACTGCCGAAAACGACATTAAGATCGAAATAAAGAAAAGGCTGCAACTGGGCAATGCGTGTTTTTTCGCGATGAAGGAACTATTCCAAATAACTCTTAGGTCCCGTAATGTTAAAATCCGTCTTTATAAAACCATAATAATGGCAGAGAAACTTTACAGAAACATGAAACTTGTTCCTTGACCAAAAAGTAGGAAAATATATTTCGGGTCTTTGAAAACAAGATCTTAACCTTTCGTCCTAATTATAAAGCAGTTTTAATTAATTGGCTTAAAATAACCATGGTCTAGACGAACTATTCGTGACTTAGTATCTATTAAAGATATACTTTATTATTATATAAAATGCAAGAATTTTTTATTCGCGATTCTATTTTATTTGCCCGCTAGATCACTATGAATTCGACGTCTTTTATTGGAGAGATTCCATAACACAGCACATGATAAAAACGAACCACTAACGAGAAAAATTCGTGTCGTCAACGAACGGGCACAAGTGGATACATATATCCGTTATTAGAACTAGTTTTAAATGTAAATTATTTTATTTCTTTTTATAACACTATATTCATAAATATTGGCATATTCACATATGTATATATTGTATATACTCAAATAGGAATTCATTTACTTAAAGCTCACCTGGAAACACTAATATGGGAAATTAAAATGCTATCCCACCCACAGTATTCTCCAAACATTTGTACATCTGATATGAAGCATAAATTATTAGTTTTTATTCAATACAACTTTAATAAAACTTACCTGAATACTTTGATTTATTAATAATTAAATACTTGAGTATTTAATATTATTTTAAGTTATCGATTTTTTTCAAGGTTACCTATGTAGCTCTTGAACTCGCAATAAGGGCCTTGGGGAAATAGAAATAAAGAAGAAAGAACAAGGAAAAAAAATAAAAACAAAGAGAACCACGAGGCTTCAGTCGAAAAAAATAAACAGCAAAACACCATATTCGCGTTTACCCAGTATCCACACGTATTTTTTTTATTTTACTAATTTCTTTGAATGTCAGCAATAATCCAAATATGAATACACAAAATAATTAGAATAAGTCGAAGTTGGTTTGTGTATATGTAACGGAATGGACTAATTGTATAAATAAAGTAATTTATTTTGCTTCTTTTCAACTTCATATTCGCTGTTCGATGATAACGCCCGAGTTTTAAGATCGAAGAACACGAAACTGTCCCAAAGATGCATTCCCAACTGACGATGTTTGCATATAACGTGTTAAAGAGAAGACATAACCATATATATATATATAAACAAGGAACTAACAAAACCATAGTAGATTGACCACTCTAGCAGATCTAAATATTATTATTGTCTTATTTTGTCCACACAAATCACCGCACATCTAACAAATGTGATATATTACAGTATAAAAAAATACTTAACATTCGTTATACCTATAAAGACCATGGATATGATTAATAAAGTAATGTAATATAATAAATGTACTTGTTTACAAAAAAAAAGTTTTCTTTTTCTTTTTTTCCTCATAAAATGGAATGTGCATTTATGTATATTGTTTGCGTATTTATGTCTTTTTGCTCATGACGTGCAAAGTCCTGAGCAACATGTGCTATGAGACATCTCCTCCTGATAAGGATAAGGCCCCCTCATGAAAACGTCCAAAAGTTGACAATGGCAGCTACATACAACAATCATGTTACGGAATATTAAGAGTATATTGTACATCGAAGCACATATATGGTTGTTTATTATATTCACCTCATTACAATTTCCAGATCATGAATTATTTCACCATCACAGTTCCACTGACTTATTTTGGACGATGCTTCATTCGTGATTGGACTGCACGAACCGTCCCATGAACGGTCTTCACTATAAGCTCGAAAGCAAAATTTTTTTGTCCGGTATACTTCAACAAAAGGCAAATCACGCTAATATGAAGGAGGTTAATCAAAAAATTATATTTAAATTCAAAATAATTTACAATATCAGCATTCCTGTGTGTCATCTTTAGTAATAAACGAATATTACTCAGGAATGTCGCTTTATGGACTAAGATTAAGTCAATAGAACCATCGCCTAGGTGACAGTACTTTGATATTCCATTCGGACTTCGTGAACAAGCACAGGTAATGTTAGCACCACTTATCATAAAAAAGTTGCCCTTTATTTTCTTCCAAGCTAAAAAATTCGCCGGAGAAGCTAATTCAAAATTGCGGTCTTCAAAGCTATTTTGTCTTTTTGAATGTGAAAGGTTACTATCACAGTTTTTTTTAGCAATATGTATTGCCCTCTCATAGGGAAATCTAGGGTCTTGTTCCGACATAGATGAATAATTATCTTCTCTAATAGGCAGAATACTCGTACCAGAGCTTCGACAACGTCTGCAGTTTACGAAGCATTTTTCATCGTCTGTATTCTGCTGATAACTAGAATGAAGTTGATCGATATTGTTAATAGACGGTAGAGACCTTTTTGCATTCAAATCAGGCAGAAGGACACTAATTTCTGCTGGGTAGGTATTGTTCGTTAAGAATTTTCTAATCCCTATAAAAGATTTTCCAACGTTATATTAAAAGTACGTGATCAAACATTTAAGTAAATATCAAGGAAAACATACCAGTATATTCGTACCGTTTTGTTCCCATCCAACGATATTTTTCACTTTGAAGCGCCACATCACCCAAGTATCCGTACGACATGACACTGGCACAGAATCGTATCAAGCCATTTGTATTCTCTATACTGCAAATGTCCAAGCCCCGTTTCTGACCTAGTACCATATGTATTGCAGCCGTTGTTACGTCGTGAGTACCGTGTAAACTATATGCTACTGTGTCTGTACTGCCAGCCGGTATAACAGCGACTGGTATTTTTGGTTTAGGAATAAATTTTGGCTTTAAAATGTCGAATCCCATATCTTTAATTGTTCGGAATAATAAGCCATTAACTACTTCAGCGAATGTCCCATCACCACCCACACAACAAATCGCATCATACTGTTCTAATTTGTTTGTCATTAATATTTCATTGATTTGATTTGCGCGCTGAGATATAATGCAATTAGCATCAATATTCGCCAGCAAAAATAAAGGTTTACAACACTTTTCATAAATCCTATGCCCACGTTTTTGTCCTCCAAATGGATTAATAAATACTAAAACTTTACGTATGCGATTTTGTACTTTAAGTGCATTTTGGAGAGAGTTGTACCACCTAACAATTATATTTGAATCACAATTATGAAGTACCACAGATAAGTTCCGCCACCGATTGCAATCATCTAGGGATTTAACAATACGTTTAGCGTAGTGTATTTTTAAATATTTATTTAATTTTTTTGAAGAAGCTGCTACGGATCCAATTGCATTAGAGGTTGTTTCAATGTGTGATTCATCACTGATCATTTGCTCATTTGTTTTAGTTTGATGGCTTTCTGAGCTCTCAACAACGATTACGTCGCTTATTGGAATGGTTGTCTTATCTAAAATAAAATATATACACGTTATTATTTATAAGCATATAGCTGCATATATTACCATTTCCTTTTGAGTTGGTTTCTTTCTCCCAAATAATCTCATTTAAATTAAATAATGCTCGATATCGTTTCCTTTTTATGTAGAATGTGTTTAGGAGTATATCAGTCTCGTATTGGCTCATTTTAAGCTAGTGAAATATTTGAAGGTGATGAAAATATTGAGTAATGTGTAGAGAATGTTTTTTTCTTTTTTCAAATAACTCAATTTTTGGTTTTTTAGGGTTCGTGCAGATTCAAGAGTGTACGCTCTTATGGTGTTTGCCACACAACCTGAACGGGGTGCAGATAGTTTGTGTCGAAGATGTTCGTTTAATACTCTCCGGGCTGGTTGTCCTAGATAGGATGAGAGATTCGACTGTATTTGTTGCATTAGTTGTAGTTCACAGTAACTTTTTCCATGTCATTAAGGTGTTATATTAGAAATGCAGAGTATGAATTTTTGAAGTAATCTCAATACTGCGAGTGTTATGCCTTCTTCAGCATTTTTTGATCATCTCTCAATCACAACTGATGTTGTTGCACAGTTTTTCCGTATAGGAATTGTTCTTGGCTGTGGACAGACTTGTACTACAGACCTTCCGCTCAACAGTCGGTGATGATTGCCATCATTGATTGATCACAAATGTTATATGAAAATAAATTGTTCGCGGAGGAGATAATTTTCCTCATTCATCTATATTGTGTGAGAATTTTACTTTTTCAAGTATGCTCATAGCTTAGCCGACGCTGAATGCTGAATTTCGATAAGCTTTCATTGGCAGTTGTACTACAGGGAATTCGTTACGAATTCCCTGTTGGAAAAACGGCTACCATTTACATATATAAAGGTGAAAACGGTGCAATATCTACCGATGAGTACGGTATCAAGTTGTTGCAAAACGCTGTCAAATATTGTCTTAAAGAGACTGAACTTATATGCAAAGGAAATAATGGACGAGTGATATATGTACATTTTCACTATACGAACTTTTAGAAAAGAAATGAGAGCTATGCGAAACGGTGCACCAACAGAAAATTTAATAAAGACATATAATTATATAAACCGATCGAAAATATATCATGTCCTTGTAAGGCTGGAAATCCATAAAAGGTATGCATAAAGGGCAAGAAAGGACAAGTTAAAGCAGGAACCATCTATTCTGAAACATTCGAAATTTGATGTTTTGTAATGAGTTCCCTTCAGTAAAATTGAGCGGAATAATCTGGACCTGTCGGCAGGTAGTAAGGAACCAATTAAGAAAAATGTAGCAATTCTAATAATGCCACCTGAAGGAGTAAGCTTAGAAGTAAATTAAGAGAAAACCAAATGTATGGTCACTCAACATTTGGATCGATCCAAGCCTCGCACCTGACTGTACACGATAAACGCTTTGAGAGAGTAGATAAATTAAAATATCTGGGTACCATATTGACTGCCGAAAACGACATTAAGATCGAAATAAAGAAAAGGCTGCAACTGGGCAATGCGTGTTTTTTCGCGATGAAGGAACTATTCAAAATAACTCTTAGGTCCCGTAATGTTAAAATCCGTCTTTATAAAACCATAATAATGGCAGAGAAACTTTACAGAAACATGAAACTTGTTCCTTGACCAAAAAGTAGGAAAATATATTTCGGGTCTTTGAAAACAAGGTCTTAACCTTTCGTCCTAATTATAAAGCAGTTTTAATTAATTGGTTTAAAATAACCATGGTCTAGACGAACTATTCGTGACTTAGTATCTATTAAAGATATACTTTATTATTATATAAAATGCAAGAATTTTTTATTCGCGATTCTATTTTATTTGCCCGCTAGATCACTATGAATTCGACGTCTTTTATTGGAGAGATTCCATAACACAGCACATGATAAAAACGAACCACTAACGAGAAAAATTCGTGTCGTCAACGAACGGGCACAAGTGGATACATATATCCGTTATTAGAACTAGTTTTAAATGTAAATTATTTTATTTCTTTTTATAACACTATATTCATAAATATTGGCATATTCACATATGTATATATTGTATATACTCAAATAGGAATTCATTTACTTAAAGCTCACCTGGAAACACTAATATGGGAAATTAAAATGCTATCCCACCCACAGTATTCTCCAAACATTTGTACATCTGATATGAAGCATAAATTATTAGTTTTTATTCAATACAACTTTAATAAAACTTACCTGAATACTTTGATTTATTAATAATTAAATACTTGAGTATTTAATATTATTTTAAGTTATCGATTTTTTTCAAGGTTACCTATGTAGCTCTTGAACTCGCAATAAGGGCCTTGGGGAAATAGAAATAAAGAAGAAAGAACAAGGAAAAAAAATAAAAACAAAGAGAACCACGAGGCTTCAGTCGAAAAAAATAAACAGCAAAACACCATATTCGCGTTTACCCAGTATCCACACGTATTTTTTTTATTTTACTAATTTCTTTGAATGTCAGCAATAATCCAAATATGAATACACAAAATAATTAGAATAAGTCGAAGTTGGTTTGTGTATATGTAACGGAATGGACTAATTGTATAAATAAAGTAATTTATTTTGCTTCTTTTCAACTTCATATTCGCTGTTCGATGATAACGCCCGAGTTTTAAGATCGAAGAACACGAAACTGTCCCAAAGATGCATTCCCAACTGACGATGTTTGCATATAACGTGTTAAAGAGAAGACATAACCATATATATATATATAAACAAGGAACTAACAAAACCATAGTAGATTGACCACTCTAGCAGATCTAAATATTATTATTGTCTTATTTTGTCCACACAAATCACCGCACATCTAACAAATGTGATATATTACAGTATTAAAAAATACTTAACATTCGTTATACCTATAAAGACCATGGATATGATTAATAAAGTAATGTAATATAATAAATGTACTTGTTTACAAAAAAAAGTTTTCTTTTTCTTTTTTTCCTCATAAAATGGAATGTGCATTTATGTATATTGTTTGCGTATTTATGTCTTTTTGCTCATGACGTGCAAAGTCCTGAGCAACATGTGCTATGAGACATCTCCTCCTGATAAGGATAAGGCCCCCTCATGAAAACGTCCAAAAGTTGACAATGGCAGCTACATACAACAATCATGTTACGGAATATTAAGAGTATATTGTACATCGAAGCACATATATGGTTGTTTATTATATTCACCTCATTACAATTTCCAGATCATGAATTATTTCACCATCACAGTTCCACTGACTTATTTTGGACGATGCTTCATTCGTGATTGGACTGCACGAACCGTCCCATGAACGGTCTTCACTATAAGCTCGAAAGCAAAATTTTTTTGTCCGGTATACTTCAACAAAAGGCAAATCACGCTAATATGAAGGAGGTTAATCAAAAAATTATATTTAAATTCAAAATAATTTACAATATCAGCATTCCTGTGTGTCATCTTTAGTAATAAACGAATATTACTCAGGAATGTCGCTTTATGGACTAAGATTAAGTCAATAGAACCATCGCCTAGGTGACAGTACTTTGATATTCCATTCGGACTTCGTGAACAAGCACAGGTAATGTTAGCACCACTTATCATAAAAAAGTTGCCCTTTATTTTCTTCCAAGCTAAAAAATTCGCCGGAGAAGCTAATTCAAAATTGCGGTCTTCAAAGCTATTTTGTCTTTTTGAATGTGAAAGGTTACTATCACAGTTTTTTTTAGCAATATGTATTGCCCTCTCATAGGGAAATCTAGGGTCTTGTTCCGACATAGATGAATAATTATCTTCTCTAATAGGCAGAATACTCGCACCAGAGCTTCGACAACGTCTGCAGTTTACGAAGCATTTTTCATCGTCTGTATTCTGCTGATAACTAGAATGAAGTTGATCGATATTGTTAATAGACGGTAGAGACCTTTTTGCATTCAAATCAGGCAGAAGGACACTAATTTCTGCTGGGTAGGTATTGTTCGTTAAGAATTTTCTAATCCCTATAAAAGATTTTCCAACGTTATATTAAAAGTACGTGATCAAACATTTAAGTAAATATCAAGGAAAACATACCAGTATATTCGTACCGTTTTGTTCCCATCCAACGATATTTTTCACTTTGAAGCGCCACATCACCCAAGTATCCGTACGACATGACACTGGCACAGAATCGTATCAAGCCATTTGTATTCTCTATACTGCAAATGTCCAAGCCCCGTTTCTGACCTAGTACCATATGTATTGCAGCCGTTGTTACGTCGTGAGTACCGTGTAAACTATATGCTACTGTGTCTGTACTGCCAGCCGGTATAACAGCGACTGGTATTTTTGGTTTAGGAATAAATTTTGGCTTTAAAATGTCGAATCCCATATCTTTAATTGTTCGGAATAATAAGCCATTAACTACTTCAGCGAATGTCCCATCACCACCCACACAACAAATCGCATCATACTGTTCTAATTTGTTTGTCATTAATATTTCATTGATTTGATTTGCGCGCTGAGATATAATGCAATTAGCATCAATATTCGCCAGCAAAAATAAAGGTTTACAACACTTTTCATAAATCCTATGCCCACGTTTTTGTCCTCCAAATGGATTAATAAATACTAAAACTTTACGTATGCGATTTTGTACTTTAAGTGCATTTTGGAGAGAGTTGTACCACCTAACAATTATATTTGAATCACAATTATGAAGTACCACAGATAAGTTCCGCCACCGATTGCAATCATCTAGGGATTTAACAATACGTTTAGCGTAGTGTATTTTTAAATATTTATTTAATTTTTTTGAAGAAGCTGCTACGGATCCAATTGCATTAGAGGTTGTTTCAATGTGTGATTCATCACTGATCATTTGCTCATTTGTTTTAGTTTGATGGCTTTCTGAGCTCTCAACAACTATTACGTCGCTTATTGGAATGGTTGTCTTATCTAAAATAAAATATATACACGTTATTATTTATAAGTATATAGCTGCATATATTACCATTTCCTTTTGAGTTGGTTTCTTTCTCCCAAATAATCTCATTTAAATTAAATAATGCTCGATATCGTTTCCTTTTTATGTAGAATGTGTTTAGGAGTATATCAGTCTCGTATTGGCTCATTTTAAGCTAGTGAAATATTTGAAGGTGATGAAAATATTGAGTAATGTGTAGAGAATGTTTTTTTCTTTTTTCAAATAACTCAATTTTTGGTTTTTTAGGGTTCGTGCAGATTCAAGAGTGTACGCTCTTATGGTGTTTGCCACACAACCTGAACGGGGTGCAGATAGTTTGTGTCGAAGATGTTCGTTTAATACTCTCCGGGCTGGTTGTCCTAGATAGGATGAGAGATTCGACTGTATTTGTTGCATTAGTTGTAGTTCACAGTAACTTTTTCCATGTCATTAAGGTGTTATATTAGAAATGCAGAGTATGAATTTTTGAAGTAATCTCAATACTGCGAGTGTTATGCCTTCTTCAGCATTTTTTGATCATCTCTCAATCACAACTGATGTTGTTGCACAGTTTTTCCGTATAGGAATTGTTCTTGGCTGTGGACAGACTTGTACTACAGACCTTCCGCTCAACAGTCGGTGATGATTGCCATCATTGATTGATCACAAATGTTATATGAAAATAAATTGTTCGCGGAGGAGATAATTTTCCTCATTCATCTATATTGTGTGAGAATTTTACTTTTTCAAGTATGCTCATAGCTTAGCCGACGCTGAATGCTGAATTTCGATAAGCTTTCATTGGCAGTTGTACTACAGGGAATTCGTTACGAATTCCCTGTTGGAAAAACGGCTACCATTTACATATATAAAGGTGAAAACGGTGCAATATCTACCGATGAGTACGGTATCAAGTTGTTGCAAAACGCTGTCAAATATTGTCTTAAAGAGACTGAACTTATATGCAAAGGAAATAATGGACGAGTGATATATGTACATTTTCACTATACGAACTTTTAGAAAAGAAATGAGAGCTATGCGAAACGGTGCACCAACAGAAAATTTAATAAAGACATATAATTATATAAACCGATCGAAAATATATCATGTCCTTGTAAGGCTGGAAATCCATAAAAGGTATGCATAAAGGGCAAGAAAGGACAAGTTAAAGCAGGAACCATCTATTCTGAAACATTCGAAATTTGATGTTTTGTAATGAGTTCCCTTCAGTAAAATTGAGCGGAATAATCTGGACCTGTCGGCAGGTAGTAAGGAACCAATTAAGAAAAATGTAGCAATTCTAATAATGCCACCTGAAGGAGTAAGCTTAGAAGTAAATTAAGAGAAAACCAAATGTATGGTCACTCAACATTTGGATCGATCCAAGCCTCGCACCTGACTGTACACGATAAACGCTTTGAGAGAGTAGATAAATTAAAATATCTGGGTACCATATTGACTGCCGAAAACGACATTAAGATCGAAATAAAGAAAAGGCTGCAACTGGGCAATGCGTGTTTTTTCGCGATGAAGGAACTATTCAAAATAACTCTTAGGTCCCGTAATGTTAAAATCCGTCTTTATAAAACCATAATAATGGCAGAGAAACTTTACAGAAACATGAAACTTGTTCCTTGACCAAAAAGTAGGAAAATATATTTCGGGTCTTTGAAAACAAGATCTTAACCTTTCGTCCTAATTATAAAGCAGTTTTAATTAATTGGTTTAAAATAACCATGGTCTAGACGAACTATTCGTGACTTAGTATCTATTAAAGATATACTTTATTATTATATAAAATGCAAGAATTTTTTATTCGCGATTCTATTTTATTTGCCCGCTAGATCACTATGAATTCGACGTCTTTTATTGGAGAGATTCCATAACACAGCACATGATAAAAACGAACCACTAACGAGAAAAATTCGTGTCGTCAACGAACGGGCACAAGTGGATACATATATCCGTTATTAGAACTAGTTTTAAATGTAAATTATTTTATTTCTTTTTATAACACTATATTCATAAATATTGGCATATTCACATATGTATATATTGTATATACTCAAATAGGAATTCATTTACTTAAAGCTCACCTGGAAACACTAATATGGGAAATTAAAATGCTATCCCACCCACAGTATTCTCCAAACATTTGTACATCTGATATGAAGCATAAATTATTAGTTTTTATTCAATACAACTTTAATAAAACTTACCTGAATACTTTGATTTATTAATAATTAAATACTTGAGTATTTAATATTATTTTAAGTTATCGATTTTTTTCAAGGTTACCTATGTAGCTCTTGAACTCGCAATAAGGGCCTTGGGGAAATAGAAATAAAGAAGAAAGAACAAGGAAAAAAAATAAAAACAAAGAGAACCACGAGGCTTCAGTCGAAAAAAATAAACAGCAAAACACCATATTCGCGTTTACCCAGTATCCACACGTATTTTTTTTATTTTACTAATTTCTTTGAATGTCAGCAATAATCCAAATATGAATACACAAAATAATTAGAATAAGTCGAAGTTGGTTTGTGTATATGTAACGGAATGGACTAATTGTATAAATAAAGTAATTTATTTTGCTTCTTTTCAACTTCATATTCGCTGTTCGATGATAACGCCCGAGTTTTAAGATCGAAGAACACGAAACTGTCCCAAAGATGCATTCCCAACTGACGATGTTTGCATATAACGTGTTAAAGAGAAGACATAACCATATATATATATATAAACAAGGAACTAACAAAACCATAGTAGATTGACCACTCTAGCAGATCTAAATATTATTATTGTCTTATTTTGTCCACACAAATCACCGCACATCTAACAAATGTGATATATTACAGTATTAAAAAATACTTAACATTCGTTATACCTATAAAGACCATGGATATGATTAATAAAGTAATGTAATATAATAAATGTACTTGTTTACAAAAAAAAGTTTTCTTTTTCTTTTTTTCCTCATAAAATGGAATGTGCATTTATGTATATTGTTTGCGTATTTATGTCTTTTTGCTCATGACGTGCAAAGTCCTGAGCAACATGTGCTATGAGACATCTCCTCCTGATAAGGATAAGGCCCCCTCATGAAAACGTCCAAAAGTTGACAATGGCAGCTACATACAACAATCATGTTACGGAATATTAAGAGTATATTGTACATCGAAGCACATATATGGTTGTTTATTATATTCACCTCATTACAATTTCCAGATCATGAATTATTTCACCATCACAGTTCCACTGACTTATTTTGGACGATGCTTCATTCGTGATTGGACTGCACGAACCGTCCCATGAACGGTCTTCACTATAAGCTCGAAAGCAAAATTTTTTTGTCCGGTATACTTCAACAAAAGGCAAATCACGCTAATATGAAGGAGGTTAATCAAAAAATTATATTTAAATTCAAAATAATTTACAATATCAGCATTCCTGTGTGTCATCTTTAGTAATAAACGAATATTACTCAGGAATGTCGCTTTATGGACTAAGATTAAGTCAATAGAACCATCGCCTAGGTGACAGTACTTTGATATTCCATTCGGACTTCGTGAACAAGCACAGGTAATGTTAGCACCACTTATCATAAAAAAGTTGCCCTTTATTTTCTTCCAAGCTAAAAAATTCGCCGGAGAAGCTAATTCAAAATTGCGGTCTTCAAAGCTATTTTGTCTTTTTGAATGTGAAAGGTTACTATCACAGTTTTTTTTAGCAATATGTATTGCCCTCTCATAGGGAAATCTAGGGTCTTGTTCCGACATAGATGAATAATTATCTTCTCTAATAGGCAGAATACTCGCACCAGAGCTTCGACAACGTCTGCAGTTTACGAAGCATTTTTCATCGTCTGTATTCTGCTGATAACTAGAATGAAGTTGATCGATATTGTTAATAGACGGTAGAGACCTTTTTGCATTCAAATCAGGCAGAAGGACACTAATTTCTGCTGGGTAGGTATTGTTCGTTAAGAATTTTCTAATCCCTATAAAAGATTTTCCAACGTTATATTAAAAGTACGTGATCAAACATTTAAGTAAATATCAAGGAAAACATACCAGTATATTCGTACCGTTTTGTTCCCATCCAACGATATTTTTCACTTTGAAGCGCCACATCACCCAAGTATCCGTACGACATGACACTGGCACAGAATCGTATCAAGCCATTTGTATTCTCTATACTGCAAATGTCCAAGCCCCGTTTCTGACCTAGTACCATATGTATTGCAGCCGTTGTTACGTCGTGAGTACCGTGTAAACTATATGCTACTGTGTCTGTACTGCCAGCCGGTATAACAGCGACTGGTATTTTTGGTTTAGGAATAAATTTTGGCTTTAAAATGTCGAATCCCATATCTTTAATTGTTCGGAATAATAAGCCATTAACTACTTCAGCGAATGTCCCATCACCACCCACACAACAAATCGCATCATACTGTTCTAATTTGTTTGTCATTAATATTTCATTGATTTGATTTGCGCGCTGAGATATAATGCAATTAGCATCAATATTCGCCAGCAAAAATAAAGGTTTACAACACTTTTCATAAATCCTATGCCCACGTTTTTGTCCTCCAAATGGATTAATAAATACTAAAACTTTACGTATGCGATTTTGTACTTTAAGTGCATTTTGGAGAGAGTTGTACCACCTAACAATTATATTTGAATCACAATTATGAAGTACCACAGATAAGTTCCGCCACCGATTGCAATCATCTAGGGATTTAACAATACGTTTAGCGTAGTGTATTTTTAAATATTTATTTAATTTTTTTGAAGAAGCTGCTACGGATCCAATTGCATTAGAGGTTGTTTCAATGTGTGATTCATCACTGATCATTTGCTCATTTGTTTTAGTTTGATGGCTTTCTGAGCTCTCAACAACTATTACGTCGCTTATTGGAATGGTTGTCTTATCTAAAATAAAATATATACACGTTATTATTTATAAGTATATAGCTGCATATATTACCATTTCCTTTTGAGTTGGTTTCTTTCTCCCAAATAATCTCATTTAAATTAAATAATGCTCGATATCGTTTCCTTTTTATGTAGAATGTGTTTAGGAGTATATCAGTCTCGTATTGGCTCATTTTAAGCTAGTGAAATATTTGAAGGTGATGAAAATATTGAGTAATGTGTAGAGAATGTTTTTTTCTTTTTTCAAATAACTCAATTTTTGGTTTTTTAGGGTTCGTGCAGATTCAAGAGTGTACGCTCTTATGGTGTTTGCCACACAACCTGAACGGGGTGCAGATAGTTTGTGTCGAAGATGTTCGTTTAATACTCTCCGGGCTGGTTGTCCTAGATAGGATGAGAGATTCGACTGTATTTGTTGCATTAGTTGTAGTTCACAGTAACTTTTTCCATGTCATTAAGGTGTTATATTAGAAATGCAGAGTATGAATTTTTGAAGTAATCTCAATACTGCGAGTGTTATGCCTTCTTCAGCATTTTTTGATCATCTCTCAATCACAACTGATGTTGTTGCACAGTTTTTCCGTATAGGAATTGTTCTTGGCTGTGGACAGACTTGTACTACAGACCTTCCGCTCAACAGTCGGTGATGATTGCCATCATTGATTGATCACAAATGTTATATGAAAATAAATTGTTCGCGGAGGAGATAATTTTCCTCATTCATCTATATTGTGTGAGAATTTTACTTTTTCAAGTATGCTCATAGCTTAGCCGACGCTGAATGCTGAATTTCGATAAGCTTTCATTGGCAGTTGTACTACAGGGAATTCGTTACGAATTCCCTGTTGGAAAAACGGCTACCATTTACATATATAAAGGTGAAAACGGTGCAATATCTACCGATGAGTACGGTATCAAGTTGTTGCAAAACGCTGTCAAATATTGTCTTAAAGAGACTGAACTTATATGCAAAGGAAATAATGGACGAGTGCTATATGTACATTTTCACTATACGAGCTTTTAGAAAAGAAATGAGAGCTATGCGAAACGGTGCACCAACAGAAAATTTAATAAAGACATATAATTATATAAACCGATCGAAAATATATCATGTCCTTGTAAGGCTGGAAATCCATAAAAGGTATGCATAAAGGGCAAGAAAGGACAAGTTAAAGCAGGAACCATCTATTCTGAAACATTCGAAATTTGATGTTTTGTAATGAGTTCCCTTCAGTAAAATTGAGCGGAATAATCTGGACCTGTCGGCAGGTAGTAAGGAACCAATTAAGAAAAATGTAGCAATTCTAATAATGCCACCTGAAGGAGTAAGCTTAGAAGTAAATTAAGAGAAAACCAAATGTATGGTCACTCAACATTTGGATCGATCCAAGCCTCGCACCTGACTGTACACGATAAACGCTTTGAGAGAGTAGATAAATTAAAATATCTGGGTACCATATTGACTGCCGAAAACGACATTAAGATCGAAATAAAGAAAAGGCTGCAACTGGGCAATGCGTGTTTTTTCGCGATGAAGGAACTATTCAAAATAACTCTTAGGTCCCGTAATGTTAAAATCCGTCTTTATAAAACCATAATAATGGCAGAGAAACTTTACAGAAACATGAAACTTGTTCCTTGACCAAAAAGTAGGAAAATATATTTCGGGTCTTTGAAAACAAGATCTTAACCTTTCGTCCTAATTATAAAGCAGTTTTAATTAATTGGTTTAAAATAACCATGGTCTAGACGAACTATTCGTGACTTAGTATCTATTAAAGATATACTTTATTATTATATAAAATGCAAGAGTTTTTTATTCGCGATTCTATTTTATTTGCCCGCTAGATCACTATGAATTCGACGTCTTTTATTGGAGAGATTCCATAACACAGCACATGATAAAAACGAACCACTAACGAGAAAAATTCGTGTCGTCAACGAACGGGCACAAGTGGATACATATATCCGTTATTAGAACTAGTTTTAAATGTAAATTATTTTATTTCTTTTTATAACACTATATTCATAAATATTAGCATATTCACATATGTATATATTGTATATACTCAAATAGGAATTCATTTACTTAAAGCTCACCTGGAAACACTAATATGGGAAATTAAAATGCTATCCCACCCACAGTATTCTCCAAACATTTGTACATCTGATATGAAGCGTAAATTATTAGTTTTTATTCAAAACAACTTTAATAAAACTTACCTGAATACTTTGATTTATTAATAATTAAATACTTGAGTATTTAATATTATTTTAAGTTATCGATTTTTTTCAAGGTTACCTATGAAGCTCTTGAACAGGGCTATATAAAATTACTGCGACATAAACATATTTATTGTGTTTTAATTAAATATTATTCGTTCTCAATGCCAGTACATTTCACCAATTTGGAAATTATTCATCATCACTATACCTTTCTAAAGTCGAAGACTATTTTTTTTCACTGCTTGCCTCATTATTTTACTACCTCGCTCACGAGATAGATTTTAAGATTCAAGTTTTAACCTCCAATGTCATGCACTAATCGCCTTTAGCATGTTCAGGTAGTAGTTGCTTCTCTAATGCTACGATATCGATATGCAATGATATGTTGTATGCAAATTAGTGTAATGCATACAAGCATATTTTTCCGAGACCTTGGATTTATGAATAATTTAATTGCATAAAGTTATTCGGTAAAGCCTTTCAATCAATACACCACCAACCATTCACATAGTAGTCGAGGATCAGAAACCACCAATGAGACGTACCACTTAAAATGGCCGCCAACATTTGCCTACAAACTGCGGCGCGCACGTGGGAACCCGGGGTTCTGTCAAAATTATATAAACAATCACGCACATTGTTATAATTCCAAGAGTGTGTGCGGCGGGAGTACACTGCGGTAAAATGAAATGAGCTCACACGTATTAACGAATAGAGTTTGTTCGTAACATATTTTCTCGCTACGAACCTGAACTTTATTCAAAATTTCAGGGTTTCACGGGGGAAGACGTACGAAAGACGCACGTCTCGTTCTGGTTTGTGTCGAGGATGTAACTGAAAAATAAAAAAAAAACAAACAGAGTACAGAAACAATATTAATAGGGATCAGAAACCACCAATTCTGGTTTCTGATAGGGATATAAAGGCCACCTGTCAACTGGTTTTTGCTGTCAATTTCTGATTTGTGGAATTTAACTGAATATCGAGGGGAAAACAGTGCCCTCATTCATGTACTTATGGATGTACATAGATGTTCTGGGATGCCTGTGATTTTACACAATATTAATTATGAACTATATATGATTTTTTTATAACTTTAAGAAATATTTTTCGCGATGAATAATTAAAATGTCAACTTAGTTTATTAAAATTATAGCTGTGTTCAATGAAGAAAAGATCAGATCAGAACAGGACAGGACAGCACAGATTCGTGAAAACTGTCAGATCAAGTTAGAAAAGAAAAAACAGCCGTATGTTAGTGTCAAAAAGCGGAAAACATCTTATATGTCATATTGTAATAAACATGTGTTAGAATGAAATAATAAACAAAAGTGAATTCACATAAAAATGCTTTGGAAGAGTTGTGGGGGGCACTGATAGTGAAATCAGTGTGATTAGTGACTCGTCAACAACATTTTTCAGTGATGATATGTATGTTTTAGCGAGGACTTTAGTGTTTTTTCAATGACAGATGCTTTTGATACTTTCCACGAATCTGTTCTGACTCCAGAGTAGGTGCAGAAAATCGTGTTCTGAAGTGTCCGAAACACCGTCACTGAACACCAAGCAGAACACTTTGGGACAGAAATTTTTGTCACTGAACAGCAAAAGGTGTACTTTTCTGTCCGGAACAGTCCAGAACAGCGTCACTGAACAGACTATATGATAAACACTAGGCGAGATGACATAACCTATTTACATTATGTGAAACAGAGGGAATGATTTTTAATAAGTCGGAACAAAAAAAGTAAAGTGCGCCGAAAATCCATGGTCAGAATGAATTCTTTTCCTATTTTTGACATTTTATCAAAGTAATCTTCGAAAAATTCATGATCAACATATGTGTATCTTTCCAGGAACTAATTGAGGCTGTTAAGAAACTGGCAGCACGCGCACAGATGGGCAAGAACAACACCTAAATAATGCAATGGCAGCATTCGAGTAGATGGGCAATGGCGGCGTCGGGGTCCGTTTTCGGAAAAAGGAGTAGAAAGTTTGGCACGCGGAGGACGGAAGAAAAAGTTTTTTTGAAGTTATTTTTTCTTACTTTAATTACCTGTTGATCTAACAACTTTGTTAAATAAAATACTAAGCGCGTGAAAAATCGTCCTTGTTTTTGTTTAGTTTTTGCTTAGAATTTACATTCTTTAAAGCGTATTTGACTTGGCCAAGTAAATCGACCACTCGCACGCCGATCATATGACTTGCACACACTGGGTGCACCACCTGAAGCCATCACGCGGCTACGCCGTCGCTTGAAGCGACCAACGTAGGATTGATCACATTCCCCGAACTGCATGTGTTCGTTTGAAGCGATCAACGTGCAAAAACCTAATTTTCGTAGTGCAATACACCACGGCCTGAAGCCATCAAGATCATCGTGTATTACAAGATCAACAGCCGCTGTCTTCCCCGCCTGCCATCTGATCATATGCACAAATCACCAGTCATCAGTTGCCGACAACACAGCATCTTCCCCGCCTGCCATCTGCTCATCTGCCGAGTTCACTGCCACTTAAGCTATAAGCCAAAGGAAGCCCAGGTAAGTGAAAATGTCACATTTACCAAACGCCAGCCCCTCCACACTTTATAACTGTGCCGTATGTCCCGAATCCGATGCCTACGATAACATGGTAACACGCGACGCTTGCGACAAATCAGCCTTGTCAGTCTAAACCACAACCCCTTTCAAGCTCCTCGCAAAATACAAATCCCAGCCATATCCCCTTGCCGCAACAACCGTCTATCTATCCGACTATCGAGTAAACCGATAATGCAAAATCAGCATCCGTACACTCTTTCACAAAATCCAGAGCAAAGCTAATTAAGGATCATCCACCTCGAAAGCTCCCGAAAAGGTACGACTTCAGTTAATGCATCCGGACTAAGTTCCTAATGTCATTTCGACGGCCGCCCCGAAATGATCATTCAGACAATCTTAGACAAAATCCGAAGCGAGCAACCGTCCAAGGTTGACAAGCTTCACACCATCATAGACTTTGCCGTATCTGTAGCTAATGTTTGCAGTACTATAAAGTCAGCCGGACTCCACTCGCACCTGAATAACCCCAGCTTGGTGCAGGAGCTTGTTGATAGACTACCCAACTGAGGTTGGATTGGGGCATTTAAAAGCACCGCCTTCTACCACTAATCTAGATACATTTAGCAATTGGCTTTCGCAAATAGCTAACGTTGCGGCTGATGTCACAACTACTGTACCACCGTGGGACCGTTCACAGAGTAAAGTGACCAAGAAGCCAAGGGTATTTGTTAACATCCACGAGAGGGAAGAAAATTCCGTTCCCAGAAGAGGGCCGGTGCTCGGCGTGATAGAGATTGCCAGTCGCTTCCGTTATGCCAATTTTTTTTTTGGGTATGACCATTCAATAGAGATGGGCAGTTACGAAGCTTTCTCTGCCGTACGAGTCTACGTTATCATGGTAGGCAAAGGTGTCCATCCAGGCAAACCTGTGGTGTTAATGGTTGCGTGTTCAGACATCACAGAATGTTGCACAAATCAGAACAGACAACATCAACGCAGAGAGCAGTTTCCAAATACAGCACCAATAATTTCCACGTAAGATCAACCTTCGGCACCAGGTGATTCAAAGAGGATCCCTTGATGAATGTTCATACCGTGAAATCGTTGGAACTTCCAATACAATCGATAAATGCGATAAAACCTCTTGCTAAATATAAACATTTAAAGAATGTACAACTAACATCATATGAAAATGCAAGACCACACTTACTTATAGGGCTACAGCATTGGAGGCTAAGAATTCCATTTAAATCGATTGAAGGTACTGCGGATCAACCTGTTGCCATAAAAACAAGACTGGGCTGGACTGTCCTACTTGACGGAGGGAGCACTTCCACAGGTAGGGTAAGCCACCATTACCACATATGTGAATGTCAGAGGAGCATAAATGAGAGTATGTACCACCTAATGCAAAGTTTCTTCGCCATTGATACGACGGGAATAAGAAGTATCCGGAAGCCAGTTTCTACTATTGAGGAACGAACTAGGCAGTTGGTTGAAGAAAAAACGACATTCGACGGTGAAAGATATGATGTGTCCCTCTTATTGAAGAATAATGAGATCACACTTCGCAAAAGCAGACAGATGGCTGAAAAAAGATTGCTGTGTCTCGGAGGAAAAGTGTCCTGGGATCCTGAGATGTTTTCAAAGGTCAACGCAAAGTTCGACTTAACAAAGGCCTCTGACAGGAGTAAACGAATTTGGTATTTACCCATATTTCCAGTGCGTAATCCAAATAAACCGAATAAGATTCGTATGGTTTGGGGTGCTGCAGCGAAAGTAGAAGGGGTGTCTCTTAATTCGGTACTTCTAACAGGTCCGGACGAAGTTCCAGCCCTGATAGCTGTATTATTTCGTTTCAGAGAGAGGAGAATCACGCTCGTCGCGGATATCCGAGAGATGTTCCATCAAGTTACCTGAATGAAAAAGATTGGAAGTGGGTTCCCACCAAAGATAATGTAGCTGACTGGGACGACTTTCGTCCTAATAATAGGTGGTTTGACGTGAACAGTGGATCACTGCTCTCCGGGGATGGTTGTCTTGGGATTCGAAAGATTCGACTGAATTTGTCGCATTGTTTGTAGTATTATAGTAATTTTATTCCATGCCATTAAGATGTTATATTGGAAATGCACACGCAGAGTATGAAATTTTAAGTGATCTTATACTGCGAGTGTTATGCCTTCTTCAGCATTTTTTGATCGTCTCTCATTCACAACTTGTGTTGTTGTTCTTGGCTATGGTCAGACTTGAACTACAGACCTTCCGCTCAACAGTCGGTGATGATTACCATTGCACCACTACCACCCCCTCAGACCTTAGAGCGGTCTTAAAAAAATGTCGGCGAAGCTGCAGATATTGTGAAAAGAATCGTGTGGTCCCAAAACCTCCGATAATGGGTCAGCTACCTGCAGCAAGACTTATGTCATATACTCCTCCATTCTCATACGTCGGTGTCGATTACTTCGGCCCACTTTATGTTTAGGTGGGACGACGTAAGGAAAAGGGATGGGGTATGTTGATCACCTTCCTTAAAGTCCGCGCCATTCACATTGAAATCACACACAGCCTCACCAGTGACTACTTTATCTTGGGAATAAAGCGCTTCGAATCGAAAAAAGGCATGCCGAGGAAATTTTTTTCTAACAATGAAACAAACTATCGAGGGGCCAGCGAAGAATTGAAAAAGGCAATCAAGGGATTGAATATGGCTACCATGGCAAAGGGATTTGAAATGCAGCTCAAGTGGAACTTCATACCTCCGCAATCACCCCACATGGGAGGAAGCTGGGAACGCCTAGTACGCTCGGTTAAGACGACGCTTGTTAAAGTTTCGCTAACGAATAACCCCAGCGATGAACTCTTACTCAGTATGATGGCCGAAGTAGAAAAAGTAGTAAATTCCCGGCCACTTACTTATGTACCAATTGAAATCGACGGTCAGGAGGCCCTCCCACCTTTTTGTTGGGGTCATCAAACGGATTTAAAATAGCTGGCGAAATATTCTGCGATGGCGCTTCGATGAGGAAGAATTGGCTTTTAAGTGAGAAGTGCGCAAACACCTTTTGGCATCGTTGGATTCGCGAATACCTACCGGACTTGACGCGTCGAAGCAAATGGTTTAGTCCATCCCGAGCGATAAAAAAAGGTGACATAGTAATCAAAGTTGATGCGATCAATCCATGGAGTAGCTGGCCAACGGGAAAAGTTATCAAAGCTATAGAGGGTTGTGATGGAACTATAAGAAGTGCAATCGTGCAAACGTCAACAGGAAAATACACCCGACCGGTAGTAAGAAAATGAACACCAATTTTTAAGGAGAATGAACGATATGACATCTAACAAAAAAGAAGAATTTTGGGTTGATTTTTTTAGGTATACCGCCATTTTCTAGAAGCACGGAAGATTAAAAAACAACTTAAAAAAATTAAGGAACTGAAATACTGGGTGAACATACACTGCTGAATTTCAGATCTGAAAAAAAAAAGCGTTAATGAGGAGATATTGCATCTTTCGATATTGTATTTTCTTTTCTTTATTTTTTTATCCAACTCGCAAATAATTACGAAAATCCTCTGACGAATTTTCATTCAATTCTCTTAACAATTTCCGATGAATTTTTTCTACGTTTTCGGACCCATATGGTTTAACCCTCATTCGCTTTTTCCTTTTTTCTCTGAATTTTTCTTCATTTTCAGTATTTCATCAATAATTATCACCAGAACAAGAGCACGTGTCGCCATGTTAACACTTCGAAATTTCTACCGCAAATTAACTCTGTCAAACAAATTTTATTCTGAGCGCTAGGTTGGTCGTCAATCAAATCGTAGACAAATCGCTCTTTTTCCGATTCCTCTTTCAAATTTCATTCCGTGGTGCGAATGGTATCACACACTGACCCGTGAGGCATGGCTCTTTTTCAATTTCCTCTTTCTTCCTCATCCGCTAATTTGACAGTTCGCTCATTTTTCGTTTTGCATACGAAGTGTTCGTGTTGGGATGTAGATTATTGTCGTAAAGAATTTTTTTAAATTTTGCTTGTTCCTATTTGTTAACGAAAGTAGATTCAGATAGTTTACACACACTTGTAATTGATTCGTCTGTTCAAAATACAAAAGAAATAAATAAATGTATTAACTTTATTTTAAATACACTTACGTAATAACTTTATTTTAAATACAATCGATCATTTCCTGTCGGCGGAAGGATTTCAAGTCCAGTTGTCGTCAACTGTCAGCAAAGATAGAAATCTGTTCCTTCGTTAGGTCTCGTTCACATAACGACGACAAGGTGGCGCTAGTTAATGATGTTTGTTTTAAAACTTCGTTCTTTATTATACTTCTTCGAGACGTTTATCGGCCTCGATCAACCAATTACTATCAAAAAACGGAAGGGCACCTTTTTTTTCTTTTTCTCTAAGCATTTTTTTTTAATTTCTTTTCCTAAAACCAAAAAAAACAAAAACAAAAGTTTAACTATCTTAACTAATTAAAATTACCTTACTGGCCCTGTATAGGTACAGGTACTCTAAAGCAGACAGCACGTTCTTTAAACTATGTCTTTCGACTTAATTAATAACTCAATTGAAATAAATGAATAATAAAAGCTAAGAAAAGTTTAAGAAAAACAAAAACTCAGCATCTGATTCTGATTTTTTGATTTTATCTAAAACTTACAACTAACTAAAACTAGCTTAACCTTCCTTAACTACAATACACATAGAATATATATACATATATGTCGCAGTATGCAACACATAGAAAATATAAGCTAACCTAACTGTAATGAATTCTCCAAAAAAACCAAATAAAGCGTGTCATACTAATACAGATAGGTATTTTCCGTTTTTCTTTGCTTGGTAATTCACATTGCGTTTCTTCTCTGTTGTGGCGAGCAAGACTGAGTGGACACTGCTGCTCGTCTAGTGCGGCCGTAGCGCGACTAAGAGAGATGGCAATAGAAAAGCCATGAACATGTGTGCGTACATGAAGATGATCGCCGTTTAGGGTGAGGAATTGTGAAATTCCAGGACGGCAGTCTTTGTGCAACATGGAAGAAGGAAGGACGTCAAGTCACCGGACTCGCTCGGCTCGCCCAACAGCAAGGGACGAGATGATGAAAAGTATACGATCTGGGGATGAAACGGCCCCTCCGACATCAGAAGTGGGATCCACTCCGCCCCAAGCGGCTTCTGACGATCGCTTGTGTACGCTTTTGGAAGCGCAACATCGCAACTTTGTGGAGCTAATTAAAGCTGTGCAAAATAACCAAATATCATCAAGAGTGGCAAAGATAGTAACGCTTCCAAAATTCAACCCCGATTGTGCTCGTGCTGATGCTCTTTCCTGGTGTACGACCGTGGACTTAATTCTGTCTGAGAATGAACTAGAAGGCAGCGCTCTTCTCATAGCTCTCAGTAAATCTCTAGAGGGAACCGCTTCGCATTGGATGGCACAGATATGTTTCGCCGGTATGACCTGGGAACAATTCAAGGAATTGTTTATTCAACACTTCGAAGGCAATGAAACCCCTGCAGCTACAGTGATGAACATCCTTAAGAGTCACCCAAAGGAAGGAGAATGTCTTTCGTTGTATGGTAGTCGCCTAGTTACGTCACTCACATCTAGATGGAAATCAATGACCGCAGAACAAATAGCCATATCGGTTGTCTTGGCGCATATGGCTCAAATTGATAGCAGACTTTAACGGTTAGTATTTACCACAAATATAACAACGCGAAATGAGCTACAACAAGAAGTGAAAGCATTCGCTTTTGGGAAAAGAAAGGAACACTTTTCGTCAGAAAATCCTTCTTGTTCATCGATAAACAAAAAAACTAAAGTGTCCGCCACAATCAAGTGCCACTACTGTGGAAAAACGGGTCACAAGATTGCGGAGTGTCACTTGAAAAGGAATAAAGGAAACCACCAACTAAAAGGCAACCTGAACTCCGCTAGTCCATCAGTGGGAAAGGATCGTTCAACAATAATCTGCTACAAGTGTGGAGATCCTGGGCATATTGCATCAACATGCCCCGTGCGTAGTTCTTCATCCAACAAGAACAAACCAGATGTGAGACAAGTGAATCTTTGCATGGTAGCTGAACCGAAGGGTACTTTGTTCCAGTCCAGTGAGTCGTATTCATTTTGTTTTGATTCTGGAGCTGAATGTTCACTCGATAAGGAATCGATTTCACATAGATTTTCCGGGAAAAGAATTAATAATGTTGTTGTTCTCAAGGGGATTGGGTATAGTACTGTATGTAGTACCTTACAAATTCTTTCCAACGTTACAATTAGTACATATTCTTTTGAGGTATTATTTCATGTTGTTTTAGATAATTTCTTAAAATTCGATGTAATGATTGGCCGTGAAATTCTGAGTCAGGGTTTCGGAGTTTCAATTTCCTCTGATAAATTTCAATTCTTTAAAGTAAAATCAGTATGTGCATTAAAAGCGTCTGAAAATTTTGCTGACTTTAAAAACATTTACACAGGACTGAATGATGAAAATAGAAAACGTTTTCTAGATATTTTAAAAGAATATTCCGATTCATTTATAGCGGGTATTCCAAAAAGCCGTGTAACCACTGGACAGTTAGAGATACGTCTAATTGATCCTAGTAAAACTGTTCAAAGACGACCCTACAGACTTAGTGCAGATGAAAAGGAGATAGTTAGACACAAAATTAAAGAGTTAATGGAATCAAATATTATTCGCCCAAGCTGTTCTCCGTTCGCTAGTCCTATACTTTTAGTTAAAAAGAAAGATGGCTCCGATCGTCTATGCGTGGATTATCGTGAGCTTAATGCCAACACACTTTCCGATAGATATCCACTTCCTCTCATAGCCGACCAAATTTCTAGACTACATGGAGCTAATTATTTTTCATGTTTGGATATGGCAAGCGGGTGTCACCAGATTCCAATACATCCTAATTCAATCGAGCGTACTGCATTCGTCACACCTGAAGGGCAGTATGAGTATTTGACTATGCCTTTCGGGCTGAAGAATGCCCCATCCGTGTTCCAACGAGCAGTAACGAGAGCATTGGGCGAACTTGCCAATTCGTACGTCATTGTCTACGTAGACAATATCTTAATTATTGCTCATACTATGGAAGAAGCATTTGAAAGGTTAAAGATTGTTTTGGAAACTTTATTCCAAGCAGGGTTCTCATTCAATATAACAAAATGCTCTTTTCTCAGGACGAGTGTGGAATTTCTGGGATTTAAAATTGAAGCTGGTGAAATTCATCCCAATGCACGTAAAATCCAGGCGTTGATTGATTTACCTCCTCCTCGGTCCGTTAGCCAAATTAGACAATTTATCGGCTTGGCGTCATATTTCCGACAATTCGTACCCAGGTTCTCACAGCAAATGAAACCACTTTATAGTCTTACTTCCAAGAACACAACTTTCAATTGGAAACCTTATCACGAGCGAATACGTCAGAAAATAATAGACACGTTGACGAACAAACCGGTGTTAATTATTTTCGATCCTCAATACCCCATTGAGCTGCATACTGATGCTAGCTCAGATGGCTACGGAGCAGTACTGCTGCATAGAATTGATAATAAACCTCACGTAATTGAGTACTACAGTAAACAAACATCCTCAGCAGAATCTCGTTATCACTCGTACGAATTGGAGACTTTGGCTGTGTTCAATTCGATAAAGCATTTTCGACACTATTTACATGGTCGTCATTTTGTTGTTTTTACGGATTGTAACTCGTTAAAGTCTTCTCGTACCAAAACTAACCTTACTCCAAGAGTCCATCGTTGGTGAGCATACATGCAGTCTTTTGATTTTGATGTACAATACAGGCCGGGGAATAGAATGGCTCATGCGGACTTCTTCTCTCGTAACCCTTTACCATCAGAGCCCGACACGATTAATATTTAAATTTCTGAAAAGCACATTCATCTGACCGAAATTACCGAGAATTGGCTCATTGCAGAACAGCAACGAGATCCTGAAACATTTTCAATTGTTTGTAAGTTGCGTGATAGTGATCTGGAAGTTGATGTGGCAAGGACTTACGAATTACGACGTGGCATTCTGTACCGGAATATTCAAAGAAACGGGAGAACATTATGTTTATCTGTTATTCCAAGACCCTTTAGATGGTCTGTAGTCAATCATGTACACGAGGCCATCATGCATCTTGGTTGGGAAAAACATTGGATAAACTATATGGATTCTACTGGTTTGAGAATATGTCTAAGTACGTTCGTAGGTTCGTAGATAATTGTATTACTTGTAGATTATCTAAGCCAACGTCAGGTAAAGCACAAATAGAACTTCATCCTATACCTAAAGTGGATATACCTTGGCATATGACAAGACACATTGACATCACATTGAGCGGTAAAAACGATATTGAAGAATATGTTATAGTTCAGATAGACGCATTTACCAAATTTATTTATTTGTACCACACGGTTAACATTGACACAGATAGTTGCATTAGAGCGATCAAGTCATCCATATCATTGTTTGGGGTACCTACGCGCATTATTGCTGATCAGGGCAGGTGCTTCTCTAGTGTAGGTTTTCGTGAATTTTGTTCGGCGCAAAAAATTGAGTTACATTTAATCGCAAAGGGCGCTAGCCGTGCTAACGAACAAGTCGAGCGTGCTATGAGTACCCTAAAAGGTTTGTTAACCGCTGTGGAAATTAGTCAGCGCTCTTGGCAAGACGCTTTAAGCGAAGTCCAGCTGTCTTTGAATTGCACGACCAATCGAGTGACGAAGTTTAGTCCATTAGAGTTACTAATAGGAAAGGAAGCAAGACCTTTTAATTTATTACCAATATGTAATAACGAAAATAAGGTTGATGTCAGTTTTGTAAGAAAAATGGCTAAAATTCATATTGAAAAAAATGCTTGTTGTGATAAAAATAGATTTAATAAAAATAAAGCAAGAATTGTACGACATGAGATTGGTGATTGTGTACTGCTCAAAAATGAAGAAAGACATCAGACTAAATTGGATCCGAAATTCAGAGGTCCATTTGTGGTGACAGAGATCCTAGACGGAGATCGATATGTCCTGAAGTCGTTAACTAGTAAAAGAACATATAAGTACCCGCATGAGTTTTTGCGACGCATGCCAGCGGAAGGGATCCCCAGAGAACTTGATATAGTGGTCGACAATGAAGGCGTTGAAACAGACGTCAGAGAAGGCGTTGAAACAGACGTCAGAGAAGGCGTTGAAACAGACGTCAGAGAAGGCGTTGAAACATACGTTATGGAAGGCGTTGAAACAGACGTCAGAGAAGACGTTGAAACAGACGTCAGAAAAGACGTTGAAATAGACGTCAATGAAGGCGTTGAAAGAGACGTCAGTGGGTAATATCGGACATTGTGGTGAAACCTCGGTTCCAAATAGTCTATGCGTGCCTGGTAGCGAAGCAAGAGTTATTGAGATTGTTTGAAATGGTAGATTGAGTTACTCTGGGAATTCATTATTTGCTGTCAGTCATTGGTTTTGGGTATCTGTCACTGGAATGGATTTTTGATATGGAACATTAATTTATATAAAAAAAAAAAAAAAAAAAAAAAAAAAGAAGAAATGTTGAGCATGCCATGATGCCAGTTTTGTTTTCTTTAATTCTTTTAGAAACACTCGAGGCCGTGTGCTAGTCAGACTGGCCGTGTCGCAGTATGCAACACATAGAAAATATAAGCTAACCTAACTGTAATGTATTCTCCAAAAAAACCAAATAAAGCGTGTCATACTAATACATATATTTTCCGTTTTTCTTTGCTTGGTAATTCACATTGCGTTTCTTCTCTGTTGTGGCGAGCAAGACTGAGTGGACACTGCTGCTCGTCTAGTGTGGCCGCAGCGCGACTAAGAGAGATGGCAAGAGAAAAGCCATGAGCATGTGTGCGTACATGAAGATGATCGCCGTTTAGGGTGAGGAATTGTGAAATTCCAGGACGGCAGTCTTTGTGCAACCTGGAAGAAGGAAGGACGTCAAGTCTGCGAACTCGCTCGGCTTGCCCAACAGCAAGGGACGAGATGATGAAAAGTATACGATCTGGGGAGGAAACGGCCCCTCCGACATATACATAATTTACATTCACATTTTTTTTTCTTTTTTGGTAGATTTGTTTTATTATTTTTTTGTTTATTTTATATTAGCGGCACCGCTAATCCATCTTGTATCAACCTACGTTTATCTAAATAGAGGACTGCCTCTGTGGGGACAAAACCATTAAGGCGCACCCTCTCGTGATACGAATTATTGGGGTAATAAACCGCGGAGATTAAGTTATTTGCCGAAGTCATTGCTCTTGCAACATGGCTTCGAATCAATTTTATCAGAAAATTGTCCACCCGTAAAATTCTAGCCCTATTGTATAGGACCTCTTCAGGGTCCTCGTCGCGTGCTCAGATTCCGGTGTTCTATGTAATCCAAGACAAATACTGAGACAGGCACCCGCGCATAAGTTCTTGCATTTGTTCCATTGAATATCTGATATAGTTTAGTGCCATATCCCGCTCTGAAACCGAATTGGTTATCTGGAATGATTTTATTGTCCTCAACCCATTTAGACAGGGCTCTATGGACCACCTTCTCGAAAACCTTGCTGATACTAGGAAGGAGACTTATCGGCCGGAGATTTGGCGGATTAGAGATGTCTTTCCCCTCTTGGGGATTAGTTGCACCGCTGTCTCACAATGCACCGGCGAATGCTGTCATTCACTTTATACACTTACTGGAAGACAACTCCTACTGTCGCCACCTTCTCCTGGGGATCCTCGTTCACGAAGAAATCCTCATCAAAGACGACGCACGCAACGGGGAGAAATGCTGAATATTAGTGTTCATTGTCTGATCAGATCCTGGTCCTGAATATCATTCTGATTGTTTATTTATTTGTGTGAACGTATTCGCGCTGATGGATTTTACAGGTCGAATTTTGTTGTTCCCATACAAACTCACAGATATTATATTTAAAGACATATTGAAGAACATTCACTGAAATTTTCAAACATTTTTCTTAAAAAATCCCGTAGATATCAGCTGCTGCACATTGTAAGTCGCCACCCGGATAGGCAGTTTGTGACCTCCACAATTTTTATCAGAAATCAAATTTTAAAAGAAATTTACTTTTTTCATAAGTATCTTCTTTTTTAACTTCAATTATAACAAAAAAAAAAAATATCCATTTTTTTAGAATGTGAAAATTAAGTACAATTTTTGGCCGTTTGTTTGTTTTTTTTGGCAATAAAAATAAGTAAAAATAAAGATATTATTTATGATTGAAGTTTCAAATAGAACGTATATATATGAAGAAATTGTGTGCTAAGTTTCGTCAGGATTGATCAAGAACTCTGCGAAGTAGAAAGTACACAATTTGTGTACACAAATTCGAAAAAAGTAGTCTTGAGAAAAACGCGTTTGATTAATACTGATTTTAAAATGTGAACGTCATCATAGGGTCACTAATACTTATATAATTTCTATCCGAGGTCTCAATTGTTAAAAGATACAAAAGAACATCTGCTAACGTTCTTCTGTCTCTCTTAACTATATACTTAGAAATGACTATAGTCATTATAGTCAGTCATGGCTATAGTCGCTATAGTCAGTCATGACTATAGTCGTTATAGTCAGTCATGAATGACTATAGCTGCGAAATGCGCTCGTTCAGATGCTTATATGTAACTTTTAAACGGTTTGGAATTTTGCTTTGAAATTTTCAGCTTATATTACTGAATAGTTGTAGAATCGATTTATGAACATTTTGGAGACCTCTACACCTATTTTGTTTTAAAGTGTCCGCCTAGGGCCAATAAGATACATATTTAAATTTATAAGGATAATTAAGCTAGTTTTAAGCATTTTTGTTTAGCGTAAGATAGTAGCAAAAATTTGAACAACATTTTAATAAAGGCCGATCACCACAATCAAAGAGAGTCGGGCGCGGTCAGTACTTAGATAGGGAGCCGCTTGGGAACACCGCGTGTTTTTGGCATCGGACTAACATTTTGTTTTTTTATTTTTTCTTATTGTTCTTCTTCTTCTTTCCTGAACCTGACCTCCGAGTTTTACCTGTCCATAAACTGTCTGTACAAGTGTTTGAGCCTTGACAGGAGTCTACTTTTCCGTCTGTGCAGTGCATCGATTGTCCCGCTGCGATACGTGTTCATGGTATCGTGCTTGGGGCGTGGTATCGTTCTATCCATTGTCTCTTCGTCCGTATCTTTGAGGTACATGTCGATCGCATAATTTTTTTTTTTTTTTTTTTTTTTTTTATAATTTGCGCGCGCAAAAGGGGTTATGACTACCCTTAAGTGTCCGGAATCAAGACACAGCACGGGCCGAAGGTATAGAGGGAGAAAGGGAGAGGAGGTACCTGTGCACATTGGTCCCAAATGTCTGTGGATTGTAGTGAGTAGGAAATATAGGGCTGGGAAGAGCATTCCATAAACGTGTTGTGCGGCTGAAGAACGAATCCCTGAACTTAACTGTACGTCCGAAAGCAGGCTTAAGGGTAAACTGATGAGCATTCCTGGCAAGACGAGTATTGCGGGTGAATTCATGGAGATGAGGAATGCAATTGGCTAACTCATTTGAGCAACGGTTGTTAAAATAGCGATAAAATAGTGACAAGGAAGACACATTACGTCGGTGTTCAAGCGAGTCAATTGACTTTGCGATATTAGTGTCTCCTATAATAGGCTTCTACTGCTAAGTGAAAGGAGGCGTTCGAAGTGAGCGCCATCGCCAGGGATTTGATAAAAGGCGGCCAACGTATCCTATAATCGTAGGATTGCAATTGGATATGCTCTCCCATCTCTGCGAATTCGTCTGGTACTGTGATTAGGGCACTAAGTCCGCAATGTTCACTGTCGTATGTGAAGGTATGTAGACAGTTCGTAGACCATTCGTTTGTGTCAGCCAGTCTCAGTCGAGAGTCAAGCAACATAAGATCCAGATAGGAGCCGTTCCTAGGACACGACGGACTATCCGTTGTGAGTAACTTGACTTCGTATTCTATGTTGTTCATAGCCCACAAATGGCTTAGTAGGCTCCCCCTAGTGTTGGGCACGTTATTTCCCCAATCACCATGTTTGGCATTTAAATCCCCGAACAGAATATAAAGGTTTTCATTCGAACTCAGTCGCAGAGATCGAAAGAGTATTTCGAACTCTGTGATAAAAACAAGGAGTTGAGGTGCTTCAGGTGTTGCGGCTAATGCAACAATATACGATATCTTACCATTCTTTAGGGGGATGCACACCCACCGCCTCGCGTGGCGTTGGGTCGTTCCCATTGAATTACTTTATAAGAACTGCGCCTGAACTTGTGCTTCTGGTTTAGCTTTGTTTCGCAAACCAGATGCACATCGGGGCTTTCGTCCTGCAGCTAGCTAAAAAGCACAGTTCTCCGTTCGTTAAATTAACATTCACCGACGGGATTTTTAAGTGTCTCTCAGCCAGCACAACCATTACGATTCAAGGTGTACTAGGCCCGGCAGAAGGGAGTAAATCCGATCCACTCGGGTCGCCTGGTATCGGATCTGTTATTGAGGCTGGCCGATCTGTCCTTGAATGGCAAGCAAAATCGAGCGCAGGTCCACCTCGGCCTCCGGTGCCTTGGAAACAGGTACGGAGGATTTGAAAGCAACCATGGATTTCTGTACCGTCAGTCCTGGACCTGTCGCCATTTGGGCGTAAGTCATATGGGGCGTAGCGGCTGGTGTTGGCAAACGTCCCGAAGGACGTTTCTCCTCATGCTTCAGCTTACGAGCCAGATTTAATTTATTTCGATCTTGGAACTTGGGACATCTTTGATAATTTGCAAGGTGTCCCCAGTTTCTACAGAGCACGCACTCGAGTTGCTCCCTGTCCGCGACTTTGTCTTGGCTTAGGTCGCATTTCTCCTTTTTCTAGTTCTTTGCACACCTAACGCATAGAGGCTGCATCTCGCAGTTCGACACGGATACATTGTAAAACGCTCCCGCCACACCCGAACAAGAGGTTCGGCCACACCCGTAAAGATACGGTAAGAATTTCTTCTTCTTCGCCGTCTGTCTGAACGCCTGAATGATGAATTGTTTTCACCATTGTAGCGGCCTTCCCCACGTCTGAAAGGTAGCTAAACACTTCCTCACCCACGGTTGCTGACTCTGGTTCTTGTTCGTGTTGTTGTTCTTCTTTTTGTGCTTTTGTGTGGTACAGCTGGCGTCGGGAACTCGGGTGAATTCGTTGCCGAGTCTTCGGATGATGCCTGCCGTCCTCCGATATTTTGATCTCCGGGATTATCGTACGACACTCCCTTGTTGACGAAAAAATATTTTACCCCAACCGGGGAATCGAACTCGCGAACTCTTGGCTAGGTACTTAACCCTTAACTTAGTCTTTCACTCTCTTCTTGTTCGTTTCCATCCTGTCACCTAGTTAGTAAGTTCATTAAGTTATTTTGTAGTTAAGTCATATTTTTTTGTTAAGGCTTGTATTAAGCTAATAACGACGCACCTATGGGGGCGTCAAATAAAAAAAAAACTTAACAGAAACGCACCTCTACCTTCCAGATGACAATACTCCGTACAAAAAGTAGTTCAATCAAAGTACAAATCACAAAATCAACTGACTTTGCTATACTTACAGCGATAAACATTGACTGAACAACCACATCTTCAACTCTCAGAACTAGTTTTCCATCATCGTAAGGAAGTTGACTAATTTGGCAGTTTTCAATGTCGCGAATAACATACCTGTCATTCTACGGAAGTAAGTGCTGGACGATGGAGCCTTCCAAAACGACGATTATTGTGATCGTAAGCCCTGATTATAACGTCGAAAGCTGCTTGCCTGAAGTGAGCTAAGGGTTAAAGTACGATAGCTTTAGCACCAAAAATAACGGTATAAGTGAAAGCATTTTTTACTAAAGTAGGGGGGGGTCTATCTCGCCCCTTTAGGAGGTACGGGCAATTTAAAAAAAAAAATTACTTAAAATTATTAAGACACAACGGAAACAGTTAAATGAAGTACGATACCGGTTTTGAAAGCCCGAAACCTATTCTTTAATCCTAAATTTAAATTAAATTTTTTATGTCAATAGTTTTTGAAAAATTCTCATGCAAACTCAGATTTTTTTAGAAAAAATTGAAAAAAAAGTTTAGAACAATTTTTTTTTCAAAAATTGTGAAATGAAGCGCTAAATTGTTTTTTTTATAGTCAATGCTTATATCAATTGTGAATCGAACACAAAAACCGAATGGTTTTTCATAGTTTTTGAGAAAATTGGAAATTACTAAAACTACTTTTTTGTGAGATTTTTGTTTTTTTGGTATTTACGGTGATCTCACTTTGAGGATTAATGTTGATGATAGGTCCATCTTTGTAAGTAAAGTACAGCAATTCATTTAGCATTACCCAGAATGCACCACGAGGAGGTAGACTTGCATTGCTTTCCGCATCCCAGTCAGTCAGTTTGTGAGTAAGTCAGGAGTTATTTAAAGATAGTCAAGTCAATTTTCAAGGTATGTTAGTCTCGTCAATGAAGTCATTGTTCGTAGTGGTGTTACTGTTGAGTTCGTCGTCGGTGGTGAGGGGCCGAGGTTCTTTTGACGGTAAGACACCCTCTGAGTGCTCGCTATGAACGGTGGGAGGTTCGAAGTCCTGTACTTGCAAATCCATACTTTCTTTACAATCGATAAAACATGGGTACAATTTTTTTTACGTCTAGTGAAAATTCCATGATTTGGTAGCCCAAGTCGTCCTTATATTCTTTTTCAAGGCAGTATTTCGACAAAAAAAAGTGCCATATATTGATGAAGGTGGTGCGTTGTTTTGCGGCATAAAATAGTTATTTTTTCAGAAGCTTGTTCTGATTATACAGATCATTAATAGTGTTGGTTGCATCTGTCTAGTTAACATATTCGCCTTTGTTGTGGTTCGTAACTTCATGAGTCGTAGGACTAGAGAACATTTTCTCAACACCTATGTACTGGCGTGCGCTGTCGAAACGAATACGACTGGAGTTGGGGTTAACGTAGTTATGGATATAGGGCCACAAATCTTTCTTACATTTGGAGTTCCCTTTAAAGAAGGGCCCGAACTTATTTTCTTTGCAAAACAACCCCAACATTGTCATTTGTTCGGTTACACGGCCTCTGTGGTATTTCCTTTTTGTAAGAAAAGTCTCGTCGATTTGTACAGTTCGCCGCCAGTGTTAACATCAACGTGAGAAAGTAATCTATATAGTATATATAATATCTATTGTATATACATATCTATTATTATATATTTAAGGAGCATAGTGTGTCGGCCGCTGACGCAAGATGAGGGAGTTCGGATCCCGATAACACCAACGCCATCGAATGATTATTTCGCGGCGTCCCTCCTCGGCGGGGTACTGGCAAAACCCTCGTTGTACACTTGCCTTGAAAAAGCTTCTCTGCTCTCGCCGTTCGGTATCGGAATTAAGCTTTAGGTTCCGTTCACTTGTGTGAAAAGCAAATCGCACACAACATAAGTGAATAAAAAGAAGCTTGGCTCTGGCTCGTCATGAACTCTAAGGTGTCTGTCTGACAGTACAATGGACCAGTGTTTGTGTCTGAGTGCTCCAACAGATAGCAGAAGCCTCTACAAAAATTAAAAACCATTGTAGTAGAATTACTAAGTTCACTTTTATTGTCGTGATGGCGCCAAGCGATTATTGCTAGTTTTAAAATTATAATATACAATAATATTTTAAAAAATCCTTAAGTTTTAGCTTAAAATTTAATTAAATTACCTGAAAAACGGTCCCCATAGGCATTTTCAACACAAAAGAGATAATTATCGCAAGCAACTCGCGAATCTCTAGCCGACATTGAAGCCCATGGAAAAATTGGCAGACCGCCAATTGAAGGTGCGCGAGATAGCTGAGACAGTAGGCATTTCAAAAGATCGCGTGGGTCATATACTGCATGAAATTTTGGGCATGAGAAAGCTGTCGGCACGATGGGTGCCGCGTTTGCTCACTCCGGACAACAAGCGCAACGTGAGCCCACTTCAGAGCAGTGTTTGACGCTGTTTAAACGAAATCTGAAGGAATTTCTGCGTCATTTCGTGACAGTCGACGAAACATGGATCCACTGGTACACACCAGAGAACAAAGAACAGTCGAAACAGTGGACTTCACCCGGCGAACGTGCTCCGAAGAAGGCGAAGACTGTCCCATCGGCCGGAAAGGTGATGGCCATCGTTTTCTGGGATTCACTAGGTGTGATCCACATCGACTACCTGGAGAAGGGCAAAACGGTCACAGGACTGTACTATGCCAAATTATTGGGCCGATTCGACGACGAATTGAAGAAAAAACGGCCCCATTTGGCGAAGAAAAAAGTGCTCTTCCACCATGATAACGCACCGGCTCACACCTCCGCCCTCGCCACGGCCAAATTGGTCAGATTGGGCTACGAACTGCTGCCCCATCCACCGTATTCTCCAGATTCGGCCCCGTGCGACTTCTTTTTGTTTCCAAACTTGAAAAAGTCACTCGCCCGGCAGAAATTTCAGTCGAATTCCTCATTGACCTCCTCGGTCATCGCCGCCACGGAGGCCTACTTTGCAGACCTCGAGAAAACGTATTTTTCAGGCGGGTTAAAGAAGATGGAGCATCGCTGGGTCAAGTGTATCGAACTAAAAGGAGATTATATTGAAAAATAAATCGCCATTGCTCCAAAATTTTTGTTTTTCTTTTGTAGGCTAAGTAGATATCGGACCACCCTCGTAGATGGGTTGATTGCATTACTGAAATTTTTGTCCAACAACGGTACGAAAGCCAAACGTTTGTTCGGTTATATTTTTGCATCATTATCAAGTGCATTACATATTGCATAAGTACAAACATATATATTACTCAGAGTAAATATTTTACTGCAACATTCGAACATGTGAATTTTCTAAAATAAGAAATCAGCAAAAACATGCCATTAACTCTGTAATTTTGGGATAAGTACTGTGGCACCTGTTTGACGAAAAGCACCTTCTCTGAACGGAACAACGAAGTTGTGTGAGCGGGACCTGTGACATGCGAAAAGAGAATTTAAATCCCTTAATCCCACCACCCAGGTAACAGTTCCTTTAAGAAAAATGTTGATATAGGCGACTGATAGACGTTTAATCTATTATTCATTCACTTACCTCAAAGAAAGTCCACGTAAATGCCAAAAACTTCTTAGCATCGGAAGGAATAAAGTAATTAGCTATGGCGTGTAGGTGTGTTTCACTTGGTTGGAACTCAGTAACTTTATATCCTAAGTAGTTTATCATTGAATAATAGTATGTCATAAAATAGCTTTAATCCCAGCCCGTTCATTGGGATACATTGGGGAATCTAACCAAAAAGCTCCTTATGATCAATTATTTTTTCACTTGAAATAATCTGATTATCATCTATAAATTTCCCAAGTACCCTATTGATAAATCTTTGAAAAACACTTGGAGCATTCTTGAATCCGAAACGCATTCTTAAAAACCCATACTGTGCATTGGATGCAACAAAAGAGGTGTACTGTGTTGATGCGGAAGATTTTTTTTACTTCAAGAGAAAATATCTTTAACCTTCTAAAAACTCTATACAATCCTCGATCAGCGGAAGTGGGTAGTTATCACGAACAGTTAGGTTATTAAGGGCGCAATCAACACACATACGGGTTTCACCTGATTTCTTTTTCACTAATGCCCGTATTACCATTCGCGAGTCGAACCACACAATTTCGTATTACCGTTCGCGAATCGCGCAGATGGCATTCGACTCAAATGTCACAATTTTGGCGAACTACGATTATTTCGTATTACGGTTGGCGAACGTTCGACTGAATTTCTGTTTCTTATGTCAAATTCAGTCGAACGCAAAAAGTTGGTGACTGGAAGGAGAACGTTCGTTACATTTAAAAAAATATTTGTAGTAATGACGGACAACCGAAAAATGTAAGCAATAAGAAATAAAATGAATATATTTTAAAGTAATTGGCGTTTTATTTTCTCTTTTTCAAGTTTAAAGAAAACCAACAGTCATCAGTTTGGTAAGCTGATGCAGTTGATGGAGGCAAATCTAGACGTTGCCAAGGGCATATGCGCGTTTGGATCTTCAAAAAAGAAGGAAAAAGAGTACTGGGAAGTATTCGCAATCTCTTATCTGCCTTCTCAATCGATACATATTCCTCGTTTTGTTTTCATTCCAATCATTTAAAAAAAATAAAACTTTGCTAATCATTTTTCTGCTTTTACTTTTTAAATTTGAATTGCAACACTCAATTACTTTTGACGTTTGACACAACCAGTGAATTGACAGTCAGTCAATTGCCAGCGAGAGAATTTGGGTGAATTTCAGGCGAATGAAGAGATTCGCGTACCGTAATACCTCGATCAGCTTAGTTCGCCTGGGAGTTCGACTCGCGAACGGTAATACGGGCATAAAACTGTCTGCGATTTGTTTTTTACACAGAACCTAAAGCTAAATGCCGATTCCGAACGGCGAGAGCTGAGAAGCTTTTTAAGGCAAGTGTACAACGAGGGGTTTTGCCAGTACCCCGCCGAGGAGGGAAGTGACGAAATAATCATTCGATGGCGTTGGTGTTATCGGGATCCGAACTCGCCCATCTTGCGTCAGCGGCCGACACACTACCCACTGCGCCACGGCGCTCCCTAAACCTGAAGAGGTAGTTTTGAAAATTTGAAAAAAAAAAAAAAAAAAAACTTTTCTCTAATTCATCAAGGTTCATAACTGCACGAATTCAATTGATTCGAAATCGATTTATCAACAATAACAGACAGCGGAACATTTCTTTGACATGAAGACATTTTATTTTCAGAATGAGTACAAAACTTAATTTTTAAACGTACATTGAAAATTTAAAGCACATCGCGACCAAGGAGTAACGGAAGGGATACGACTTGATCTGAAATTACCAAAAGAGTCTTCTTCTTCTTTTCCTTTTTCCGGCGTTGTTATGGTCAGAAGTGTAGGACCATAACCTTCCCACTTAACTGCATTCCTAATGGTCCGCTTGTGGGGTCCGTCGGTTTGACCTCAGAAAGTAGCGGCAGGCTTCTCGGTTTGGGATTACTTCATCGCTGAGGCCAATCAAATGCTGGAGATTCCCGGTGTTGTAAGAGTAAGATCAAACAAAAAAAACTGGAGCATGCCCGTGTCACAAAAAAAAAAAAAAAACTTTTTCTTATCCGACCTTATAACTCGAAATTACAAAACGGTCGATTTTTGTTTCCACCTATTCCTCTATATTTTGAATAAATCGATCTTCTTTGTCTGTGTCAGTCTCCTCTCGGATCCTCGCATGGATTTCATTGGCGGAAAATGCACCCACTTCGTGTTGTCGGAAGTCCCAGGGATTGTGTCTTCGTATAGGTTTCCAACTTGTATGATTGAAGCTGACGCCGGCACATTCACTCCTGCAACCTTGAGTGCGTCGACCATGTGCCGCTTTGCCACGTTCCGGTTAGACATCGTGGCGAAATTAATCGATGAAAATCTTTGTGATCTGGATTCATCCACGTAAACTGTTTTCGAATTTATCGGTGATACCCCACATCTGACGTAATATTAACCAGGGCTGTAAAGTACTTCAGTATTTTAGAACTTGAGTACGTGATAAGTACAAGTGAACGTGGATACTTGTACTTCAGTACCTTGGCACTTGTACTTGCAAAATACTTAAGTACGTACTTAAATTAAATAACTGCTTAAATACTTCAACTATTTTAAAAACCTACAAGTACTTTTAAGTACCTAAAAGTATATTTAAGTACAATAACTACAAGTACTTCGAAGTACTTACCAGTATTCAAGTAATTGCAAGAGCATAAATTTATTTTAAATATTTACAAGAATGCCAAATATTACTGTCATTTTGTCCTTTGACCAATACAAAACAAACCAATAAATATTTAAAATTATAACAGTATATATATATAAGAAACCAATCAAATTAATGTTATCTATTAATACGAACATTTTTTTTTTTAACAAAATGTTTAAGTACTTCTGAAGAACTTGGAAAAACTGTTCAAGTACTTAGAAATACTGTTCAAGTACTTAGAAGTACGGTTCAAGTACTTAGAAGCACTGCTCAAGTCTTTAGAAGTACTGATCAAGTACTTAGAAGTACTACTCAAGTACTTAGAAGTACTACTCAAGTACTTAAAAGTATTGCTCAAGTGCTCAAAAGTACTGCTCAAGTACTTAAAAGTACTGCTCAAGTAATTAAAAAGTACTGGTCAAATACTTGGACTCATAGTACTTGTACTTGATTTCATACATCCCTGGTATCAACTTTATTTTAAACACAATCACGTAATAACTTTATTTTAAATACAATCGGTCATTCTTCGTCGGCGGAAAGATTTCAAGTCCAATTGTCAACTGTCGGGAGAGATCGAAATCTGTTCCTCCGTTAAGTTTCGTTCACTTAACGACGAGTATGTGGTACTAGTTAAGGACGTTTGTTTTTAAAACTTTGTTCTTTCTTATATTACATTAAGTACAATTATAAATTATTAGAAAATAAAAACTTTACTTCTTGCATATTTGTAAATTGCGGTGTCAACAGAAAATACGTTCAGATGAAGAGAAACTGGTCGAAACACCCCAACTTTGGCTCGTACGAGTATATGTCCTTGAAGACAGATCCACTTTTTTACTCTCGGGAGGATTGGTTCCATAAGGTGTGAATCTTTTGTTTTATTATATCGATAGTCATTGGTAGGACCCAGATCTTTTGACTTTGTTTAAATACTCCCTTCACGTTGTGACGTACAGAGGTGAACATAAGGTGTATTTTATTATGCCACATGATCCGATCTAGATAAAAGAGTACAGATCAACGAATAGCGATCTAGACATTTCGTCTTGTTCACATTGGAAAACAAAATTTAATTGTGGAATTGCCATATGAAAGAAAATTTTTCTCTTCAATCAAATTTTATACGATCGTTTTAAATGCCGATTATAATAATTTTTATCAATATACACCAATTGGGGGTACTATTTCCTCAATTCACTCAAAAGTTTTAGAAAATTAAGTTAATACACATATATTATAGCATTATGAGTACAATTACTTTATACGAAAGGTAAAATTGTTTAACCAAATCCCTGCCACAATTTTATATGTTCATCAGGCAATGATTCTCCTAATTTGAATGCGAAACCAGTGGGTAATAGTGTAAACTCAGTTCCACTCAAACTCGGATCTTGAAATTGATCCAGATAACGAGCTGGTTCACGTGTTGTTATTGTAATACATGTAAACCATGATCCGGATAAGATCTGGATGGCATAATAAAAAACACCTAATGTTGCCCCTGGTATCCATAATTGTTTCAGGAGAAATTTCGTACCGACCGATGTTCACTCCACAAGCAACGAAAGTTAATGAAAGAAAATTAAAATATAGCGAACAAAGAGAAAACAAGAACATCACATTGAGCCATAAACAAAATCGCCCGCGACTCACCAGAAACTTTATTTTCCATCCCATTTCAGGTCATCTCCCGTCTCTTTTGAACTTGTTGTACCGTGAGGCGTGGGGAAACGTGTGATAGCCGACTTTTCTGGTAAAGATCGGAATATGAACACGACATCCGAGCCAACATAAACAGCAGAAATCATTTTTTCCAGGATAGCTCATTTGTAACGGGCTTTGTCGCGAAGAACCTGGACATCACTCAAAATATATGGGTTTTGCGGGAAAGACGTACGTCTCACTCTGGTTTCTGGTTAACAGTTTGCTAACATTAAATGGCAATTGGTATTTGGTAAATTTTTTATATTGTTAATCACTGCCAGATAAATAAGACCAATTGTGAACAATGATTATCTGGATTATGTTATACAAACAAGCAGCCATTAAATGCCCTATATTAACAGAAAATGTGAAACGTAGCATTCGAAATCGTCCCTGTCTATTATAGCGTATAGTGTTTATTTAGGACTGATGTATTACTTTAGCTGATTTCACCTTATTAATTCCTGACGTATTGTTTGTATGATACTTTAACAGAGGCTGAGTTAATTTTTCATTGAATTCGACCTTAAATTTTAAGATTATATACCTGGTATATCCTCAATAATGTAGTATAATAATAAGCATATAAGTCAAGTAAAGAATACTTTAATCACGAACATTAATACACCTCTTTTTACATGTAGGCTGGTTCTTCCTTTATTTTTTTTATATTTAAATCTTAATATTCACTTTGTTTCTGGCAGCACACGCCTTAATTCCAAAATGATTTATTCAAATTAAACACGAAATAAGATTAATTTGAACCCTCTGTTTCTTGAATTCCAGAGTAGGAGATTCCACGAATCTTTCGAAATATGAAGCTTTAAAATGAGTAAGATTACTTTATGAATAATAATATAAAAAAAAATATCTATGATTGATAAGTTTGCAAAAAGGAGACGTCTTCAGTTTCGTTAAATCAATTGTAATTTCAAAAGGAAAATCTGGCACATATTGCTGCCATAATAGTTCACACTTTTTTTTTCTAAATCATTTGTTTTCCTTTTTTGTCGTTTACATAGCTTTCTCAGAATGTTGTTTTTTCATTATTAGTGGAATCTTAATTACGAAGGAATTGTTCACTACCCTCCTGTTTTGATTACATACTAAAAATATATATTTTAAATTTTATGGAATTGAAAACTGGAAAATACACATCTATCTTCCCAAACATAAACGTTTCAAAACGAAAATTACGTTAATCCAGAGTTGTACCAGTAGTTTATGTTTGAATTATACCGTATTTAATTTAGTGACGACGGACGCACACACTACGTATGATCATGAGTTCTTGGTTTGGCATGAATTAATCATTTCGTATTTTCTTCAATTCTGGTTGGCTGCTCTGGTCTTCCGAACTTTCACAATGTAGAGATCTGAGACACAAATAAATTAAACATTAAAAAAACGATAACAGTAAATTAAAGGACGCACTAAGCCCTTACCTTTTTCCACTGCTCAGCGTTGTATCACTATCATTTGTCTCGTCATTTGCTATAATAGGTGTAACTGGTTTTCCAAGGCTGTCTTCGGATCTGGAACTACTCTCATCTAAACTGTCAATCACACCTGAAGAGAAAAAGATATTTTATCGCCAATTCCGCACAGAAAAACAATCTGGTTTATTTCATCTGTTAAGTTGTTCAAAGAATGAATTAGACAAACTGATTTGTGATAGATGATTCATATTTGTTTTTTTCCTGAATTAAGGTATTATTTAATAAGTCCGTCCGCGTACTTTCTGTAACATAACTTTTGCTTTATAAATTTAAGGAGAGTCAAACCTCTGTGATGCAAAAAATGATGAAAAAATAAACGAACGCGAAAACGACAAAATGTACATGCTTTTTTTTTATAATTCGTGCAGGTTCAAGAGTTACGCTCTTATGATATTTGTCACACAACCTGGACGGGGTGCAGATGGTTTGTGTCGATGTTCGTTCACTATTCTCCGGGGCTGGTTGTCTTGGGATTCGAGAGATTCGACTGAATTTGTCGCGTTGTTTGTAGTTTTACAGTAATTTTATTCCATACCATTAAGATGTTACGAGTATATTGGAAATGCACACGCAGAGTATGAATTTTGACGCAAGATGAGCGAGTTCGGATCCCGATAACACCAACGCCATCGAATGATTATTTCGCGGCGTCCCTCCTCGGCGGGGTACTGGCAAAACCCCCCGTTGTATACTTGCCATGAAAAAGCTTCTCGGCTCTCGCCGTTCGGAATCGGCATTAAGCTTTAGGTTATGTTCACTTATGTGAAAAAAGAAATCGCACACAACATAAGTGAGTAAAAAAGTAGCTTGGCTCTGGCTCCACATGAGCTCCAACGCCATCTAAGGTGTCTGTCTGGCAGTACAATGGACCAGTATTTGTGTCTGTGTGCTCCAACAGATAGCAGAAGCCTCCAAAAAAAAAAAAAATTAATTTTGAAGTGATCTTATACTGCGAGTGTTATGCCTTCGTCAGCATTTTTTGATCATCTCTCATTCACAACTGATGTTGTTGCACAGTTTTTTTTTCCGTATGGAAATTGTTCTTGGCTATGGTTAGACTTGAACTACACACCTCCCGCGTAACAGTCGGTGAGGATTACCATTGCACCACTACCACCCCGATTGTCAGTTTGGCAATCGATTTGTTGCAAGAGCTGATAGCCTCATCGTGGCCAAGTTACCGGTAGTAAAAAAAAAACAAAACAAAGAAAAAACAGTGTGGCAGTCTTTTATGACAATTGCAGATCACTGCCATTATATTCTGAGATAGTTTACTGGCTCCTCCACGAACGTGATGTCGCGCTCCGCGAGCCCGAGCGCCTCAGGTTCAGTAAGTCGAATTCACGCCGAGATCGAGAAGACGTCGTCCGACAGCATCAAACACCAATGGCATGCTTACATAGGTTATTGTAGTTTAGGGTAGGTTAGGGTAAGCTAAGGTAGGCTGGTGGGTAGGTTTAGTTATTTTTAGTTCAAAAAATAAAAATAAAAAATATATATATACATACATACATATGTATATGTGTATATACATGTGTGTATGAATATACATGTGTGTATGTATATACATGTGTGTATGAATATACATGTGTGTATGTATATACATGTGTGTATGTATATACATGTGTGCATGTGTATACATATGTGTATGTATATACATATGTGTGTGTATATACATATGTATGTAAACAGATACATATAATACTAAAAAAGAAAAAAAAAGAAAAAAAGAAAAAAAAAACAAAAAAATTATTAAAAGATATACATATATGTATTATGTATATATATAATATATGTATTATGTATATATATAATATATGTATATCATGTATATATTTTTGTATATATAATTTAGTTCAGGTAGGTTAAGCTAGTTTTTACTTAGGTGTAAGTTTTAAATATAAAAAAAAGAGTTCTGATGCTAAATTTTTCTTAACAAATATTTTCTTAGCTTAAGCTTAAAGTTTAAAATTATTTTAATTGTTATAATTTTTTTTTTTCACAAGACCGAAAGGTATATTTAATCTGTTCTTCTTACTTTAGAGTGTCCGTATAGGGCCAGTAAGGTAGTTATAAATTAGTTAAGCTAGTTTAATCATTTTTGTCTAGCGCGTAAGATAGTTGTAAGAAATGAATATTAAAAATTAATTAAAAAAAAAAAACAAAGAAAAAATGAAATAGTTTACTGTGTAAAGGGCTTACCGTTGCTACTGTTTTTCCCGTTAGCCGGTACCGACGGCGGTTCTAAATTACTTTCGTCAGATGGTTCAAAAGTGTTTGGTGTTGTCTCGTCCGTATTTGTTGTTGTCTGTGTTGTATTATCTATGCGTTCCTGAGAAACGGAATCGTTGGATACTGAATTTTCATCGACTTCATTATCTGTTGTTGTTGAAGTAACAGCTGCTGTCGATGTAGACCCATTCGTAGTGGAAACCTTAGCTAGACTGCTGCCATCAGGCATATCATCCAATAGATTTGGGTCTAAGTCAGAAGCTACATAATGTGCCCACAAGGCCAGTTCAACTCTATGAATAAAAATGAAATAAAAGAATTAGAAATCGAAGTAAATAATTCCATATATTGACTTCTGTACCTATGTGGTGACCAAGAAGAATTACTATCTCGTTCTGAATTTAAGCGTTGTACCGTTGTCTGTATATGCTGTACGAAGTTAAGGTATTCCTTTGTAGTATAGTCTATACCTTCGATCTCTGGTATAGCCATTAGGCACTCATCGGCCATGAATGGTGCACTGTCGGGTGCAGCGGCCGCCAGTAAAGCTGATGCCATAGTGGTACCAACTCCTTTTAGATTTGATAAAGCTGTTATAGCTTGTTCAAGATTTGGTAGTTTCTTAAATGCCTTTTTAGTTTCTTTCATGACAGCACGCGGTGTGTTCACTTTGACCAAATACGAAAGTTGTGGGTAAAATTTTCCGCGCTGAGTATATATAAAAAAAACCAAATCATTTACGTATTTAAATATATGTATACGACAAAATTTAATACCGATTGCTTCCATTTCATTGTTTGCACAAGTTCTTCGTGTACCATATGTGCGTCTTTCCCTCTTTGTTTAATAGTCTTTGGAAGTTCATTTTGATACCTGGGAAACGAAAATATATATGAACAAATATATGTTTTGTCTTACATAACATAAGAACGAGGTCCCTACTGATGTAAAGTTAATATTTCAGCTTGTTTAAAAAAGGTTTACAAGAACAGTTTATTTGGTAGAGCATTGAATGCAAGGACAATATCGCATTACCAATAAGCAAACCGAAAAAATGTAGTAATTGGATGTGACAAAATTGATTTAACAAGTTTGTTTGTCCTTGCACTGTTTTTAGCGCAATAATAAAAGCTTTGCAAGTAAAAACACAGTGCTTTATTAATTGACTTGGGGGACATAATGTGAACCATTTAACAGTAAAAAAGTGGTTTGCTAGATTTCGTGAGACAAATTTTTCTTTTGAGGACGATTCAGTCCATGTGTGATGAGAAAAAAATTTAAAACGAACTTCAAACAATGACTTCGATAGCATGCAATGGGAAAAATACCGACAGAAGGAAAATGGAAAACAAAAATGGGCATCCATCTTCTATTTTGTTACCAAAGAACAATTTTTTGCACAAAATAATTATGTGATGACGACGACTAATGACAACCTTAAACGCAGGTCATAGGTTGATCTAGATCAGATATAAATATCCAAGCGGAATATTCTTACCTAAAAGTGTATAACGTGATTTGAAGAGTCTTAGTCTTACAAGCTTCTGAAATTTGGTCAAATTCTTACAGCTGAGCGAAATGCTCTGGAAAAAAACACATTTTACGGAAAGTGATATTGTTGATTGGCAACATTCGTCCACATACAGCAAAATCAACTAAGGAGTTAAGCTTGTGCTTAGATTAGAAAGTTGTTCAGTATGCGCCGAGTATTTTTCGGACTTGGCTTCTTCTGACTGTCACTTATTGAAACTAATGTCATCGTATTTGAAAGAACAACGATTCACAAAGATTGATGTTTGAAAATGGTATGGTGACCATTAGAAGCAAGAAACGCGTACGCGTTGAAGCCATGAGACGTCGAACGGCTCCTTGTCATGTGTGAACTGCTGATGAGTTTGAGCCAAGCCGAGAAAAAAGGGCTACCTTAGGAGCAGAGACCCGACAAAGTGAATTTGCACATGACGACGAATGCTAATGTTGCAAAATCGATGAAAACCTAACCATCGTAGCCCGTCGCGGTCACCAGACATTGCCTCTTCCACTTATCACTTATGAGTAGTTCCAATTTGCACACGTTTTTTCATCGGATATATACCTTTTCTATCACAAAAAAAAACCTTGTCATGTCTTATAAAGTAAGGCTTAATGTAAAACTTGTTTTTTCGTTTCTTAACATATTAAAAATTAAGAAATTCTGTGGTGGGGAAGAAGATGGACAAAAGATGTCAACTGTGTTGAAACCACTACTACTGCATGTTATAATGAGGGAGCGCCGTGGCGCAGTGGGTAGTATGTGGATAGCGAAACCCCCCGTTGTAAACTTGCTTTAAAAAAAAAAAAGCTTCTCGGCTCTCGCCGTTCGGAATCGGCTAATCGCACACAACATAAGGGAATGAAAAGAAGATTGGCTTTGGCTCCTCATGAGCTCTAACGCCATCTAAGGTGACTGTATGGCAGTACAAGGGACCAATATTTGCGTCTGAGTGCTCCAACAGATAGTAGAAGCCTCCAAAAAAAAAACATTATGAGGGAAATAATACACGGTTTATTTTTTAATATATTGTTTAAATGCTTTTTCGCAGTTGCCCTTGAATTGTTCGATTGATCGTCTGATTGAATTACATACAGTATTTCACTTGATTAGGAGTGTACAATTTTAAATGCTCCTTTTTTTCAGTTTTCTGCTCCAAAGTTATAACCGTGGTGCGTGACACTAAAAGTACATATTCAAACATCCTGCTGCATAGAGTGACTTGTTAATTGAAGCCAAGACTCACCCTAGGAGCAAAATGCACTTTCACCGTTACATTAACAGTCATTTTATCTTAAAAGAAGCACTACATTGATAAACAATTCAGCTCAAAGAATTTTGTGAGAGAGCCCAAGAAAATTATATATTTTAGCAATAGAACCGCACGCTGTGACATACTGCTAGATAAGTGCTTATGTATGTAATGTAAGTGATTCAATTCAGATTCAATATTTGACTATAAACATATAAAAATACAATAAAAGTATAGTCGCAGGAGCCACTTAATACAAAATGGACCTTTCATAGAAGCGTAATATACATATGTACACTATTATCAATTGTGTACATATCATTTCATTTATATAATTTTGCAAAATACCTATTTATTTCAACAATTGTAAGAGTAAAGAATACATTTGTACAACTTAACGACGAATTTGCTTAAGCGACGACGCTTACTATTCCTACGAATATTTGAAGGTTTATTTGAACTTCATTGTAGTTTAATCGCAAATGTACTGGAGTTATGAAAATATGAGCATATGCATAAATACATATATGTACATATATACGGATACTAGAATAAATAGTATAACGAAGTAATAATTTTTGAAATATTTGGTTTGCGCAAATAAAACAAAATATAAATTAAAACGGGTTGACTGACACTTTTCATTTTCGCAGCCTTTAAAACGTCACAGCCAATAAATCCCATCGGGGAAAAATGAAAACAATTCTTATAAGAGTGAACATTCAAACGGAATTGAAATATGAAATGTAGATACAGAGCAATCGTGTAGGCTTTGTTGCAAATCTAATCAACGTTAACGAGTCCCATTGAAAATTACAATACGACGCACCTGTAGACTTTTCTCACCAATTTCCGAAAACTGTAATGGAAATTCTGTGCTCTTTAATGAGGGCTAAGGCTTCATTAATTTGTATTTTTTACAATAAAAAAAAAACTGCAAATGAATAACAATTATACACTAGGTTACAATTTTTGTATTAAAATAATCATCAGACTAGGTATATGTACATATATGCTTTTGTTATCCCTGATGGCAGCGTATACATTTCTACAATATTTTTTGACTAGTATGTATATGTACGTCCATCAGTTATATTTTACTCCCTGCATCATTCATGTTTGACTGAAAATCTTGTGAAATAAAATTGAAAATTATACTTACCAATGATCTAGACGTATAAGTTCTTCCGGCTTTTTGTTACGTTTCTCAGCCTTGAGCCTAAGAACTTGTGGATACAATTTGTAACAATACTCGAACTGTTTTGTGTTACCATGTGCAAAAAACGACGCGGTATCTTTTCCAGACGTCATTTTGTTCTTGTTCTTGTTTTATCTCGCTTTTTAAAAGACACATTCACCGAAAAATATTACGAATTTCCTTTGTTCTCTCTCTCGTTTGCCTCCTCAGGTAATTTCCAAATGTTATTTATTGTGGATGGTTCTTGAATGAAGACTAGGAAATGTATTGCAACTGAAACGTACATACATAAATATATTTCATAAGGGAGCAATATTGGGCTCAGCGAAACTATTTTATTTTTTGCCTGCGTCTTTCTTTACACACACAACCACTTTTCAACATTTTTTTCTCTTCGTCGTTCCTTCTCTCCTATTTCTGTCTCCTATATACATATCTATATATATATGGATCTTATATACCGGACAAACGCATGCATTGTTTTGGATGAAGATAGATATATCACACCAGGAGCTGTTGCGATCATCTGTTCCTTTCTCACACTAGTTAGCTGATTTCAATATGTTGTTTCTTATGTTAGATAAACAACAAATAAGCGAATACGCATTTTGTTACAAAATGCTGGTGACAATTTATAACAGCCAATAAGAGAATATATGTTATGGGGTAAGATGGTAAGATTCTTGGGCAGAACAAATCAAGCCCACCATGATACTCCAGAGTGGAAGAAATATATGCATAACAAAAATACCACCGAGTTAAATGAATTTACAGGACGGCTGGCAAAAGAATTGTTGGATGAACGATTATATACACACACACCTACGGCTGTAAGAATAAAGCATAAATAAATCCATAATCGTAGAAGGATATGTATGTTGGATATGTTTATATCAGTTCAGCCCATCAGCTTCCGAATTTTGTCTTTACAAAGATTTCGAAGTAAACAAATGCACTAACATTTATATTTTGAACTCACTTTCAAGAACACGAAAAAAAGGTTTCCTGTTCTACACCAATCAACCTAAAACATGCAGAGTAGCCACACTTTGCAAATTAGGCAGACAAATAAAACCGAATTAAGCGATCCAGCCGCTACGGAAAAATAAACCCACAGACACTATATTGGTAATACTTTTAAGAGAAATTTAGGGCAGAGCAATTAATATAAACGTCGCATCACATACATACATACTTATATATACATTTTTAAATGCATTGAACTGGGCCAAATTATTTGGCATATTAAATTGTTTTGTATCGTGTTTTCCCGACATGGGAAAGTGTGTTCTTTTGTCCTCATCCACTTTTCCAATTAACTGGTTTTCGAACCAACTATAAGGAACCGAACCTACCTGATTTACACGTTTCGCGTGTATATGTTTTGCTCTTTTCTTCACCTTAGTATCGGTTGTATAAAAATATTTCTTTACTGTTTTATTTGTGATATATTCTTTGATTTACACAAGTCTATATTTTATGCAACAGAATTTCAGTTTTATTTGTTTGGCTATTTTTTTAACAAGAGGTAGTTATATTTTATTAATAAAATGACAGACAAACTGATTTATGTGTTATAATAAAGACAATTTAACAACTACGATAATTTAATCTCCTTCGAGTAACGAACACATGAACCAACCACACAATCTTCGACCAACCAGCAAACGTTGACTGAAATTAGAAATTCCTCTTATTCGTACATAGTTGGCTTGTCATACGCTCCACTGGAGCCAACTTCACTTTGTTCGCATTTTTTCTTCGTTTTCTTTTCTATCTCTGTTCTTTATACATAAGTAAATGTAACAGATGTTATCAAACAAAGTATGCTGTCTCTTACAGCACGAATTGGGGGGCATATTTCTATATTCGTTCGAATCGAACCAGAAACCACCAATGAGACGTACCACTTGAAATGGCCGCCGACGTTTGCCTCCAAGCTGCGGCGACCACGTGGGAACTCCGGGTACTGTCAAAATTATGTAATCTGTGTAAAATCAATCACGCACATTGTTATAATTCCAAGAGTGTGTGTGGCGGGAGTACACTGCGGTAAAATTAAATGAGCTCAGACGTATTCACGAATAGAGTTTGTTTGTAATGGGTTTTGTCGATACGAACCTAGACTTCATTCAAAATTACAGGCTGTCACGGAGGAAGACGTACGAAAGAGGCACGTCTCGTTCTGGTTTCTGAATCGAACGTTCGTCGATCTGCATATTCGATTCACTTTCGCACTTCCTTGCCATTCCTATATCCGCCAGGAGCACAACCGAATCGTTAGAACTCTCTTTCCTTATTTGACATTTGATTCGTATTAAATTTGAAATTACCGGAATTTTATGGTCGTAATATATTCATGGCTCGGCACGATTACGATATTCGTCATGCCGGCTTTTGAAGGTGTTTCCCTATAGAACTCGACAAGATAAACAAAAAAAATACGTTTTTTTTTTTGATAGGTTTGAAATTGATTAATTTTTATTTTTTTCACTGGAATTTTTTCAAATGCAATTGGATGCAATATAGACGCACAATACTTGAAAGATTTTCTGCAGTTTACCTATAACCTTACCAGAAACCAGAATAAGACGTGCGTCTTTCGTACGTCTTCCCCCGTGACACCCTGAAATTTTGAAAGAAGTTCAGGTTCGTAACGACAAAACCCGTTACAAACACACTCTAATCGTGAATACGTGTGAACTCATTTCATTGTACCGCAGTGTACTTCCGCCACACACACTCTTGGAATTATAACAATGTGCGTGATTGTTTACAAAATTTTGACAGCACTTGAGGTTCCCACGTGCTCGCCCGAGCTTGTAGGCAAACGTCGGCGGCCATTTTAAGTGATACGTCTCATTGGTGGTTTCTGAACCTTACCAGCTCGAAAACTGCCTTCGAATCCATGTTGGCATCAATCATTAAGGCCCAACCATAATAGGCAGGAGCAAGCATATGCAAGCAGAGGGGAATGTCTTCTTACATGCAAAGCATATGATATGCCCACAATGGGAATATACGAGGTTTCGTTAAATGTTCGTTAACTCATGCGAGCAGACGGAAGGACTAACCATAATAGGCAGAAGTAAGCAGATGCTTATGTCAGAACCGAACGAAATTCTCCCCTCTGTTTCAACGAACAGTCAGGGCAGAAACCAGAGATTTTGAAAGAAGTTCAGGTTCGTAGCGACAAAACCCGTTACAAACAAACTCTAATCGTGAATACGTGTGAGCTCATTTCATTGTACCGCAGTGTACTCCCGCCACACACACTCTTGGAATTATAACAATGTGCGTGATTGTTTACAAAATTTTTACAGCACTTGAGGTAGCCACGTGCTCGCCCGAGCTTGTAGGCAAACGTCGGCGGCCATTTTAAGTGGTACGTCTCATTGGTGGTTTCTGAGTCAAGGTATCCACAATGAACAGATGCAAGCAGAAGGAAAGGAACTGTCAAGTTGTTTTCTCACACCTTGGCTTTTTCCTTTTTGTTGAAATAAAAGCCATCTGCTTTATAATAGAGGCACTTATTGTCCTGAAATTAACTTGTTAACAAACTCGTATTCTACATTTATTTTATCCTTTTTCTCTTTCCTAATCTCAAATGTCAGTTGTCAAAAATTCCGTCCGGAATGTCTTCTTTCAAGAAGACCTTCCGTCTGCTGGCATCAGTTAACGAACATTTAACGAAAAGTCGTATCTTCCCATTGTGGGCATATCATATGCTTTGCATGTAAGAAGACATTCCCCTCTGCTTGCTCCTGCTTATTATGGTTAGGCCTGGAAGGTCTTCATGAAAGAAGACATTCCGGACGAAATTTTGACAAATGATATCTGAGGTTAGGAAAGAGAAAAAAGATAAAAATAAATATCGAGTACGAGTTTGTTAACAAGTTTATTTCAATTGTGCAGGACAATAAGTGCCTCTATGATAAAGCACCTACACCCACACGCGCCCTCTCTCCTGCGTCTGAACAGATCACCGATCTCCCCTGTGACCCCAAAACCCTTAATGACCGCTTTCTTAAACTCACCGAAACACTAGTAACGAAAATTACCGTGGAATTGTCAAAAATCCGCACAGACTTATTCTCTGAGAACCGGCAGTTGGAAAAAAATTGGTCAACACAACTTGATCAGCAGAAAACGGCTCTCACTGATACCATCACTCGTGTGGATAGCATAGAAGCCATGTCAAAGGAGTCAAACAAATATCTCTCTGTCCAGGCGGAGAAGTTCCAGAGCACGATCTATAATATCAACAATCGCATTCGTGTAGTTGAAACGCATGTATCAACCACAAATGCACTAAAGACTACAGAAGAGCTCTACACACTTCAACTGCAGATAGATGCTCTGGAGAGGAAAAGTGTTGCCGCTGACGCAGTGTTATTTGGTGTCCCCGAACTCCCCGATGAGAACCTTATGTACATCTTCAACCACCTTTGCCACACCATCCAGTGCAAAACTCCAGTTCTCCGGAGTATTTTCCGTGCAGCGCGTCAGAACACTAACACCACGGCATCCTCTCCAATTATCTTAAAGTTCAACAATACACAGGAGAGGAACTCCGTACTTCGGTCAGCTGCTCTTCATCGCAAACAACACAATCAGCTTTGTCTACGTGATGTGGGTGTTGAATCCAACGCTAGCATCCGCCTACATGAGAGTTTAACACAACGAAATCGTTCCCTTCTACAGCAAGCCGTTCGTATGAAGAGAAACAGACAGCTGTTCAATGTTTTCACGAAATCGGGATCAGTTTATGTTAAGTTCTCAGCAGAGATGATAAACGAGATATGCAACTTAAAATGGCCGCCGACGTTTGCCTACAAGCTGTGCGAGCACGTGGGTACATAAAGTCCTGTCAAAATTATGTAAACAATCGCGCACATTGTTATAATTCCATGAGTGTGTGTGGCGGGAGTATACTGCGGTAAAATGAAATGAGCTCACACGTATTCACGGATAGAGTCGTTTATAACGGGGGTTGTCGGCTTGGTACACAAACTCCTGTCAAAATTTCCTGAAAAATTTAGGGTGTCACGGGAACAGACGTACGAAAGTTGCATATCTCGTTCTTCATCTCTGGTTCTCAGCTGGTGGAGAAAGCCGCTTAATCAATCGACCTGATAGTCTCTCGCTTCCAAATGTTGCCGCTGCCGCGACGAATGCAGATGCTCGTGAACGGACTGTTCTAGCGTAAGAAGTGTTGCCGTGGAACCTTAACTATAATTATTTATTATTATTTGTATTTTACAACTTTTTCTTCTTTTTTTTTTTTTTTCTTTCTTTTCCTTCCATTTTCTTTTCTCTTTTTTATTTTCTTTTTCTTTATTTTATTTGGTTTTCTTCCTTTTAAATTTTATTTTGCTTCCTTCCCTTTTATTATTGTAAATGAGAAATGGCCATTTTAACCTTGTTTTATTCAGTCTCCTACCTAATATCTGCTTCTTCTCACATTACCTTTATCCCTTTTTGTAAATATGTCTCGCATTTCTCTGTCTCATTGTCTCATTGTTCACATAAATGCGCAAAGTTTGAAGTGTAAGATCGATGAGTTCCGCTACTTGTTCCTTAATTCCGGTGTCGATGTTATCTGTGTATCCGAAACCTGGTTCAGACCTGAATTTTACGACAATTTTCTCTCTGTCAATGGTTTCAGGCTTTATCGCTCTGATAGAACTGGTAGAATAGGTGGAGGGGGCGCTGTATACGTGCAAATTAATCTATAAATCTCAAGAAGGTTCCCCGATGGAGTTTGTATTCATTAATATTCTTTGTGGTAGAGAAAATATCCTACTGTGTGCAATATATAGGCCCCACTATCTCATTGACATGTCACCCTTCTTGGAAACAATTGAACGGCTGTCATGTTACACCACAAATGTCGTCATCTGTGGAGGTTTCAATTGTAATCTTCTCGATTCTTCGCGGTCTCGGCTCTTGATTGGTAATATGACTGCATTAAACCTTCAAGTAGTAAACTCAACCCTCCCAACTCATTTCTCTAACGGAACCAGTACTCTACTGGACCTGTTTTTCATTAGCAATATGGACAAAGTTCTCCTCTATGACCAGCTTTTAGCCCCAGGTTTCTCAAAACATGAGTTAATTTACCTTACTCTTGCTTTCGAGACTAATTTGGGTACAGAAACTTACCAGTTCAGAGACTTTAACAATTTTGATCGTACAGAGTTGTTAAATGACTTGCACAATACCAACTGGAATAGAATTTTCTACATGACGTGCGTCAACGAGCAGGTTGCTTTCTTCAGGGAAAAAATTAACTTGCTCTTTGATAAGCACATTAAAGTAAGAACTAAAACCGTAAGCCATACTTATCCAAAATGGATGAATAGCAACATTATAAAGCTAATGAAGGACAGGGACATAGCGTATCATCGTTGGAAGAGATATAGGGTAGAAATCCTCTGTTTGAAATACCGAGAAATCAGGAATAAAGTAACAGCTGAGATACGAAAGGCAAAAAAGACCTTCTATGAAAACCGTCTTGACCCCACTGTGTCCGGACAGAAACTATGGAAGAACTTGCGCCAAATAGGTGTGGTTAAGTCCCAGCTCAAGCCTATGGACGACCTGGATTGCGACACTCTAAATTCTTTATTTACCTCAGCCTCCTCTCCTAATGTCTTAAGCCAAGCGTTATTAGAAGAAGAAGAATTACCTGTTTCAGCAAACTCGAGGCTACTTAATTTGCAACTCTTAACCGACGCTGAGGTCGCAGATGCAGTTCTCTCAAATAAAACAAACGCGATTGGTCTGGATCGGGTCAATCCTAAATTTTTAAAAATAACACTTCCTCTTACATTGCCTTTCATTACACATATCTTTAATCGTATCATCACTACCTGCATTTTTCCCTGTGAATGGAAGCAAGCTAAGATAGTTCCCCTACCTAAGAAGTTAAACTGTAATCTCGCCGATTATCGACCGATAGCGATCGTTCCCTATCTATCAAAAATTTTCGAAAAGGCAATCTTACCCCAGATACTTCGACATCTCTCTGCCGAAAGGTTATTCAACGATAGCCAATCAGGTTTTCGTCCCCAGCACAGTTGTAGAACTGCTCTACTGTTTATTGTTGACGAGATCAGGAAAGGTCTAGATAAAAAAGAATTGACTATTCTTACGTTACTTGACTTCTCCAAGGCCTTTGACACAGTGAACCACACCATCCTGTGTAACAAGCTTTTGAAACAATTCAAATTTTCAAGGCACCGCAAAACTCTTCCAGTCCTACTTGGTTGGCAGACAACAGAAAGTAGTAATTGGCGACAAAATGTCAGACCTTCTTTCGACGCATGCCGGTGTCCCAGAAGGTTCTATTCTAGGTCCAGTTTTATTCCTGCTGTATGTTAATGAATTACCTACATACTATTGTCAAACACTGCTGTGTACACATGTACGCAAATGACGTGCAGTTACAAATATCGTTTCCATTTCACTCAGCAGCAGCATCCGTTGTCAAAATGAATGAAGACCTTCAAAGTATACTTGACTGGGCCCAAACCAATACCCTTTGCTTCAATTCCAATAAATCAAAGTCACTGGTTATATACCGAAACGTGGTGGACACCTCTACTCTTCCGGTTATCTAACTGGGTCAGTACAACATAGATCTTGTTGAGAGCGCAAGGAATCTAGGATTAATTTTTAACCGCACTCTCACATGGGACGATCACGTAAATGCCTGCGTTGGGAAGGTGTACGGCGTGCTGCGAACTCTCTGGGCATCACAGCACTATATCTCTATCAAAACCAAAATGATTATCGCTAAGACCCTGCTGCTTCCAATTCTTACATATGGATGTGAAATTTTTTGCAATTTGGATTTCAGAACTAAACGGAAACTTAATGTGGCTTTTAACAGCATTGCGCGCTTGGTTTTTAACATTCATAGGCACGAACATATCCCCGGCTATTCAAAGACCATTTTTGGCTGCTCATTTGACAACATCCTCATCTACCATACCCTGACTTGCCTTCATAAGATCAAGCGTACCCAACAGGCAAATTACCTCTTCAATAAACTGATCTTCCCATCATCTGAACGAACCAACACACTCATTCAACCTAGACACATGTGCTTAGCATCTGAAAGACAGTTTTTTATTCATTCCATACGCCTTTGGAACTCTCTCCCCATTGCATTGAGAAGAATCAGAAATCCCAAGCAATTTAAAACTAAACTACTGAAATATTTATAATATACTACTAAAGTATATGTATAATATACTTTTAATCTCACACAAACTTATAAAATTCTGATCTTAATGTGTAAGAATATTAATATAACTAATAAATGAAATGCGTGCAATGCTATATGCAGACTCATGAGTTTAATGTCATAGAAAATGGATTTTTTTATTAATTTAAGAGATTACTCATTATGTTCATTAGTTCATAATTCCTGCCATCCGTTTCAGCCTCTAAGTTCTTTGAGTTTAGATGGCAAACCTTTCTTCTCACTGATTTTCCGAAGTCGTTCGAAAGGAAAGGGACGGATCCAGAAACGATTGAAGAATCGGAATCTAGAAAAAACTACATAAGCCAAGCCTAATGAATGTTCAGTTTTACCAAGAGCCACCACGCCGGAGTCGAAAGTTAAACCTTGAGAACGATTGAAGAGGAAACTGTTTTCGTGTTTAATTTGTTCCATGATCTTTAAAGTATACGGTACTCGGAGGAATAGGCAGTATATTGTCTGGATATATTTGAGGACCGGAATAGTTGTGAAATTTCACCATGCCGATTTCTCTTTATTCAAGAATAACTGCTAAATCTATTCTAGTGTAATGAATTTTGCTGTTAAAGAGGGCCGAAAAGAACAACAATATACAAAGCTTCAATATTTTGAACTCGTGATTTCTTTATTAAACACGGATTATGTTTGCTTTTTTTGAAAAAACGTTCGAATAGAAAGAATCTTTAAAAAAGACAAAAAATAGCGTGTGCGAAAATTTTGCACTTTCAATTTGAATTTTTTTCATCAATTAAATTTTTTAAATTAGGACCAAAATCAAAATTTTGTTTCGACAATATCCTAGATATTTTAAAATACTTTCTGAGGGTCTAAAAATAATAAAGGTCTGTTAAGAAATGGCTGAGAAACAACTTATCTTAGAACTCAATTGAAGTCATCCGATGGGAGCTCCGCTTCGCTTCGCTCAATAAATAATAGTCACCATTACCAAAAACTTCCTAGTATTGGTTACCACCTATATAAAAATTTGTTTGGAGAAATTTGAACTAAACGTAATGTTAGTTCTATTCAGTGGAATCCAACAGGGGTGAGTAAATTCGCGAACACTTCGAAAAGCGCTTAGAAAACCATGGCAAAGAACCTACTAAAACGATTATTACAATTTGACGATGTAGGTAAGTCAAAAGTAGTATAATAGTCCGATCGTGATTATATGTGGTGAATGTGGATGTGCTCCACCAGCGCTTTTCAAAAAGTTCACTCACCAACCAATGTCACCTCTTGATCGACGATACATACTTTTACCGAAAACTCTAGATTTTATTGTTTGTGAGGTTAAGAGAGCTGTGAGTCTCTGCGAACATATCCGTCTACATCAATTATATTATCAGCAACAACCATTAGGAAGGAGTCTTGGATATCACGCATTTTCATGCATTCTCAAGACGAATTACATGAGACTGTATCTCTCATTCTCAAGACGATCTCGAACATTTGTAGCTTGCTGGCATATTGCGGAAAGCCCTTTTATTTAAGAGCTAAATATCTCAATTTGATCTTTGGTCCCTGGATTCTGACCTTATCGTGGAGTTTGTGATGTAAGTTTATTTTCCAGAAGAGACAGTTGGCCCCTATTGTGAGCAGAAACCAGAATGAGAAGTGCGTCTTTCGTACGTCTTCACCCGTGACACCCTGAAATTTTGAAAGAAGTTCAGGTTCGTAGCGACAAAACCCGTTACAAACAAACTCTAATCGTGAATACGTGTGAGCTCATTTCATTGCACCGCAGTGTACTCCCGCCACACACACTCTTGGAATTATAACAATGTGCGTGATTGTTTAAAAAAATTTGACAGCACTTGAGGCTCCCACGTGCTCGCCCGAGCTTGTAGGCAAACGTCGGCGGCCATTTTAAGTGGTACGTATTGGTGGTTTCTGATTGTGAGTGAGAGTCAGCGATCGACTCGACAATTGTCGATTCCGTCGATTGATTCTGGATGATCGATAAATGTCGATCATCGATCGCTGATCGACACTCGCAATAGGGGCCTTTATCTCTGGATTATTTTCAATACTACGAGAAATTAGGGTGTGTACAAACCATACGTAAGTAATTATTGTAAAAAGATTAAATTATTAGATTAACAAAAATTTCTTAACATACCAGCCAAATGTTTATGAGTTGAAAGAATAATTACAGCCAGATTACAGCATGGACCATCAGTACGATGACAAAAGGAGCGTCATGTAAACAACTCAGTTTTGAGGTTGAGAGTTTGTAGAAAGGCATTTTTGTATTAATATTGTATTATTATGAATAGTGATCAATTGCCATTGCAATAATATAGAGTTCTTTATTGTAAATTATGAAGAAAAGTCGAAGGCACACAAGCGCTTATTTAGGCTTTAAACGAAAACGCGGTGAGATTAAACATTTGACTTTCGTCGTCACAGCAGTATAATTCGGAGACGCTGATGCCTCGTTCATCGTCATCGAGAAATTCAATAAATATGCGAAAGCCTAGAAGTGCAGCTAAATTATTGCATAAAAATGATCTGCTAGTAGCATGTGATGAAGCAATTAGTGTCGAAAAATGTCATAAGCATAGGATCGTGAGTCTTTACAAGACTAAATCCTTAATTTTTATTTGGGAAGTAAAATCTTCTCAACCTGTCTAAAAGTCATATTTTATCTATCTCTAACGGTCTCTTCTAGTTCTGTCTGTTGCAATTTGAATTGCAGCGTGACTAAAATCAAGGCAAAGATTTCGGGCAGCAAAGGGCATTCAATCTGGATAAATTGAAAATATCGATCAGACATTGTTTCATTTACTAATGTGACATTGTCACTAGTATGACATGATTTTTTGTTTCACTAACTTATAGATACAATCTTATTCCCAGCCTAGCCTAATTTTAATCTTATTTCATATATGTACGAGTACATATTCTTATTTCACACTAATTAGTCAAAGTATACCTTAGCGTGATAGAAAAAAAACAACAATTCCTGCAATTCCTCGATATACGAGTAGCTTAATTAATCTTACTATTAAATAATAACGACACGAGTACGATAACTTTGGCGCCAAAAATTGATAACGGTTTTTTGTAGAGGGGTCAGAAACAGCATTTTTTACTATGGGAGGTGGGGGTCCATCTCGTCCCGTTTAGAACGTAGCGGCAATTTTAGAAAAAAGTAACTTAAAATTAAAAAAAAATTAATAAAATGAATAAAAAACAACGGCAACACCTACAATAAAGTACTCTAACGGTTTTGGAAGCCAGAAATTTGTCCTTTAATATTAAATTTAAGTTAAATTATTTGTATAAATAGTTTTTGAAAAGTTCACATGCAAACTAAAAAATTTGACTTAAAAATTGAAAAAAAAGGTTTAGACCTTTTTTTTTAAATATGAATAGAAGTGCTAAATTGGCTTTTTGTGGTCAATGCTCATATCAATTCTGAATCGAACACAAAAACCGAATGGTTTTATGTCTTCTAGTTTTTGAGAAAATCGAAAATTACTAAAAGTACTTTTTTATGGGATTTTTTGTTTTCTGGTATTTACGGTGATAATATGTAAGGGGGGGAGGACATGCTGCCCCCATGCAACCCCCCTGCTTGGTCCAATGTAGGATTTGGGGTAAGTAGTGCGAGGTTAGATGTATATATTCCATTCAACCGATGCAAGACTTCGATATCAATATATTGATGATGGGTTCATCTTTGTAAGTAAAGTACAGCAATTCCTTTAGCGTTATCCAGAATGCACCACGAGGAGGTAGAATTGCATTGCATTCCACGTCTTAGTCAGTCGGGATGTTCGTCTGAAGTTAGTTAAAAATAGTTTAGTCAATTTTCAATATATTAAAAAGGTAAGTGAGTTTCTTCAATGAAGTCATCGTCCGTACTGGTGTTACTGTCGAATTCGTTGAGTTCATCGCTGATAGTGAGAAGTCGAGGTTGTTTTGGCGGTAAAATAGCCTATAGGAACTCACTGTGAACGGTGGGAGGGTCGAATTCCTTTAGTTGCAAACCCACACTTTCTTCACCATCGATAAAACCTGGAAACACTTTTTATTACCTCTAGTAAAAATTTTAGGATTTGGGAGCCCAAGTCGTCCTTATATTTTCAAGGCAGTCCTTTCGATAAAAGAATAGTGCCAGTAGTTGCGGCATAAAAGAGATTTTTTCAGAAGCTTGTTCTGATTCTCCAGATCGTTAATACTATTGCTTGCATCCGTCTTATCAACATATCCCCTTTGCTGTGGTTCGTCACTTCATGGGTCGTAGAACAAGAAAACATTTTCTCAACACCTATATACTGGCGTACGCTATCGGTACAAATACGACTGGTGTTGGAGTTAACGTATTTATGGATAAAAGACCATAAATCTTTCTTAAATTTAGAGTTCACTTTAAAGAACCGTCCGACCTTATCTTCTTTGCAAAACAACTCCAATACCACTATTGTCATCTGTTGGTAACACGGCCTCTGTGATATTTTCTTTTCGTAAGAAAAGTCTCGTCGATTTGCACAGTTTTTTCTTCGCCGCCAATGCTGACATCAACGTGAGACGCTATTTTTTCGGCTATTTCACGACAATAGTTAAAGTAATATATTATAGTAGATTCACTTAGTTCGCTTTTATTGTCGTGATGGCGCCAAGCGGTTAAATGCTAATTTTAAAATAATGACTTACAATAATATTTAAAAAAAAAATGTAGGTTAAGATTTAATTAATTTACCTGGAAAACCGTGTTCACAGGCATTTTGATTACAAAAGAGATAATTATCGCAAGCACCTCGCGAATCTCTAACCGACATTGGGGCCCATGGAAAAATGTGCCGATAGATGGGTTGATTGTATTCCTACAACTTTTGTCACCTTTTTTTTTTAGAGCTTTTTGTTGAGCACCGCCACATCCAACCGAACTTAAGTTTTTACATATTTCCACCTTCATCGGTAAGTTGCAGCACAGTGGTGAAGTTGAAATTTTAGAAGGAATTATACCAATTTCTTCTAAGAACGCAATGCTTTTTTGGTTGGACGACACCAAATCCGCGAACGAACAAAATATTGAGAAGTTTTATAATTTTGGATGGATGCTTAGCCGCCATCACTTAATCAGAAAAAAATCACTCGATTCGCACTAAGGTTGAACACAGAATGACCTTTGTAAATATCAATAACTACTCGCTTTACCACATGTGTATGAGAAAACAACAATGGTACAAAAGTGAAACGTTTGTTTGGGGAGCAACGAAGTTGTGAGAGTTTAAATTCCCTAACTCGCGAAGCAAACCAAGTTCAACTATAAAATAAATCCTCAAATTGATGGCTAGTTTTATATAGCAAAATACGGAATATAAATTAACCCTGTAATGCCTACAACTGCCTCTAGGCGGGGTAAAGCTTAAAGCTATTTACATGTAACGGTATAATCTCTTGCCCAACCTGGTAAGCTTTATCTGAAGCTTAAATGTCGTTCTCCACATAGCGGTTTATTACAAAGCTCTAGCGCATTTCGTTTGCAAGTTTCGTGTGTTCAAAGCGGAAAATACCCTTTCAAAGTCGAAAATAAATATATTTCTGCAAACACGATCTTCGTTTATAAAATAAAAATCGTAATTTTCATCTGATCGAATTGAAAAATATACTGGTGAGTAGATAGAAGTGTTCTTTATCGATAAGTGAAAAGAGTTCACACCTGTGATGTTTTTTTATATAAACTATCAGAGTTTTCTCCACCCCGTCTAGAGGCGGGTTCAGGCATTTGAAAACTAATTCAGTGCTTTTGTTAGGTAGTCATGTCAAGAAAATCTTCGAGGAACCTGTCGAAGATGGCAGATGATGAAATAGCTGAATTCATGAATGCAATTTCAAGCTCTGAAGACACGGACGGTGAAGATGATTTCGACGATGATGACAACGTTGACGACCCAGACTTCCTTTGCTCTGAAGACGAACGCTGGGTTGATCATTGTTTGGTGAATTCTAGTCAAGTCTTGATTGATATAGTGAATGCAAGTTTGGACATCAGCGCTTTAGACATTAGTCAAAAAGATTCAATTTCTGTTGCAACATCATTGCCTTCAGCATGCGTTGGTGCGCCTGAAGCTAATATTGCTTCAAGTTCCGCTGGCATATCTGAACCCAATGTTGTCCCGTCACGTTACAGAAAACGTCATTCGAATGACAATGAATTGCAAGAAGAGGAAGGTGGCTCACATTGCTCGAGCACGGGTCAATTCATTGGACTTGTCAACACAATTAGGAATGATGGTGTAGATGAACAGATGTGTGCTACAAAAATGAGTGGCAACCCTACTCGACAATATATGCCAGCCAATCCACACAAATGGGGAACAAAGCTGTTTGTTCTATGTGATCACATGGGGTTTTCATATGCATTTGAAATTTATTCTGGCGCAGGAGATAATGTTGTATCAGAAAACGCACCCGATCTCGGAGCTTCGTCAAATGTCGTTGTTCGTTTGTCAACAAAAAATCCCAGACAACGTGAACCACATATTATATTTTGACAATTTTTACACGTCTTTGGGTTTGCTGGCATATCTAAGAAGCCGTGGAATATATAGTTTGGGAACCGTGCGCTCAAATCGAGTGCCAAACATAAAATTGTCGAGCGATGCTGAACTGACGAAGAGAAAAGTTGAGAGAGGTTGCGCAGAGGAATATGTCGCTAAACCTTACGGCATAGATATAAGCAGCGTCTTGTGGCTGGACAACAAAAGTGTTCGACTACTTTCGACCTATGTAGGTATAAAACCATTTCTCTCGAAAGAACTTGTGCCAACATCCTCCAAATCTTCGCGATGGGACAGAAAAAAACAGGAACGAATAGAAGTTGATTGCCCAGTGATTATAAAAGAATATAATCGTCATATGGGCGGTGTCGATCTCATGGATAGCCTTCTTGGTCGTTATCATATTCGTATGAAAACGCGAAAATGGACGAACCGCATCTTTTTCCACTTGTTGGATGTAGCGATGGTCAACGCATATATTCTTTATCATAGGGTGCACAAGGTAACCAAAATCGAACTGCCAAATTTTCGCTCTGAAGTTGCTGAGTCATTGTGCATGATTTCGAGCGAAACAAAAAAACCAAGAGGTCGTCCAACATCATCACCAGTAGCACCACTCCGCAAGACAAAGAAGTCATATTTTCCAACTCCAGAGGTTCGCTACGATAACGTAGGCCATTGATGCGTATTCCTCGACCGCAAGGGCAAAAAGATGTGCAAATTCCCGGGATGTATGTCAGAAACACAGGCATATTGCACTAAATGTAAATTGAATCTCTGCAACTCAACTACAAAGTCGTGTTTCTTTGCCTTCCATCAACGTTAGTGTAATATACTACCACCAAGACATTTTTCATTTCCTTTTCATATGAGTTTTCTTCATTTTCAACATTATTCATTCAATAAATAATTATTTTCATAACTTCACCCATGTACGTTTTTTTTCCTCTGACGACCTAACTCCGCCTAGAGTTGTTTTTTTTTTTTTAAATAATTTCAGATTCGTTTTTTTTTTATCCCGTGCAGGGACGGGTTAAGAATATCCCTGCAGCGATACCTCTCGCTTGTCGTAAAAGGCGACTAAAACAAAGGTAAACAAAAATCACATCTAGGTAATTTTGAAAACACCAAGGTGAGCCTAGGGACACATATACCACCATTAAACTGCCCCACAAGTATACATGCAAATCAGTGGGCTGACACGACTGGAGATCACCGGTGTTGTAAGAGTAAGATCAAACAAAAAAATCTGGAGCATGCCCGTGTCACAAAAAAAAAAAAAAAAAAACGGCAGGCCGAAAAACAATTGATGCAAACAAATGCAAAAACACCAGCATTTGATTGGCCTCAGCGATGAAGTAATCCCAAACCGGGAAGCCTGCCGCTACTTGCTGAGGTCAAACCGGCGGACCCCACAAGCGGACCAGTAGGAATGCAGTTAAGTGGGAAGGTTACGGTCCTACACTTCGAAAAAAAAATTTCAGATTCGTTTTTACCCTGTCCATATGGGTATACACTGATTTTTGTAATCAAATAAAAAAATAAGGCATTAGAGGGTTAACTAGTTTTAAGATTTATATTTAAAAAAAAAAATGTTTTATTTCTTCCTATGCAGTCGGGCATAGGTTACCCTTACAACTCTAAACTAAATCTAATCTACATCGATTCTGACTCTACCTAAAATACTATTTCGTCGTTACCTGCTGCGATGTCGGCGTGTGGGATCAGGTGTCGGCAACGGTGGAATTCGCCAGACGACAGAAATGCGCGGCTCAGGTGTCGAACGTAAGTCTACGCTCGGACGAGGTGTTCTGGGCTTAGGTGTGCAGCTGAGATGGCGACGTGTGCAATTTTGGATGGATGGTTGGTGCACAAAGTGTTGACTGGGCAGATTCCGTCACGTAGCATGTTGTTTATTGTAGATCGTGGGATGAAATCTGTTTCGCGTTAACTTATATAAGGGGATTTGGGCCAGCATACCTCCCCATACGTATTATCACCGTAAATACCAGAAAACAAAATATCCCATAAAAAATATTTTTAGTAATTTTCGATTTTTTCAAAAACTAGAAGACGTAAAACCATTCGGTTTTTTGTGTTCGATTCAGAATTGATATTGACCACATAAAGCCCATTTAGCACTTCTATCTCATCATTTAAAGGAAAAAAGGTCAAAAACTATTTGTACAAATAATTTAACTTAAATTTCAGATTAAAGAACAAGTTTCTGGCTTTCGAAACCATTAAAGTAGTTCTTTGTAAGTGTTGCCGTTGTTCTTTTTTCGTTTTAAGTAATTTTTTCTAAAATTGTCCCTACCTCCTAAACGGGGCGAGATATACCCCCCTCCCATAGTAAAAAATTGTTGTTTTTAACCATATTTTATACCACCATTAAACTGCCCCACAAGTGTACATGCAAATCAGTGGGTTGACACGACTGGAGATCACCGGTGTTGTAAGAGTAAGATCAAACAAAAAAAAAATCTGGAGCATGCCTGTGTCACAAAAAAAAAAAAAAAAAGCAGGCCGAAAAACAATTGGTGCAAACAAATGCAAAAACACCAGCATTTGATTAGCCTCAGCGATTAAGTAATCCCAAACCGGGAAGCCTGCAGCTACTTTCTGAGGTCAAACCGGCGGACCCCACAAGCGGACCAGTAGGAATGCAGTTAAGTGGGAAGGTTATGGTCCTACACTTCTGACCATAACAACGCCGGAAAAATGGAAAGAAGACCCCTCTACAAAAAAACTGTTATCAATTTTTGCCGCCAAAGTTATCGTACTCTCCCCATAATATTGTAAAAATATGTATAATATTTCTTGTTTAGTCTTCGTTTTCTTTCCCGTTTTTTTTTATATGGGTTTATACTAAATGTTTTTTTTTGCAGGTTTTTCGTACGATCGTCATGTTGTTACGATCAACAGTTTGCAAGCACGTTGGGCGCCAATTAGGTTTTTTAAATTAAACTCTTTATTTATCTATTCGCAGCTCGATACATACTACACTTCAGATACCTTAGAGCAAATGGGTTTATTGACCTTACAGGTCGATTCGCCGAGAATACGGCGAAACAAATTCTTTTGAATATTTTTTTATGCAAATAATCGGTTTTCGAAACTGGAAAGTCTATATGGTCCAACTTATATCGACGTTTAGGGCACTATAACTAAGCCATATACGCGTAACAATAAATTTAGGTAATATTTGAGTTATCAAGATATACAACTATTTGCATACAAGATCAACTACAAATACTTTAACATACACAACTCATATTTTAAAAAGAAAAAAAGGCAATGAAATGAAAATAAAACACGTCTAATTTGTTCTATAAAACTCATTTAAGTGCTGCGTTCAAAACATTTTAAATCATTTATATTTTAACATATTGTCAATATTGTAAGTTATGACTTAAGATAAACAAACGGAAAAAAAAATTAATAATAAACTTACCGAACGACACGTTAGTGAAATGAGATACTAATATTTGTTAAATAAAATTATATGGAAATAAGTATCGTATGTTATTTATACCCAATTAATCCCCATTTACTTCTATTTATATGTAATGGCTTATTTTTCGGTTTCTCTTTTTCGTTCAATTTAGACCATACCTAATATACTATATACTCTGTATTTTAAGCAGTTAACTGTTTATGATGTTTTTGGTTCCTACTTATATTAATAAATAAATGTATGCATGAAATAAATAACGAAATAAAAATATTAAAGTCACATATTAGGTCCCATTTTCCACCAAAGTCGAAACAGTTAACTAGTTAATAAAATAATAATGCAATAATTGCACCGCCAAATAAAAATTCCAAAACCTATTTGGGCAAAAGTTTTATTATATATAGGTAGTAATAACAATATACTTTCTTTTAAGACCTATTCATCAAGACCTGCCACTCAATATTCCCTTAAAATACCCTGAAAATGCAATAATTCACCTCAATAACACCATAATATATGCATTGAACAGATTTACACCACAACTTACCCCCTTACTTACAATACTTACTGCTAGCACCTCGAACTGGCACGATTTTTCTCTAGTTGTTTCTTGTGCCGCACTCCCATATGACTATAAGGTCACCTTCCACCTGTGTGCGCTACTTTAAATTCGGTAGTCCCTCGGGTTTAGATTCGAATACTCTTCGACTCGGACACACAACTTATCCCGGACAACGTAATTTCTATATTCTCCAATATATACTAAGGAAAATTAAATACAAAAGAAATATTCGAAAACTATGGCAATCAAATCGATCTCCTGAACTGAAAACCAAATTAAATAAGATCATAAGAGAACTTAAGGAACTGCTGCAAAGTTACAAAAACAAATGTCTCGATAACTCTTTGGCAAACTTGACTCCGAATTTCCAAACAAATTATTCTCTATGGAAAGCCAAAAAAAAAACCTAAAACCGACCACATCATAAAAACCACCAATACTAAACGAACCAACTGCTGCCTTTTTGACATCTAGTTAATGTTTTAACAAAATATAAGGTACAATGGATAATGTCCTTTACAATTGTTTGATGTTTAACTTTTTTTCTTGTGTCTGCTGCCGAAGAGTTGGATGATTATATTGACTCCGATCGCCCATTTTCGCTCGTTGTTGTCGCATATGTTTCACTTTTTCAGCAAGCATATTCTTTTTGAGACCTACCAATATCCCCAAATTTTAAGAAAATCTATAAACTGAGTCAGTTAGTCGAAATCGCTTTAACCGTCTGGTCTGTGTTTGTTTGTCAGTTGGGATTGTTCGTATTTCATCGTTTGTGTGTAGGATTTTAGGTCGGTGTTTTTTGCAACAATTTTTTGCTTCTTTTGCAACGGTTGCTATGAAGGTCTTAATGATTTTTATCATTTGGGACATACCACGCAGTGTCGACGATAGTCCGTAGTATTTTGTTCTGTGTACGTTGAATTATTTGGATATTAGAGATCTTTGCTGTACCCCATAGTTGCAACCCGTAGGTCCATATTGGTTTTATCATTGCATTGTATATAAGTAGTTTAAATTATCTATTGATAATCTTGAGTTTCTGCTGAGCATTCAGAAACATTTGCGGAATTTATCTTTTATTTGGTTTCTTTTTTGTATTAAATGCTAGTTTCCACGTCAGTTTACTGAAAATAAATATTCTAAGGTATTTTTTAGTTGACATCTCTGTTTTTGAATAACCCGCGATATCGTGGAACATAAAACACTCCTCTAATTTTGTTACTCACTGTTTCATGTGATAGATGATGGGGGCTTTTGTGATAGGAATGAACGATCAAGAATGTTACGTGATGATTTTTGGTAACACTATACAATCCTAATAGTTGTTAAGGAGCTATACTTTGTATTCGTAAAGTACCAGATGCATCTAGGTAGATGTTCACAAATATTAGTAGCGAGTTATTTTCAATAGTCTTACCCCGTTCCAAGTCAAATTCTTCTTGACTGTGTTCACTCATCTAAAAAGCAATTTTTTAGCATCCTAGGGCATTTCAAATGACAAATCCTCTGGGCTTGTTTCTTTTCTGACCAAAACTATCAGTTTTTTGACGTACAACTGAAACGCACGATAGAGCCGTCTCCAGTCAGCAAAGCTTAGGTTTAGGTTGTCATATTTCCGCCTTACTTCTGTTTTTTCTGTGCGTCCAAGATCATCATATGTTGGCACTTGGTTCAGCAGCTAGAAGGGTAGGCTCCGTGAACCAAAATGTAATATCCACCTGGGAAGAGAATTTTGTGGCGAGATCGACTGTGTTTAGTTGTGAGGGCACCGACTTCCACTCCGTCACGTTAGAATGTTCCAATATTTCGCCAGCTCTTACTATTACGAACTGTTTAAAGTTCTAAGGGGCCATCTGCAGCCACTTCAGAACCGTTTTTGAGTTGCAGCACCAGAATATTGAGCTCACAGGAATACGAAGAACGGTTTCTACTTTGGTCGACAGTCTTACACTCAGCACGGCTGCTTAAAATTCTAGCCTAGGGATTGACACAGGATTGAGTCGCTACTTGAGATTTTGACGTCACTAGGGTCACAGAAAGGTCACTTCCTCATCGCACACGTAAGTACCACACTGCAGCGTAAGTGTTTATCTCCGGCATCCACAAACGTATGAATTTGTATTTGGTCAGCAGTTGGTAAAAGTGGACTATAACAACGGGGAATCTCGATTGCTGCTACATCAGCCATTTCCATTGCAGCCATTTCACGTAAAGGACTTCGGAAATTTCATCGTCCCAACCAATGCCTGAACGCCAGACTTCTTGTAGCAACATTTTTAGCCCGATTGTAATCAAGCGATGAACCCAAGAGGGTCAAAAATCGACATGATTATTTGGAGGGTCTCTCGTTGGCCGTACTTTCATCCAACAATACATTGCGTTTAAGACGAGCAAATCTGAAATTATATTTTAAAAACATCATAATTAGTGTCCCAGTACATACCAAACAAATTTTCGAGAGATCCCAATGCCTTGTGTGGTTGCATAACTGAAATGTTGTTTTCCAGCTGGTCGATTACCCAAGTCGAGTTCGAAGCCCAATTGCGCATATTGAACCCAGCAGATGAGTGAATCATTTTTACTTCACTTGCCAAACGTAGTGCACGGTGTCCACACTGTCATGAAGGCGTCAACATAATGGTAACTTTTGATGGCTTCCACAGCTCGAGGGTAGTGTTCTTCGAACAGGTCAGCATTTTTGTAACGAATGAAGTGTGCAAGTGCGCAAAACCTTTGGGGTCAGGTTAAAGTGCTCATAACACAGATACTTGGCTTTTTGAGCGAATCGTCCTTTTCCCACCATAGGAACCGTTGTGGGTGCATGTCTTCCTTTCTTATTTTTATTTGGTGGAACATTTCGGCTATGTCACCGCAAATCGCAAACTTTTGAATTCTGCAGGATAACAACACATCTACAAGTGGCGTAAGTAGATCCGGTCCGCTCAGCATGAAGTCGTTTAAAGAAAACCATTGGATTTTGCTGCAGCGTCCCAGACAAAGCGAACTCTATTTGGCTTATTAGGGTTTATGGTGACCACACTCGGTCACTGCTTGACGTAATTTCTTTTGGTGTTAATTTCCTTGCGTAGCCCTTTGCTAGAAGGTTGTCGATTTCGTCTTGCATGTCCTTTTGTAGGGTTAATTCACGTTTAAACAATTAAAGGCGGTTTGATAACTGTCAGGCATCTTCTTAGTATTTCCAGTGCTCTTTTATCGTCGTTGGAGCATATAGTGGTGGATGATGGATCTAATGCAAAATATGTCTTCACCATTTCATGGAGGTCATCGAGTCGCCGTTCACAGCCGCATGTGTGAATGTTGAGGTAAGATGTCTCTCGATGGTTTGACGAACATCTTTGCAAGGCCCATCCTATACGAGCTTTTGTGGTGATTGGTTGGTTTCATGAGACCTCGCGAACTTTAAGGGCACAGCGAGCTTCCAGTTGTCTGCTCTTATGAGAAACGTTGGTTGAGCACTTTTATACGACTGGATTGATCTAATAAATTTATACTAAGAATTGAACTGGAAGCGATTGACTTTTAACTGTGCAAGGTGTACTTTGTTCTATTCTCTTTATTGGAGATGTCAACAGGCGTTCGGTTTAAGGTATCTTCTAGCTTCCATGGTATCATCATTCCAACGTAAGCATAAGGGCTCATCAACCCCCGTAAGATCTAGAGCATCCAAAATTTCTCTTTCCATTAGGGTCACTGAGGAACCCTCATTTAAAAAGGCAAACGTATAAATTAATATGTTTTTAGAGTGCAGGAGAATGGGAACGATACGAAAGTAAGGTTTCTCCCCCTCGTCAGCACCACTGTGAGTGTTAACGTTCTTAGACTCACTCAGCTTCAAGCATAAACATTTGCACTTACTTGGCTTATTTGTGAACTTACAGGTGTGACGGGCTTATGCTGCATTGGATGGTGTTTTGCTTTACAGTTTTGTATTCCACATTCCTTGTTGGAGTAGCATTTACGACGATGTGAATTTAGGCACTGGCGGCACAACCTGTTGACCTTGACCATTTCTCGTCGTTAGATAATCGTCCAAATGTCGAGCAATGAGATACTTTGTGGCCCGGTTTTGTTGGATGTTTAACTTCAGATTGGGTGTTTATTATGCCGCTTCTTTTGGATGATATTAAAATATTGTTGAAACTACCTGACTTGCGGCCTCAGCGGGTTTGAACTGCTCGGGAACAGCGATCTGGATCTCCATTCGGTAGTTCTTTCGGGAACACTTACCTTACTGCCATTTGCGACGATAATGGGCCACAACTAAATGATTTATTATTTAGTTCGAAGTTGTTTGCGGAATGGTTGCGTTGCCTTCGGATAATATTTGTTATTTCTTTGGTAAGTTTTTTTTTTCTGCCTCCCCTATGTGTCGGTGTGAAATGTCAAATGTTTTTGATGATGACGCTTGGTTCTCCGTTACTCATTGAAATGCATGTTCGGGTGAATTATCAAATGGTGAGACCCATGTTGCAGGCTAGATTTTGTTGATAATTGTTGATAGTCATTTTGCGATGTTTTTGGTGGTATGTTGTGAAATATTTCGTGAGTAGCGTCATGATTCACAATCCATGTACTAGTTGTTATTGCTGTATGCGGCTACATGTATGCGGATGGTTATTAACTGAAGAGATTGATGTTACAATAGTAAATAAGTAATTCGATGAATGCGAAATTATACTCTGGTCTTGAAATGAAGGTATTGTTGTTGTAGGAGCTGAATTGAGTCCCAAAGAATATAAAAAAAGAATTCCCGATAGATGGAAGCCTATTGTTGCTTGTTGGTGGCTCACCTGGATTTCCTATGTTCTTGCATTTGTGTTACCTGATGGAGATGAAGGTACTTGTGGATGCGGTACGCATTCTGATCGTTGATTTGGGGAGTATTCCCAGCTCCAATGATGTCAGCGACACCACCGTGGACCCCGACATATTTGAAATGAAACCATTTGTCGCAATTGTCACACTGCACCATATGGTCCGTTTCTCCCTCACGGCACATAGAGCAAATTGAAGAACCACTCAATTGTGAGACATTTTATGCGCGATTTAGAGTAATTTTAATAATTTTGTTGGAGTCGAAATAAAGCAAACACGATTTTCAATAACAACGTGTACATACTATTGGAGCAACTGTGCGTTGTTTTTGTTATCTGAGAGACAGCTTTTGCAGCTTCAGCATATGAGGCGATTGCAGTAGTTGCATTTATAGTAGTCGTTGAAGTAGTTGATTCTGGGACATTTGGGATTTGTTTATTTCTTAGAGGTGGGAATCTTTTTACTTATAGGGTCTTTGCACCTATATTACAGCCTTTGTGGTTAGCCGTGTGTTTATTTCCAAAGAGGGCACATTTTATATCGTTAGTACTTTTTTTAACGGACAGTCAATTTCCTTGTGATTATTGGCACATTTAACACACACCGGCAAGTCTGTGCAGTAGTTTATTGTGTGGCGTACTTTTGACAGTTATTACATTGCGGTATATCCCGCTTTATATAAGAAGGCTCAAAAGTGATTTTACAGGGTAATAGTGTATGTACCTATATGTCATACGAGGGTGGTCCGATAAGTACTTAGCCTACAAAAGAAAAACAAAAATGTTTGGAGAAATGGCGATTTATTTTTCAATATAGTCTCCTTTAAGCTCGATACACTTGACCCAGCGATGCTCCAACTTCTTTAACCCGCCTGAAAAATACGTTTTCTCGAGGTCTGAAAAGTAGGCCTCCGTGGCGGCGATGACCTTCTCATTCGACTGAAATTTCTGCCCGGCGAGTGACTTTTTCAAGTTTGGAAACAAAAAGAAGTCACACGGGGCCAAATCTGGAGATGGGGCAGCAGTTCGTAGCCCAATTCGACAAATTTGGCCGTGGCGAGGGCGGAGGTGTGAGCCGGTGCGTTATCATGGTGGAAGAGCACTTTTTTCTTCGCCAAGTGGGGCCGTTTTTTTTTCAATTCGGCGTCGAATCGGCCCAATAATTTGGCATAGGCTGAGTTCCAAAACGTCAAATAAATGCGCATCGTGACCGCAACGCTGCCCTTGTGATGCGATGTTCTGATGCTTTCAGTTTGCGATGCTTTGATGATGCGTTGTAATTGTTGACATTTTGGAACGATTCATTTAAAAAAATATTTACTTAGACGACACACCAGCTGTACCGCGCAAAAATGGATAAAAAATTAACAACAACCGTACTTATCAATACTTTTTTTAAATAATTGTGGTTGTTTATTAAAAAATATTTTAAATGTGAAAAAAATCAACATAAACGTAAAATATTGGCTTCAATAATAAACAAGAAAAGAAATGTACCTAAATGCAAAAACTATTTTAATGTGATAAGATCTTATCCTGACGACGTATTCTTCAATCATTTTCGAATGAAGAGAAGCACATTTTTCGTAAGCTTTTCTTACCCTAATATTAATATTTTTATATACATTCAAATGATAATTTATTTTCAGGCTCTGAAAAAAAACCTGTCACCGATCTACAAACCGAAAAAGACTGGTAATTCTGCACATTCCTTAGAGCAATGTTTATTCGTTACGCTTTGGAAACTCGCGAATCAATGTAGCTTTCGGGAAATATGTGATCCTTTTGGAATGGGAAAGGGTACAGTGTACAGAATTTTTTATAAAACGTTGGCAGTCATTTTAAAACTAAAAAATAAATATATAAAATGGCCCAAAACTGAAGAATGGCGAAAACAAATTGCAGAAGAGTTTGAACAAAAACGTTCGAATCCATTCCCTTTTGTTTTGGGATGTATTGATGTGACGCATTTTAAAATTGCATGTCCAAATGAAGATTCTTCGAGTTATTACAATAGAAAAGGTGTTCAATAATAATGCAGGTATTATAAACTTCATAACAGTTTCGATTTTTTTTAATGCACTCCCTCTAATAGGGTGTGTGTGACAGCAACTTAGTTTTTCTGGATGCCTTCGTTGGATATCCTGGTTCTTGTCATGATGCTGCAGTCTGGCAAAACAGCCCGCTTAAGAAAGCTATAGAAAGCTGCAAAATTAATGTACCAAGAGAATGCCATCTCCTCGGAGATTCTGCTTATCCCCTTGAAATCCATCTTATGGTCCCATATAGAGATTATGGGCGTTTAACGCCAGAACAAAAATGATTTAACTATAACCATAGTTCTACGCGCGTACTCATTGAGCAAGCATTTGGAGTCCTAAAAAAGAAATTCCGAATTCTGAACTTTATTCCTGCACAAACAGTTTCTCTTGCCAAGCAAATCGTGATGACATGTGTTATCCTTCATAACTTTATTATTTTGAATGAAACAGCAGTTTACTTAAACATCTCAGAAGATTCTTTCCAAGCCGACGATACACAAGATGACAATATTCCTATTACAACTATGAAGCCAAAATTAAAAGGGAACAATTAACTACACTCTTTTCAGCCTAATGTTTCAATAAAATCAATAAATTTATTATTCATTTAAAAAAAAAACTTAAAAATATTTCATCACAATGTGTTGTTATTAATTGCATTTAAAACGAAAAAAAAACTTAAAATTCAGTATAAAATTAATCACAATTAAATGCATTTAAATAAGGAAATATAAAGTTAAGAAACATAAAATTATTCCATTTCTAGGAGTGATATACTTTTATGTCGCGCATCTCATTCACTCTATCTGGGTCCACTTTAAGTCTTTCGTGTTCAATTTGTATAAGTTCTTTTAAGTGGTCCGATCTTTCTCCGCCTCGGATTTCAAAAACTCCAAAGTTGGGTTTTTTTAATTTTCTTTATAGATGGTGGTTTAATGGGTCTGTCTGGATGTGTCACCTCCTCCTCCACATCTTCTTCAGTGTCATCCAGTGATGCAACCAAATTCTCTTGCGGTACGGAAATGGAATGTTTCTGCCCATAGTGCTCATCGAGCATGTCGAAATACTCCCAGCAGGTTGTAGCTTCCCCTGATGATTTATTTCGCACCTTTATCCTTTTATAGGTGACCATAATATTAAGATATTTACGAATGATTTCTTCAACTGAGAATGGGAATTCTGTGTTCTCTTTTAATATGTGCTGATGGACATGTTTCCAAATTATTGCCTTTTTCTTTTTTTTTGCCAAAAACTCTTGCTCAAACGCTAGCCTGGATTGTATTAATACATAAGTATTAAAATATGTCCATTTTTTCCTAAAAGGATTTGAGTATAATAATAAATTCAACAAAAAATTATAAGTACTTAGTCGGCTATCACATGCGGCCTCACGACTCACTTCCCATCTCCTCTTTCAATTTAAATTCCGTGAGCCGAGCGCCTACTTTTTTTATTTTATTTTGAAGTTGTCTCCGTGAGATAAAGTAGAGCTCTAACGCATTTTCCGAGAAAAAAAACGTCCATTCCCCACAAAGTACGAAACGAAATGAAATGGAAACGAAAAATAACGAACAAAGAGAAAGAGAAACGTCAATGTGAGTCGTGAAGAATTTCGCCCGCGACTCACCGGGAATTAAATTCTCCATCTCATTCGCACTCATCTCCTTTCTCTTTTAATCCTATGTGAGTCGTGAGGCCGCATGTGATAGCGGACTTACGAATTCGATGATGCCTCCATTTTTGGCGCGGACTTGAAATGTCAAATTTCATCGCATCACCATAATCTATGATGCGTTGGTTGCTTTTGTTTGCGCAGCGGTTGCTTTTTTTTTTTTTTTTTTTTTTTTTTTGTTGGAGGCTTCTACTATCTGCTGGAGCACTCAGACACAAGTACTGGTCCATTGTACTACCAGACAGACACCTTGTCTTTAATGTATTTTCCCCGTTATCCGGAGAAAAATGAGGAGGGGCTTCAGTGATGTTGAGCTAAGAGATTCGGCACCCACCACGTCGGCCCCAAGGGTGCGCCACCGTGCACGAGCGAAGGCGGGACAGTCGCAGAGAAAGTGTTCCGCTGTGTCGTCCTCCTCGCAACAAGCAGCACAGGTAGGCGTCTCACTGATGCCAAGCACGTAAAGATGCCTGGCAAAAGTGTAATGGCTCGTAATGACGCCCGTTAGCCTTCTGCAGTCATTTCTTCTTAAGGATAAGAAGAATGTTGCGGACTTTTTACAGACGTCAGGGCGTACGCGCTTAGTCATCCTGCATCCTGGATATTCCTTCCATCTGCGACTGTGTACGTTAAATACCCAGTCATTGATGTCAGATTTAACCGTTGAAGCTGGTAGACCTAAGGCGGGTTCAGGCCCTGAGAAACTCTCCTCTGAGCCTTTTCTAGCGAGTTCATCGGAGATCTCGTTTCCTGGGATTCCAGAGTGACCTGGAACCCATGCAAGCCTAAGTGAATTAAGTCTTCCGACTTTGTTCAAGAAGGTCTTGAGTTCATGCACTAGTTTGGAGTTGGACAGAGGATTGGATATAGCTTTGAGTGCAGCTTGGCTGTCGCTGCAGACACATATGCTCTTTCCCCTCCATCTGTGTTTCACAACATAGTGCATGGCCATTAGGATTGCGTAAATCTCCGTCTGGAAGACAGACGCATATTTTCCTAACGAGAAGTGCAGTCGAATGTTTTCGCGCTCGAAGAAAACTCCGGCGCCGGATCCCTGATCAGTCCTGGAGCCATCTGTGAAGATGCGAAGACATTCTATTCCAGGTTCAGTGTCTGGCCAAAGCCAGTCCTGACGCCAAGGAAATGTGACTGTGTAGTTACAGCGCAGTAGGATGGCAGGTGTCATTGCGTCAGAGGGCATATCCAAAGCGGTTGCTTTAGTATTACATTTTAGAACGCGATGCATTGCATCGTTGCCCATGTTTGCGATTTAGAACTCTTGACGTTGCAGTACTGCGCCTATACTGCGTTTTGGAACTCAGCCATAGTACAGCCCTGTGACCGTTTTGCCCTTCTCCAGGTAGTCGATGTGGATCACACCTTGTGAATCCCAGAAAACGGTGGCCATCACCTTTCCGGCCGATGGGACAGTCTTCGCCTTCTTCGGAGCACGTTCGCCGGGTGAAGTTTACTCTCGACTTGTTCCCTGGTCTCTGGTGTGTACCAGTGGATCCATGTTTCGTCGACTGTCACGAAATGACGCAGAAATTCCTTCGGATTTCTCTTAAACAGCGTCAAACACTGCTCTGAAGTGGGCTCACGGTTGCGCTTGTTGTCCGGAGTGAGCAAACGCGGCACCCATCGTGCCGACAGCTTTCTCATGCCCAAAATTTCATGCAGGATATGACCCACACGATCTTTTGAAATGCCTACTGTCTCAGCTATCTCGCGCACCTTCAATCGGCTGTCTGCTAATATGAGATCGTGGATTTTTGTCACGATATCCTCCGTGGTAGCCGTTTTCGGGGCACCTGGACGTGGTTCATCAAAAACCGACGTGCGACCACGTTGAAACTCGATAAACCAATTTTTGAGTGCTCTTTTATCGTCGTTGGAGCATATAGTGGCGGATGACGGCTCTAATGCAAAATATGTTTTCACCATTTCATGGAGGTGATCGTCACTGCCGCAGGTGTGAATGTTGAGGTAAGATGTCTCTCGATGGTTTGACGCACATCTTTGCAAGGCCCATCCTATACGAGCTTTTGTGGTGATTCGTTGGTTTCATTAAGTCGCCATTGAAGGAGAAGAGTTATCGTACACAGCATCCAAACGCTCTTTGATTTCGCTGCGCGATTTCCCTTTCAAAAACAAGAATCGAATCACCGACCGATATTGCTTTTTCCATTTTTCTAAAATCCGCGGACACTCCCGCTTCCACACGCGGTCAAAACAAAACTACTAGAATGTACTACACGATAGTAAGTTGCTCTTGTGATACTGGCGCCATCTGGCGGTGAGACTAAGAACTTATCGGACCACCCTCGTAGATCCCTTCGTTGTTTTTATTGGTTTCTATTTAGATTGAGAAATAGAAATAGTGTGTCTTTTTGTCATGTTGTAGATGTAAGTCACTCTGTGTCCCTTGTCAGCGAGTTCTCTTCGAATTTCGTCTTTGTCGGCTGAGGGGTGCATGTTTTTTAGAATTACTTTAAGCCCCCTTTGGCCTTTCGGTTTGTACGTATAGTATCTAGTGCTTTTTTGTTGCAGCATTTTTAAAATGTTTTTATAATGTTGAGACTCTCTTGGTTGGACCCTTACTTCCTCGTTTGGTAGCACTTGCATATAAAAGCTGTGCTGCGCAGTTCCATTTAGTGGGTTCGCGAGGATACCTATAACTTTTACTCCTTGGATATATGTATATAGGTTTGGGTTTTGAGGCCTTGAGAGTTTTTCAGCAGCGGGCTTGGTTGGAGTAAGGGGTCGGTCTTTAAGCTTTTCGTCGGGGGAGAAGAGGGCAAACCTGTTTTTTGATGTGTTAGTCGGTTCGTTGAGCCAGGGGTGGAATCGGCTAAGGTGATAGTCACTTTGGTGACAGTCATTTGTGACTATCATCATCTTTCGGTATCGGGTAAGATTATCACAAAAAAATTTCAGAAAAAGAGCAACACTTGCTTTTTCGGAGTTGATGACAGATAAGAGCTGTCAAATTATCCAAGAAAAAAATTCAAAAATTAAAAACAGAGCAATAAATTCAATTTGTTGCAAAATCATTGCTTTATTTTATTTATAATAGAGTGTCTCTAACAGCATCACAAATTTTCGGCTTCTCTGTTTAATGGTTGGAGGTCTTCTTGCATATTGGATTGGTGGATAAGATTGGTTGGTTGTTGGGGAAGGTCACTTTCATTCAACGGCACCTTCAATTCACAGCAAACGTAGTGCAGCGCAACACAAACATGAATCTAAAAAAACAATCATTTAGCATAATTTTAACAATATTAACTGCGAAATTATTTCTACTTACATATCATCTGCGAGCTCGTGAATATTAGACCGATTTCTCAAATTCTTCCTCAGAATTCTGGCTGTCATCACTGTCTCATAATCTTAATCTGCCTCCTAATCTTTGCTTAAAAATAGCTCGAAAGACGAAAACATATTTTTTATTTTGAATAATATGATAAAAAACACAAAACAAAGTCACTTTAAACGCACAAAACATATGAAAGTGATAGCTAAATAGTTGTCACCAGAAAACTGTTTTAAAAATGTGACAATCACAGTGACTGTCAAAAATCTTCTTTTCATCCCTATCAACCTCACACACACGCATGCAACCAATGTGTAATACCATGCACATGCTTCCATATACAAATTCTATACAATTTTATTACGTCTCTGTTAATCAAACTCAATTTGAATTCAGTTCTTCCCTTACGTTGAATTAACTCGGTCGACCCCTTTTGTTACGGAAGTTTCTATTTAAAATAAAATTGTGAAATTTATTAAGAATCGATCGTGTTTTATTTTGGATTCGGGTGAACATTTTTAAAATCTGGTGCCGAAACCCGGGACCTTCAACGAACGTACATGTCAAAACGAACGAGCATCATAAATCACGTGTTAAATTTTGAATAATGGAGTTGGCCAGTCGGGCATCATATCGCGGTCAAGTGACAAAATTAGTCAATAGTGCGACCGAGTATCTAACGTCGGATAGTTCTAAAATATGCGAAGATCGAGATAAATTAGAAGCTATCGAAGAAGAGCTTGAGGTTTCGCTTGATCGCTTAACGGTTGCGCACGAGTGTTTACAAAAGGCTAATCATGAGGTAGTCTCACCAATAAAAGAGACCGACATAGCAAGGGAAGCTGATTTAGTGGCAGAGTACAATGATAAAGCAACAGCAGTTATTGCGCGTCTGAAACATCGGTTGAGTAAAGTTCGTCAACACCAAGCTAAGTTAACTGCCGTTGCCGAAAATATCAACGGAGCCGAAAATACGTCGCATGATTATATGACAGAGCGTCCATTAAACCGCCATTCCGCACAGGGTGCCGTTAAATTGCAAAAATTGCAGCCGAAAAAATTCTCTGGTGACTTCAAAGAATGGGTTCCGTTCTGGGAACAATATCGGGCACTCATACATGAGAATTCGTCTTTGAGTACGAACGACAAATTTAATTACTTAGAGACGGTTCTAACGGGTAAAGCAACAGAGACATTAGTTGGTCTCACTCCCACAGAGGAAAATTATAACGTCGCTATCGCAATATTAAAGGAGGAGTACGGCAACAACGAAAAAATAGTTGATTATACAATGCAACGCTTGCTCTCAATTCAGCCAGTGTTCTCTAAAGCAGATGTCGTTGGTCTGAGACGGCTATATACATCTGTTCTAGCTTCTACTCGCTCACTCGCAGCATTGGGAATTCCGTCGTCAAACTATTTTGTTATGCTAAAGGGAGTTTTATTGCGATGTCTTTCTAATGAATTACGTGTCGACTTTCATCGGTATTACGGAGATTCAAGAGAAAACAACGATTCTCACGCGGATTGTGCAGATGAAGATGCTAGTATAGCATCGAGCTCAGAACATACATCTGCAAATATGATAGGAGACAAGCAAGTCAAGTGTTTGCTTAAATTTCTGAAGAGAGAAGTCGAATCTCTTGAAAAAGCGAATGAGGCAAAATTAAACACAAACACACACACTCACACAGCCCGTGTGAATTCGCTGAATAAGAGAACTGTCAAGACGGCTGTTGGATTGTTTACATCAGAGACGAAAAATAGCTGCTCGTTCTGCAAAGCAAAAACACACGATACAAAGGACTGTTGCGGTGCGAAAAGTATTCCGGACAAAAAGGTACTCTTGAAAACCGAGGGAAGATGTTATCGTTGCTGCAAATTAGGACACAATTCTAGAACGTGCAGAGTCGGAATCAAATGTAAAACTTGCAGTGGAAGGCATGCAACAAGTATGTGTGACCCTTTGTTTTTAAAAAATAACATCAATTCCTCCTCTTCTTCTACAACGAATCGGTCCGAAAATGTAATAACGACACCTAGCCAACCGTCCACAACGCAGTCTTCATTAAATTTGTATACAGCAGACTCGAACCAGCGGACTAACGTCTATTTACAAACCGCTTGTGCGTTCGCTTGCAGTGAATTCTCTTCTGTTTCTTTGTATGTTCGAGTAGTTATGGATGGAGGCAGTCAACTATCATTTGTGAAGTCATCATTGGCAAGACAACTGAATTTGCCAGTAATCAGTGTAATTAACCTCAGTGTGATACCCTTTGGAAGTGACAAGCCTAGACCGAACAGAACGTGCAATAAGGTTCGTCTATTATTACGTAGTCAGCATGATGATCAGGCAGTTGTTATTGAAGCAATAGAGGTACCGGAAATATGCTTTGATGTGCTTTCTGTGCCAACCAACGACACATCGGTTCCCTTCGATGATTTGATATTGGCCGATGCGAGAATTCAGGGACAACGTCTCGAAGAAGGAATAAATATTCTTATCGGAGCTGATACCTACTGGCAGTTCGCTACGGGAAAGCATAGACGCCTTACGGACAGATTAGTTGCAGTGGAGACAGTTTTGGGATGGACTATCCAAGGTCCTTTAATAGAGCAATCAACATCTAATAGCTCGAATCACACAACTTCCCTTCATGTCTGCGCTTGTGAAGATGTGCAGAGATTTTGGAATCTGGACATCATGGGTATTTCTCCGGAGGATGATAAAGGGGTGAGTAGTGATTTGTCATTGCATATTCGCAGGAATGGCAGTCGATATGAAGTTTCACTTCCTTGGAAAAATAACACCACGGTTTTGCACGACAACAAACCGAGTGCTTTGGTTCGTATGCAATCACTTGTTCGAAAACTGTGCTCAGCTGGGAGAGTCAAAGAATACAGTGCAGCTATGAACGAAATGCTGTCCTCTGGCATATCTGAAGTTGCTCCGGATGCGTGCTTGATCGAACAACGTACCTATTATATGCCTCACCGCCCAGTTTACCGAGAGGACAAGAAGACGACAAAGCTACGCATTGTGTTTGACGCTTAGGCACATGCGCCTAACCATCAATCCTTAAACGATTGCCTGGAAGTGGGACCAAATTTATTACCTGAACTTTTAATCATCTTATTGAGTTTTCGCACTGGTAGAATCGGTCTTATTGCTGACATAGAGAAGGCATTTTTGCAAATATTACTGGCTGAGTCCGATAGAGACAGTCATCGGTTTTTTTGGTTCTCTGATCAAATTGACGATGAGCGAAACCTACCTGCTGTGCGGACTTTTCGAATGACGCGTCTAACGTTTGGCGTCACAAGCAGTCCATTTCTTCTGGCTGCAACGTTGAAGAAAATTATTGAAGAGGCCAAACCAAAATACCCACATACTTGCTCAAGGTTGTTGCGTGCGTTTTATATGGATGACTTCGTAGTTAGTATCGATAGTGAAGAAATTGCGAAAGAGACCTACCGAGAGGCTAATCTAATTTTGAAGAGTGCTTCAATGACGCTACGAAAATGGAACTGCAACAGTGAAAGCGTCAGGCAATCCTTTTCAATGGAGGATCGATTTGCTAACACTCAGAAAGTTTTGGGTTTACGTTGGGTTGTAGCAACGGACGAATTGCAAGTGGACCTTGATTCAGTTGTACAATTGATCAAAAGTGGATCTGTACTGGGTACGAAAAGAACTATTTTGAAGGTTATAGCAAAGGTTTTCGATCCGTTTGGTATTCTGGCTCCATGGATTATACGTTTAAAAATACTTTTCCAAGACATCTGGCGTCGAAAATTAGAATGGGATGAGAAATTGCCTGAGGATATACAAAGCATTTGGACTGTATGCTGCAATGAAATAGAAGAGCTCAACGAAATCGCCATACCTCGTCATTTTTTAATGATCCATAACACCACTGAGGTACACATCTTTGCGGATGCGAGTCAGTTCGCTTTTGGAGCTGCTGCCTATGCTAGGACTATCGATAACAACGGACAAGTTTCAGTGCACCTTATTTGCGCTAAAAACAGGGTGGCACCTCTTAAAAACGACAATCAGAACGATTTGACCGTACCTAAGTTGGAGCTTACCGCAGCCCTTACAGGCGCACGTCTACTTGCTTATCTTCGCAATAATCTTCAGAAACAATTCGGCGCAGCATTTCTCTGGTCTGACTCGAAGATTGCTCTCTTTTGGATTCAGGGACTTCATAAGCGTTGGAAGCCGTACATCGAGAGTCGAGTCAAAGAGATCAGAGCGCTAACAGATGTTTCGTCCTGGAGGCACTGTCCTGGTGCAGATAATCCGGCAGACCTTCTTACCCGTGGGATCAGCGCAGCCTCACTTGTGAATTCATCGACTTGGTTTAACGGACCTCCTTGGTTGTTGCAAAAAGAGATTAACTGGACATCGTCAAACAAAACTATTGCTTCTTCTCTGTGTGCTTTGTCATCCAACTCAGAGGAAGAAAAAATAGACAATCTTGAGGACAACCCTTCACCTGTCCTCGATACTAGAAAATTCAGCGACTGGAAGCGGCTTATATCCTAAGAGCCGTAGATATCATGCGCAAACATAAATTCTCAAAGTGTCTGTCTGCTGAAGAGATTAATCGTGCTGAGAAGTATTGGATTAATAGAGTGCAACGCCAGTATTATCCGCAAGAAATCTCAGCTCTTCGGAAGAAAAAAGGTATACCTTCGAAATCGAAATTAGTAACGCTTTCTCCTTTTCTAGACGCTGGTGATGAATTCCTACGAGTAGGAGGTCGACTTCAGTTTGTGACCGCTAACGTTAACGAGGCCCATCCAATAATCCTACCTAAGTCATCCCACGTCACGAAGCTAATCGTCACCGATGCTCATGAAAGATCATTTCACGGCGGCACATCATCGACCCTGTCACGATTGCGGTCCCTATACTGGATTGTTAAAGGACGCCAATTAATAAAGAACGTCATCAAGAAGTGCTATACTTGCAAGGTTCTCCGAGGCACTCCAGCTACGCAGATATTTGCTCCTCTTCCCAGGGATCGAGTCCTCTCATCCCGACCATTTGAAATAATTGGAATGGACTTCGCAGGTCCGTTGTATGTGACCGACGATGCAATACATCGCAAGAAGATTTACCTCTTGCTATTCACCTGCGCAGGCGTGCGTGCTGTATATATTGAAAGTACCACAGATCTAACAACTGAATCCTGTCTTCTTGCTATCAGGCGATTTATAGCGAGAAGAGGAGTTCCTCGTGTGATATACTCCGATAATGCCACTACATTCAAAAAGGCGTCGTCAGAGCTACGAAAAATCAACGACATGTGGACGAACGAACGCTTTCTTGGTTTTTTGAGCAACTCCCACATTAAGTGGAAGTTCATCGTCGAACGCGCGCCATGGTGGGGGGGGGGGTTCTGGGAATGATTGATCGGAGTGATTAAGTCGGCTCTAAGAGCAGCTATCGGTAAGGCAACTTTAAGTACTGATCAATTTCAAACTCTATTAACAGAAGTCGAAGGAGTCGTTAACTCGAGGCCACTAACTTATGTTGGAGATGACCCATTAGATCTTGCCCCCCTTACTCCGGCACATTTTCTTATTGGTGCGAACGAAAAATTAGGCGAATCGGTAAACGAGCAACCATCAGGAAAAGGATTGAGAGGGCAATGGAGGGAGCGCCTACGTTTTTTGGCTAGCTTCAAGAAGCGGTGGTATAAGGATTACCTACTTCAATTGAGATCCTTACATCACGCCCAAAATCCCTTGAGTTGCCGTATACGAGTCGGAGATGTTGTGCTTTTGGAAGATAAATCGTTACCTAGAACGCTTTGGCATCTTGCGGTCATCGAGAAGTGCTTTCCCGGCAGAGACGGAAACACTCGAGCTTGCGAAATACGGCTGGCAAATGGATCTATTCTACGAAGACCAATTCAACTACAGTATCCTTTGGAAATAGCTGATTGAACGTAATTCTTTGCTGGCGGGAGGATGTCAAAAATCTTCTTTTCATCCCTATCAACCTCACACACACGCATGCAACCAATGTGTAATACCATGCACATGCTTCCATATACAAATTCTATACAATTTTATTACGTCTCTGTTAATCAAACTCAATTTGAATTCAGTTCTTCCCTTACGTTGAATTAACTCGGTCGACCCCTTTTGTTACGGAAGTTTCTATTTAAAATAAAACTGTGAAATTTATTAAGAATCGATCGTGTTTTATTTTGGATTCGGGTGAACATTTTTAAAAGTGACTATCACCTTACACGATACCGAAACTGAGAATGTGACTGTCACTTATCACAAATCACCTTAGCCGATTCCGCCCCAGTATATCGTTAGTTTTGCCTGTGGCGATGTCCTTTGTTTTTGTTGTTTTTGTTCATAGGTTTTTCTGGGGATGGTCTGGTTCTTTTAACCCTAGAAAGATAATCATATTTTTTTATGGCGTAAGAGATAATCATGCGTCTCAGAGACGTATGGCACTTTATTAGTCTATTTAATGGAATCCATAAACATTTTATCAAATATTAATGTTTTATTTATCAATGTAAGAGAAATGAATCAATAATTCAGTACAAATAAATATTAATTTAAACAATACAAACAAAAAACATAAACTCCATTACAAATCAACATAGAAACATAATTTATTTTTTAAAGGAACCTTAGAGTTGAATTTAATTGTTAATAATTGTTTAATTTGAATTTTTTAGTTTGAAATAAGTCTAATAAGATTAATGCACACGTAATTTTTATGTTCGCCACAAACCGCCTTTTTGCATATTACACATGATAGTTTCGACATTCATCGAATTTTTGATGGACAGTACATCAATTTCATTTATCTGAACACTATTTTCATTAGCAGTTCCGAAATAGTTTTGCGAATTCCCTGACACAAGTGCCAAAGGACCATCGTATCAAAACATTGAACTGCCTACAGGACGAGCTATTAAAAAGTTCTTCCGTTGAAAGGTGATTATCTTCCATAGCAGCGGAGAATGTTAGAATCCCAATAAACGCACGAATTTAAATTTCACTGGTGTCTCTAAAAGTAGCACTAAACGTCATAATCTCAATTCAAGTTTGTTTGTCTTTATCTCCTTTTTCCTTTCGTTTGAGAGAAATTTCTGTGTTTGTCCATTTCATTATTTCATCTGTTATAAATAATTTAAAACACAACAAACGGTCGAAGATGTTCTTGGAAGTTCCAGTGGGTCCTCTATTTTATCGAACAATATTTACTGCAGAGTTTCGACAATGACTTTTAGCCCTGATTGTGGTCCAGCAGTGATTGTTACGACCTCTTAGTTTGCGTTTAGGAGGAATAATTATGCGGGTGTCTGAAGATGAAGTTGAGTTTCCTTCTAACGTGTTCTGCACCAGAGCTGTCCGGTACATCCTCAGCTTCGTCAATAAATTCGTCTTCAGTGTCGCTCTGCACGTCGGCCTCTAAGAAGTAGTTCTCACAATCACTTTCACATTCTGACGATGTAGCCTATTCATTTTCCATCAACAAATCCTCTATATCACTATTACTCAACACTCTTTGGTTTGCCATGTCGATCAAATTATAACAATCACCAAAAATAATAAAACGTATCTGTAAATAATAAAAAAACGGTTTCTTCAAATATCTCGCAAAAGTTACATAAAGATAATCATACGTCTCCCAAACGTACGACATAGTTATAGCTTGTTACCACAGATACTTACCGTCGCGCCACTACCGTTACGGATAAACTCAGACTGCCGACTGAGTTAGTTTAAGTAACCAACCCGATGCGGTTTGCAACTAAAGGGATTTAACCTTTTTTTTGCGCGCCATACGTCTCGCAGACGTAGATTATCTTTCTAGGGTTAAGGTCGTTAAAGACAGTTTCATCTCTAGGATTCTCATCTGTGTCTTTTCGGAAGAATCAATAGAGTTGGTGAAGGATGCGTTTGGTATTGTTGACTTGTTAATGGCGGTAGTGGGTTCTGAGCCAGAGGGCGTTGGTATCGTTTGTGTCCAAGGAGGGCATAATAATGTGTGGAGGGTATGGTAATGCTGTGATTCTTGTACTGGTTGTTGTTTTTATTGTAGTTGTGGCGATATTTGATGTTGTTTTTGTTATGGCAATGTAGATGTTTAATGGGATCTGTTGGGGAAATATATTTATAAGTGGGTCACTTTTTTAAGACTCTGCTGTGTTTGATGGGAAGCTCAGATTTATTTGAATATGTTGTGAAATTGGCTGGGAAATTATGTTAGAAGGTTAATGTCTAGGAAGAATTTTGACTGGAAGAGAAGGGAAATCCGGTTGGAAATTGATAAATTTTGTTGGTGTTTCGTGAGTGGGGGAGGGAATCGAGAAATTTTTGTGTTTACGCTCGAGGGGAGGCGATCATAGGACACTCATACTTCCTTTATTGAAATAAAAATAATGGCTACTAAATAACACTGAGTCTAGTAGCGCTCTTTACTAAGAGTTTAGTGTTTCTGTCACTTGATAACTCAGTGGAATAATATTACACACGGCACTCGATGTAAAACGCGTCCGTCCGTTTTCGCAATTTACTCATGGGTTCTATCACATAAAACATAGTATTAAAACAGTGCAATTTTTGGCCTTGTAGACGGAAATATCCTAAAAGAATGGCCTAACCATGGAATTATTTATTTTAGAAACATATTTGACCCCATAAAAAAACAACTAAATACTTGCAAATCTTATTTAAACTTTTGGGAAAAAAAAAATATACAAAAGGTTGCAACCTTGATCATTCAAACAACACCATACAGTGTTCACTAAATGGGGAATCCAAATTAACGAAGAGAAAACTATCCAGGTAACACTGCGAGGAAAATCAGCAACTCGATCTCCTATAAAAATTAACAACAGAAGCATAAAAACAAATGGTCACGCCAAGCATTAAGGTTATTGATAATAAACTAACATGGAAGCAACACATTCTAGACACGAGCAATCTGATGCTTAGCAAAAACTTTAGACTAAAAACAGGTACGAAACTACTTATTTATAAAGGTATGATAAAACTTCTCTGGACATACGAGTTACAATTGTAGCAAACATTCAAAGTAATCCAGAGTACGCAAAACAATATACTAAGAATTATCATGTATGTTCCAAACACGGAAATTTACAAAGACCTCTACATAACAACCGTCAAGAGGTAATTAAAATGTCTTGTGACAAATACAGGCGACGTATTCTACAACATACAAACGTCAAAATACGTAAACTTCCAGACGAATAACACAAGACGAAAACTTAAACGCTGCAGCTTCGTTTACAGGTAGCCAAACTTTGAAGCAAACCTCAAACGGACTCCGAAATCGGTATTGGTAAAGAAAAAGTTAGATTCAATGTATTACTAATCAAAAAATCTTGTATGCCGATTTGTGATAGCGCGCTAACGAAACTCTTCACCGAAGAGTTCGTTAAGAAGAATAAAAACATAAAAATCGGCGAGCAGATCTTTCTGGACAACGAATTGAATAAAGAGATTCGACGAGCAGATCTCTCTGGACAACAAATAGTAAGAACAAAACAAAAAGTTCGACGAACAGAACACTGCTCTGGACAAAACGTTTGACTCCACGCTGTAAGAGCCAATTCGACAGCCGATTTAAAACACTAAAAAAACGAAGACGTTCCAGCTCCCGGCATTTACATGTCTGATATACAAAAGTACTAATTTTAGTATGATATAAATTCGGTAAAATCTCAATATCTCGGCAACGGCTGATTATATCAACTTAGCAAGGTACCTGACAGTTTCGCTTTAAAAACTTCGAATTAGTTAAATGTTCGAAATTAATGCTTCAATTTAGGAAGCGTTCGCGGAACGTATGTAAAAATTGACCACCGACGTAATACCGCATAGTCCTCATTTCGCTGAAACCCCGTACCCTGATTCAAATAAGCCCACATTTACTTATTTATAATTTTTTTATTAGCAGCAAGGCTGTTACATTCTTTAGTGGAGAAGTAATTAATTTAAATTTTTTATAATATAATTTACAATTAATGCAAAAATGGCAAAGCTTATAACAGCTATCAAGTTAGAGTATACAGAATGCCAATTGCAGTAGGTTTCCGAATTCAAATGATCTTGAACGTTTCCCTTTTCTTTCCTCGAGTCATCGTTTAAAGCAATGCTGTCTCCAAGGAATTGGTTTAGGTTATTGTTATTTTGGCTAATTGCATTGTTAGTTTCGAAACATATTCCTAAATTTGTACCCGAAATGGACTTTTCGCCACTCGTAACTTGAAGCAATTCATGGTGTTTTTGTAAGCGGGCGTTTATTTCATTACAAATTTCTGGGAACAGCTCGCGAAAATTTGAATTTTTCAAATTAAATGCCAAACTCTTCTTGGCATATTGTTGCTTTTCATAGAGAGTGCTTTCGGTTGAGCCAAGAGTTGGGGTATTTTCCATCTGAAAAAAAAAATATAAAAAAAAAATTGGTTCGAGTTGCTAGGTAATGGGCATGAGAAAAAAGTTGGCACTACAAGTCGTTTTCACAGACTTGTGACAAATCTAGACGGATCATCAAATTACGTGGTCGTGACGAAAGACAAGATCGTTCCTAATGGTCAAAACGAATCGTAGAATACGGTGTTTTCATAAACGTCGAACATCTGCGCTAGTGTACAGTCGTCTTTCTTATTTGTTGCATTAATGAACGCGTTCATTCTGCAGAACGTGTGCAGACCAATTTTAAAGAGTCACTGAATGTTCATAAGCGTTAGACAAAAATTAGACACGCTCTGCCTACCCCCGTATGCTTGATCATATGTTTCGAAGAATTCCTAGGTTATGGCGTCTCTTCCTGATTCTTAACTTCGCTTTTTAATTCTTCTGTAAGTCATCATTAAGTTCTCAATGAGATTTATTGATATCCAAGACTTCAAAGGAGAAGAATGGATAAATTTTTATGTCATAAAATAAAGTCCTCCACAATGAATCTTTTTTCGTTACCTCCCGCACTCTCTGCAGTCAAAAAATATGGATGCACAATCTGCCAGTGGCCTATTTCACCAACTTACAAATTGTAATTTGCAAGCACTTTTTCAACAAATTTGTAGAAAAATCGATTTATTCTGTTTCACAAAATATTTCTGCTACAAAATTATTATTTCCGTTTTACCAAAAGTTAATTTTCTTTGTTGCTAACAAGTACAAATTTGTTAAAATTTATATTTTTTTGTAAGTTTGTGTTTCACGAAATCAAGAAATTGTACAAATTTGTTCAGTTGATTTTAGAAAAATGGAAAAAGAGCAATAACGGGCAGTGATTCGATTCTGGCTTTTGGAAGGGAAATCGCGCAGCGAAATCAAAGAGCGTTTGGATGCTGTGTACGGTGACTCTTCTCCTTCGATGGCGATCATCAAAAATTTGTTTAACGAGTTTGAACGTGGTCGCACGTCGGTTTTTGATGAGCCACGTCCCGGTGCCCCGAAAACGGCCACCACGGAGGATATCGTGACAAAAATCCACGATCTCGTATTGGCAGACCGCCGGTTAAAGGTGCGCAAGATAACTGAGACAGTAGGCATTTCAAAAGATCGCGTGGGTCATATCCTGCATGAAATTTTGGGCATGAGAAAGCTGTCGGAGCGATGGGTGCCGCGTTTGCTCACTCCGGACAACAGCGCAACCGGGAGACCACTTCAGAGCAGTGTTTGACGCTGTTTAAGCGCAATTCGAAGGAGTTTCTGCGTCGTTTCGTGACAGTCGACGAAACATGGATCCATTGATACACACTAGAGACCAAGGCCGGAAAGGTGATGGCCACTGTTTACTTGGATTCACAAGGTGTGATCCACATCGACTACATGGAGAAGTGCAAAACGGTCACATGGCTGTACTATGCCAAATTATTGGGCCGATTCGACGCCGAATTGAAGAAAAAACGGCCCCACTTGGCGAAGAAAAAAAGTACTCTTCCACCATGATAACGCACCGGCTCACACCTCCGCCCTCGCCACGGCCAAATTGGGCGAATGGGGCTACGAACTGCTGCCCCATCCACGGTATTCTCCAGATTTGGCACCGTGCGACTTCTTTTTGTTTCCAAACTTGAAAAAGTCACTCGCAGGGCAGAAATTTCAGTCGAATGAGGAGGTTATCGCCACCACGGAGGCCTACTTTGCAGACCTCGAGAAAACGTATTTTTCAGACGGGTTAAAGAAGTTGGAGTATCGATGAGTCAAGTGTATTTCAATTTTCAATTCAATTCAATAGTTTATTTTATTCAATACAATTCATAATAATTACAATTTAAAGAACACCTATGTACATATACAGGGTGTCCCACGAGCAGTGTGCCAAAAAGCTAGAGCATGTAGGTCTGGTCAAGACAAGAAAAAAATCGTATGATACTTTTTTGTAAAGATAGAATCCTCTTCTTTCATCTTGTTTTTAAACGAAGCTGTTTTAAGGAATAGTTTTTAAGAAATTAATTTTCAAACTCAAAATTTTGAAAAAAAAAATTTCGAACAATTTTTTTTTTAAAATTGTATGTAATTAAGTACTAGTTTTTTTTTCAAAAATTCAATTCTCTTATTAGTTTTTAGTTAAAAACAGAAAACCGGATGAAAAAATGTCTTGTAGTTTTCGAGAAATTAAAAAAAAACCGAACCATTTTTTCTAAGAAAAACCTTTTTTTTGGTTTTAACGCGGCTGGACTTGTAGGCAAATTAATGTATGAAATATTGACCTCTTTTTTATTATTTATTAAATTCGGAGTTTTATTAAAATAAATTTTCAATATGATCCCCATTTTTTAGAAGGCAAAGATTATATCTCCTTCTAATGGCTGCACATAAGTCTATGCTTGACAAATTTTCCTGCAATTTGACTCCAGCGACTTCAATCCGTTCTTTCAGTTGTTCCAAAGATACTATTTCTACTTCGTAAACATAATTCGTCATGAATCCCCCACGGCCATTCAGTGGGGCCCCTTCTTCCGATCCAACGGTCACTAAAATGATCATCCAGCCAGTTTCTAACCCGTAAGCTGTAATGTGCTGGTGCTCCATCTTGCTGGTAGATTAAATTATCTGCTATGGCCAAAGGAACGTTGTCCATCAAATCGGGCAAAAGGTCTCGTAGGAACTGCAGGTATGATTCTCCATTAACAACGGCATTCAAAAACCGGGGCCCGATTACAGTTTGTCCAACAATACCAAGCCAAATATTACAGCTAAAGCGGTGTTGTGATTTATTTTGTTTTTTGTTGTGTGGATTGGTGCTAATGATGCAAATTGTGGAAGTTAGCAACCCCATCTCTGGTAAACTGTGCTTAATTCTCTTCAACTGTGCAGAATATCCTTGCAAAATAGTTTCGTTCAGTTTCATCTCGAAGCAGTAATGATCGACAAAATTCTGCTCTCAAAAACTTGTCGTTTGAGGTGAGTTCTTGAACTGGCTTAAAATGGTACGGGTGTAAGTTTTCGGTATGAAGCACTCTCCATACTCTAGATTTGGGCACTCCAAGCATATTAGCTATCCTCTTTGAACAAAGGGAGGGATTACGTCGGACCAAATCCAAAATTCTTTCATCTAAGATTCCTGATCCATCTGTAACTGATCTTTGGCTTCTTCGATGCTCTAGCACTCCCTGCTCTCGCAGACGTCGGTGGATTCTGGAAAACATGCTACGACTGGGACACCTCCGATTGGAATATCTTTCAGCGTAGAGTCTTTCGACTTCACGATCTCGACCATTAGCTAAAGCGTAGCAGAAGTGCATGTCCGTTAATTCTTCTCGAGAGTATGAGTTTGACATCGTAATGTGTTGATGAGTTAACATCCAATTTGGAAATGTTTTTTTTTTATTAAAAATGCGATGCCTTTTATTTACATTTGGGTTGCAAATATTTTGTTTTTCAATAAAGAAAAATTCGGTTTTATTGTCTTAAGGTTCTAGCGGGTAGAACCCATCGGCGGCGGGCGGACCCAGACGAAATTGGCAGGTCAGTTTTCAGGCGTTATCAATGAAAAAAAAGGATTAATCCAGAGTTATTCCAATACTGTGTCACTCACTTTATTGTAGGGTCAATGTTTCATACATTAATTTGCCTACAAGTCCAGCCGCGTTAAAACCAAAAAAAAAGGTTTTTCTTAGAAAAAAATGGTTCTCCGTTTTTTCTAAAAACCAATAAGAGAATTGAATTTTTGAAAAAAAAAATAGTACTTAATTACATACAATTTTGAAAAATAGTTCGAACTTTTTTTTTTTTTCAAAATTTTGAGTTTGAAAATTAATTTCTCAAAAACTATTCCTTAAAACAGCTTCGTTTAAAAACAAGATGAAAGAAGAGGTTTCTGGCTTTACAAAAAAGTATATCACTGCATTGTGGATGTAACTGTTGATTTTTAATATTTTTTTTCCAAATTAGGTAATTTTTTTAGAAAATTGCCCCTCCCGGCTAAACGGGGGAGAATAGACCCCCCCCCCCCCTCCCTTACGATTTTTTTCTTGGCTTGGCCAGACCTATACGCTCTAGCTTTTTGGCACACAGCTCGTGGGACACTCTGTATAGTGTATCATTTCTCCAAAATGTTTCTCTTTCTTTTGTAGGCTAAGTACTTATCGGACCAACCTCGTAATAAGACAAATTGAACCTTTTCACTGACACCGACAGAGCAAGCTTTACATTGGCTTGGAAGTGGTGGACAGTATCACGGGATCGCAGACATGCACGGTGTATTTAAATCTACGATATGCAGAACTGTCCATCGTGTTTGTTCAGCCATTGTTGATGCTTTCTTCGAAAATACTGTGCGTTGGCCAGAAGAACACGAAAGCATTCGTGAACGGCTCTTTAATATTGCCGGTAAATATAATCTACCTCACAAATCCATGTACTTGAGACTATGATTATTATTTTCTTAAGGTATGCCATTTGCTTATGGATGTATCGATGGAACGCTGATTAAAATTGATTCAATTGTTCGAATCAGCGTATGTCAATAGACACGGCAACCACTCAATTAACTGTATGTTGGTTTGCGGTCCCGACTATACATTTTATAATCCATACGTTAATTGGCCCGGTAGTGTTCACGATGCGAGAGTACTCCGAAGAAGACCGTTATTTTCAACATTTGAAAACGGATTCCGGCCTTTCCCTCACTGCGTTTTACTTGGGGATTCGGGATATCCGTTGAAAGATTGGCTAATGACACCGGTCACAAGAACGTCATCTCCAGCAATCGATCGCTATAATAGCGCCCATAAATCAACGCGAAGGATCATAGAGAATGCGATCGGTATTCTAAAAATAAAATTTCCTTGCCTCAACCATTTGAGAGTTCAGCCAAGAAGGGCAATCCAAATTATAAAGTGCTGCATAATTTTGACGAACCTTTGCCGAAAAGTTGAAACCAATGACATCATTGAATTGCCAACAAGGGATGAAGTAGAGGAGGAAAACCTACATGACAACTTAGACGGCGGAAACACATTGAGCTATATTTTAAACAATTTTTCTTGAAAGCTAAGAAATTTGTGAAAAACAGTTGTTGTTTACAACTTTGCAATGTAAATGGTGAAACAGAAAATCAGTAAACAAATTTGTAAATGTAATCAACAAATACAAATTTGTAATTGAACTTGTAATTTAGTGAAATAGACCACAGATGCTGATGACATTTGTCAACATATTTTCTGCAATCAATCTGCGTTTGTTCGATAAAAAATCGGACGTTATAAGCAGGCCTAATGAACGTCTTAGTTAGGCAGACGTTTAAGAAAACACCCAAAATCACTCGAATTGTTTTCAGAAGAGTTCAGAACCCTCTCCTAAGTGCTTTTTGTTGAATGATTCCTTCTAGTCGCACACACATTTAATTAATATATTCAGTCCTGACTTTAAAAATTCTTGCAGCAACTCACTACATTTGTTTAATTATTAAGTTATTACTCGGTTAAGAAAACTTTAAAAAATAACTTTTCACAGACTTACCATAAAACTCAATAATCCGGTTAATATTGTCCCAACCGACCAAGTCGGATTCCATGTATCCGGATGGAAATCTTTGTATAAAAAATAAACCTTGGGGTTATTATCCCGTATCAATAATTATTTTAAAAAATTCTAAGCTCATGTTACCTGATATACTTAAACAGAGTCTGGTGTTGGTTTTAAAACGACCATTGGGGGTAAGCATATATATCGAAGGTGGTTTAAAGGGAAATTCGCGCGGAAATACAAGTGTACCGTGGTAGTAGCCACCGTGATATGGAGAATCTTCAGGACCTTTAACAACATAATGCCATTCGAGGAGATTGGTTGGTAAAGGTTCCGCTGTTATATAGGGTAGTGGATCCCGTTTTAAGCGAAGATAATCCTTTTTCATACGTGACATCGCCGTTGGTTTTCGATTTGTCATTTTTTTTCATTCACTTTGAAGCCACATTTATGCATATGTTTGATTACTTATTATCAATATCCTGAAAAGGGTAAAAAAGTCGAACAATTATTTTAAAAAATTTACAATAAGTAAATAACGGTAAATTATATTTAGATGTTATGTCGACGTTCACGTAAACAAATGGGATTTAAAATTAAGCGAAAACATAATTTTTTAGCGCAAATAATACCATAAGATCTGCGTGAAAGGCGCAGAACTAAAGACTGCACCCACACTTACATCACTACACCAACACACCATAATAACACCACACCCAAAATAATATCAAAAATCGTTGACCCACCATGGTGCTAAATATAGCTGGTCTTCCTTGGGTAAAATATTCCGGAGGTAAACTAGTTCATTGACCGGATCTCCCAAAGGAGATCATCCATGAAGAGAAATTCAGAAAAATTAAGGATACGCAGCTTATATGGACCGGCAGCATTCCTCTAAAGAGATCGCAGCGGTACAAGAAGTTCTACTTTCAAACGGAACAATCGTTAAGGACGGATATACTTTCGTAGCATAACGTAATAGGCGTACTATTATATTTTACAACGACTGTTAAAAATTAGTAGGAAACCCTGCCACCTACTTTATAGCAGAGCAATAAAAATAATATATGCTATCATCTCGTTCTAATTATATTTCAATTCTGTATACAGGGTGTCCCACGAGCAGTGTGCCAAAAAGCTAGAGCGTGTAGGTCTGGTCAAGACAAGAAAAAAATCGTATGGGAGGGGGGGGGTCTTTTCCCCCCGTTTAGCCGGGAGGGGCAATTTTCTAAAAAATTGACTTAATTTGGAAAAAAATTATTAAAAATCAACAGTTACATCCACAATGCCGTGATATACTTTTTTGTAAAGGCAGAAACCTCTTCTTTCATCTTGTTTTTAAACAAAGCTGTTTTAACGAATAGTTTTTGAGAAATTAATTTTCAAACTCAAAATTTTGAAAAAAAAAATTTCGAACTATTTTTTTTTCAAAATTGTATGTAATTAAGTACTAATTTTTTGTCCAAAATTCAATTCTCTTATTAGTTTTTAGTTAAAAACAGAAAACCGGATGCAAAAATGTTTTGTAGTTTTCGAGAAATTAAAAAAAAACCCGAAACATTTTTTTCTAAGAAAAATCTTTTTTTTTTGGTTTTAACGCGGCTGGACTTGTAGGCAAATTAATGTATGAAACATTGACATCTTTTTCATTATTTTTAAAAAAATTTGGAGTTTTATGAGGATTCAATAAACTGACACAGTATTGGAATAACCCTGGATTAATCCTTTTTTTTCATTGATAACGCCTGAAAACTGACCTGCCAATTTCGTCTGGGTCCGCCCGCCGCCAATGGGTTCAACCGGCTAGGATCTTAAGACAATAAAACTGCAATTTTTGGATTTGGTCTGACGTAATCCCTCCCTTAGTACAAGGAGGATAGCTATTATGCTTGGAGTTCCCAAATCTAGAGTACGGAGAGTGCTTCATACCGAAAACTTACACCCGTACCATTTTAGGACAGTTCAGGAACTCACCTCAAACGACAAGTTTTTGAGAGCAGAATTTTGTCGATCATTACTGCTTCGAAATGAAACTGAACGAAACAATTTTGGAAGGATATTCTGGACGGATGAAGCACAGTTTATCAGAGATGGGGTTACTAACTTCCACAATTTGCATCATTGGAGTGGCACCAATCTACACAACAAAAAACAAAATAAATCACAACACCGCTTTAGCTGAAATGTTTGGCTTGGTATTGTTGGACAAACTGTAATCGGGCCCCGGTTTTTGAATGCCGTTATTAATGGAGAATCATACTTGCAGTTCCTACGAGACCTTTTGCCCGATTTGATGGACAACGTTCCTTTGGCCATAGCAGATAATTTAATCTACCAGCAAGATGGAGCACCAGCACACTACAGCTTACGGGTTAGAAACTGGCTGGATGATCATTTTAGTGACCGTTGGGATCGGGGCCCGGCATGGCCACCTAGATCACCAGATTTAACTCCTCTAGATTTTTATGTGTGGGGATTCATGAAGAATTATGTTTACGAAGTGGAAATAGTATCTTTGGAACGACTGAAAGCACGGATTGAAGTCGCTGGAGTCAAATTGTTTGACTTATGTGCAGCCATTAGAAGGAGATATAATCTTTGCCTTCTAAAAAATGGGGATCATATTGAAAATTGATTATAATAAAACTCCAAATTTTTTTAAAATAATAAAAAAGATGTCAATGTTTCATACATTAATTTGCCTACAAGTCCAGCCGCGTTAAAACCAAAAAAAAGGTTTTTCTTAGAAAAAAATGGTTCGGGTTTTTTTTTAATTTCTCAAAAACTACAAAACATTTTTGCATCCGGTTTTCTGTTTTTAACTAAAAACTAATAAGAGAATTGAATTTTTGACAAAAAATTAGTACTTAATTACATACAATTTTGAAAAAAAATAGTTCGAAATTTTTTTTTTTCATTTTTTTTTCAAAATTTTGAGTTTGAAAATTAATTTCGCAAAAACTATTCCTTAAAACAGCTTCGTTTAGAAACAAGATGAAAGAAGTGGTTTCTGGCTTTACAAAAAAGTATATCGCGTCATTGTTGATGTAACTGTTGATTTTTAATAATTTTTTTTCCAAATGAAGTCAATTTTTTAGAAAATTAGACCCCCCCCTCCCATACGATTTTTTTCTTGTCTTGACCAGACCTACACGCTCTAGCTTTTTGGCACACTGCTCGTGGGACACCCTGTATATACCCCTATTTTAACCCGTTGAGTTTGACCCTTTTCATATGAAATAAAGTTTGAATTTTATTAATCGAATATCGTTCTTCCTTGAGCAAATTTCACATTGGTGCCGAAACCCGGGAGTGATACGATTTTGTGGGAAAAGGTTTATCGCGGTAAACTAAATTTACGTGCTGCTTGAAATGGAACAACAAACGCGAGCTGGATATCGCAGTCAGATAACGAAAATTGCTAACGAAGCAAGTGAATATTTGAGGTCCACCAACGTACGGGAAATTGAAGATTTATCCTAATTGGATATCATCGAAGAAGAGCTTACAGCTTATATTCAACGTCTTACAACAGCGAATGAAAACCTCCGTGCCGTCAATCGGGAGTTTAAAGAAAGAGGATTGGAAGACAAGAATCCAAAGAAAGCAATTGAATACGAAGATACTGCTGCCGGTATGATCGCTAAGCTACAAGTACGGCGGAACAAAGTACAACAGAAGCTCGACCCAGTTCCCAGTGAACTTGCGTCAAAGAATCCGCCAACATCAGCAAGGGCTCATAACAATAATTTGCCGAAACTTAAACTGAAAACCTTTTCGGGTGATTATCAAGAATGGATACCGTTTTGGGAAAATTTTCGAGCCAATATCCATGAGAATGATTCGCTCTCTAGAGCTGAAAAATTTAATTACCTCCAAACAGTTTTAACTGGCAAAGCAGCAAATACAATTTCGGGTTTTACACCCACAGATGCATGCTATGACGGAGCTATTTCACTCCTACAAGAAGAGTGTTCGATAATAAGGGACAAAATTGTACAAAATCACGACAACACAGTTTATTATTTTGAGTCCACTCTGACCGAAAGTTCACTTAAGACTAATGTGACAAATTTTAATTTTTAGCAACGGAACTCGAGTGCTCACGAATAAATTCAAATTCGTAAACACTCGAATTTCACAAATGAATTAAATTCGAGTGTGGGAACAGACAGTACCGTCGCTCGGAATCTGATATTCGTGAGCGACCTAGTAATGACCGTTCGCACACTTACAATTAGTGTCAACGCAGTAGAATGCGTGAGAATATAAATCTTAACACACTCCCCTCCTTAGAGAGTTCTTAGCATCTAACTTAAAACCAAACCCTTTATTATTGTTATCTTGGGCTAAATATTCTTTGAATGAAGGTTAAATAAACGTGTTAACGAAAGATACTAATGTATTAACAATCATAGCAATAAGAAAAGAGAGAGAGAGAAAAAAAAAAAAAAATAGTGACTTAGACATTCACTTGAAAACGAGAGGATCTGGGAGCCGGCTTAGGCTTCCGTCGTCGATGACAGCAATATATGACCACCACCCCAATTATGTCAGCCAGTAATAGATAGCCTAATCCGTAGTGATGATAGTCATGCCAGTTAATTTTTTTCCGGTAGTTCCTCGGACTGCTGTATTACTGTGTTGATTTGATCCTTTAATTTTACAAATTCCACTTCATCAATGTCATGTATCTGCGGGAGGTCACTGGTACTTGGTTTTGAAGGCTTCAGGATCCAAGTGCTTATGTTGGTGTTTGGAATGAATGAGTTTTTGATGGTGACAGTATTATTGTACTCCAATATTCCCCTGACAGACATGGTTGGCATTTTGAGCATACAAGGTTCCTTAAATTCAAGCAAGCCATTTCCGACCACCGTTAGACCTTCCGTGATTTCGTTGCATATTAGATGGCCTGTTACCCGAGATCTTGTAGAGAATATCCACCGATTAGAACCCTTCAATGCCTTCCAGTAATCTCCATCGGGGATTTTTTTTAACGTGCACTCGTGAAGGGCATTGTTCTTATGATTCAACAGTGCTATTTCGCAGCTGCTCGTGGCAGCTTGTTTGGTGTAAGTGGGATGTACTTTTTTACAGAGAAAATGTTGCGACGATAATTCCTTCCACAAACTTAATTCGAATTCGGAGAGCAAAAAGAATTCATCCCTTGTTGGTGAAATAGCCAACAATTGTGAAGACGTTTCCACTAGATAACTATACGACTGTTGTAGAATGGGAATAGGAAGTAGATTAAACAATTGAAATTCCGCGCTATCGGCAAGTGGGAGCCGCATTTCAAAAACAACCGCCTCTTTCAAAACTCGTCCCTTCACCGAGGCCATTTTGTACAGGTCCATTGTTGATCCCTTCGCTGGTGTTAGTGTAGGCGGTAGATGTGCCTTTATTAGCATGATCTGTTCGGTAAGTTGGTGAGGTGTTATTATTTGAGGATTAATCCTTGCATGATTTAAATCTAAAAGTACATCTAAGAGTAGTTCTTGAATCTTTTCGAGATTTGAAATTGCCAGGATCAAGTATGAAGTTAGAGAGGCGATATTTTGTTTCACATCATTTTCCACCTGTTTTTCGTGAATTGCGTTTGCGATTTTGGCTAAGTAGGCATTTAGAGCCTGAGATTGCTGATTAATTTGAATTACACTACGCTTTAGAAGATTTGAACTTTGTTTTTGGATGAGTTCCATCAGATGCTGCTGATTTTGCTTGGCCTTGTATATTTGACTCTCAATATGCTTGGCATCATCCTGATCAAGAACCCCGAATAGGCTATCAGCCACTTTTCCCACAATATCCAGAGGGGATCTTACTACTCGAGTCCTTTCCTGACCTCCCATATTGTAGTTGTACAGAATCTCGTTGTTGTGATTTATGGCTGTGAACCTGTGTGTTATTGCATCGATCGTTGGTTTGCAATTTACCTTGTGAATGTTTTCCTGCGCACAAAATTCTTCTATTCGCTGAAGACACGACTCAATTTCACGCAATTCCAAGAAATAGGCTGTAAGGTTATAATATACGTATATATTCCAGTAGCTATTAATAGTTTGTATTTTTCCAATGTCTTCGAAATACATACCAACCGCTTCATCTAGTGGATTTATCTTTACTCGGTCTGTTTTTTGAGCTATTGAGGAAGGGAAGCTTAAACACACCATGAGAGCAATCGACAACAGTAATGTTACATTTTTTTTGCGTTTCGGCGTTGGTTGCTCAAAGCAATTAGTTTGGAAAGTACCTTTAGTGATTTGGCTGTTAGTTTTCAAGTTTTCTGGTCCATTTACCGTATTGCTGTTGTGTATTGCTCGTTTAAAGATGCCGTTTTGCGTTTTGACGGTGGCCACCCGAATTAAATCATCATTACCCTTTATAACCTCCTCTATACGTCCTAGTTTCCATTTCATAGGCGGAACATTTGCTTCCTTGAGTACCACCAACGTTCCAGGCACCAAATTGGGTGATGGCTGGGTCCATTTCGATCTTTGTTGTAGGAGATGTAAGTATTCACATGACCATCTTTTCCAGAAATGCTGTTGGATGTGTTGTATTTGACGGAATTTTTTAACACTGTTAATGTTGCTGTCCAAAACGTTTGGCTCGGGCAATGTTGTAAGTGGTTCTCCGATTAGGAAATGCCCAGGTGTCAATGCCTCTAAGTCATTTGGATCAGATGTGATTGGCGTGAATTTAAAATCGCTTCTGTTTGTATAACCACTGTTAGCAACTCCTCGTATGTCAATGATGTTTCACGAAGAAAGCGTATTAACAGACTCTTTGCGGACTTAACTGCAGCCTCCCAAAGTCCTCCAAAATGCGGTGCACGCGGCGGAATATATTTCCAATTTATACCATTTTCCAAACACATACGATTGATAACCGTTTGGTGGCTTTCGGATTCAAACGCTTTTTTTAAGTCTATAAGTTCGGCTTTTGCGCCCACAAAATTGGTGGCGTTGTCACAAAATATGGTATGGCATATACCTCTTCTACCGACAAATCTTATCCAAATCTGGATAAATGCCTCCGCAGAGAGATCGCACACCACTTCTATGTGAACTGCCTTTGTCGAAAAGCATACAAACATCGCTAGGTATGACTATATAGGAGTCTTACCTCTGACCTTATAGTGCGTTTTTATAGGACCACATAAATCCACTCCACAGTAATAAAAGGGGCGAGAGGGAGTGACTCTCTCCTTCGGCAAGTTGCCCATCATTTGTGCGACAGGCCTGGGATTTGAATGAAAGCATTTTATGCAGCTGGAGGCTATTTGTCGCCCCATTCTTCCTACACTTAGAATCCAATATTTCTGCCTTGAAATTGCAATCAACGCTCGAGGTGCTGCCTGCATGTGTGATTGATGCAAATATGCTAGAAGTAGTTTTGTTATGCAATTATTTTTCGGTAGCAAGATCTGATGTTTGGCATCAACTACAATAGATGAATTTTTTAACCTTCCACCCACTCTAATTAGTTTAGTTTTTTCATCGAAGAATGGCGACAACGACGCTATGTTGGAATCTTTATGCACATTTGCATTCCTCTGCAAAGAGCGATAGTCATCCGGAAATTCTCTTCTTTGCACGCATACCCAAATAAAATTAGTCCCACGATGAAGTTCGTCCACTGTTAACTGTCCTATATTTCTCAGTGACTTGTTCTTTCTGCAATTACTATAAAATCGAAAACAGTATGCAAATATCTTTTGTAATGTAAAAAAGGAATTTTTATGATTAACTTCTTCAACCAATATTTCGTTGCTAATTGTTGTCGCTGCTAAAACGGACTTCTTCTTACGACGTTCTGGAACATCTTCTGGAATAACATGCTGCATTGCTTCCCATAAACTCTCATCTTCGGAAAGAAAGTCAGGACCATTGAACCAGGCGGGCGTTTTAAGAAGCGTTTGTAATCCCATCCCTCTAGAGACCATATCAGCCGGATTGACGCTTCCCTTTATGTAGTTCCATTGTTGTATATCCGTGTTTGCTTGGATTTTAGCCACCCTATTTGCGACGTAGGTCTCCCATGTGTAAGAAGGTGATCTAATCCATGCTAGTACTGTCGTGGAGTCGGTGTAATAACGCACTTTGTTTATTTTAACAGTTAGCAATTGCAGTAGTCTTGTTACCAGTTCCACCATGAGCACAGCGCCCTGCAATTCCAATCGTGCTATTGATGTTGCTTTGAGGGGCCCAATTCTCGACTTCGAACATAGCAATTGTGAGTAGATGCATCCACTGTCATCAACAGATCTAAGATATACGCATGCCCCAAAGGCACTCAGGCTACTGTCCGAAAATGCGTGCAGTTCAATATCGCTGCAAGGACGGGAAGCATATCGTGGGATGCTTAGCTCGTTCAACGTGGAGAATTCTTTCAGGTACTTATGCCATTTATTAGCTTGCTCTTCCGGAAGTTGATCATCCCAGGATAACTTTGTTTTCCAAAGTTCTTGCAGGGATAAAGTAGTGTGTTTTTGGAATTTCTTCGGCAGATACTGGGCTCATATGACCCAAAGATTCGTACTCATCCATGAACCTTACATATGATTCTTTCAATAGCGCATTTTTTTCCAATCTTTTCTCTAAGGAGAAGAATCGCCTTTTTGCTGACTCCCATGATTCCCCAAGTAGGAGATCTGGTTCACGTTTGAAAGGCAATCTTACTGAAAATCGTCCACCTGGTAAGATCTTAGTATGCGTTGTGAAATGTCTCTCGCATTGGTGCTCCTCTTCACTTAGGACATTAGTGGGGTTGTCATGCGATTCCGTCTCCCAGAACTTGCGCACTAATCTGTCCAGTGATGCCAATGAGGGCCTTGTCGCTAGGTGACAATGAGCTGGGGTATTTGTCGGTGAGGCACTTCCAGCCACAATCCAACCCAATTTCGTGTTGCGTAGGACTGGTAGACTATTTGATATTTGGATATCTCCTGGTATGAACAAGTTGAAAAATGCTTCTGCTCCCGAAAGCATATCAATGCGTTATGCCTTGAAACACATGGGATCCGCAAGTTGCACATGCGGCGGCAAATTCCAATGCATTATGTCTATTTCTTGAGTAGGTTGGTATTCACTGATACGAGGTATGATGCTTGCCTCAATTATTGACCTATATGATGAGGTCCTGGATTCAATTGTCACACTAGTGACGTATTCAGCCTTGCATTCCCTACCTCCTATACCACTGATTGGTATATCCATTCGACGCTTCCTATGGCCTAGCTCGTGAGCAAACCTTGTCGTTATGAAATTTAGTTGTGAGCCAGAATCTAATAGGGCACGGCAAGGAGTACGGGACCCACACGCAGAAATGACATTGACGATTGCTGTGGCGAGATAAACTTCACGGTTTCTCGGCTGGCGACCTATTGCTGCATTGGCAGAATAGCTCGACGACTGACTTGCATAAACCTTAACATTATTAGGCTTACCAGGCTGATGTTCTTGGTCATCCTTTTTGTTGAGTTGATGTTGCCGCATCTGACTTGATTCTTGAACTTGTTGATGATGACTTGCTTGCTGAGTGAGTTCTTGCTGTCGGTTGGATTTTGTCTTCTGCTGATGCTGCTTTTGATGAAGAAGTGTGTTATGTTTGCTGCCACAATTTTGGCATCCTCGGGACTGGCATGATTGGGAGAAGTGGCCCGGTTTCAGGCAGTTACTGCATAGCTCATAGTTTGAGCAACTGAAAATCTTGTGCTTACCTGAGTTGCACATGTAGCAATTGATGCAATCTGGGCGTGTTGCAACAGTGGCCATCTTTCTGCCCTCGCTTGGTCTACTGATGGTCTCCAGGGTTTGGAATCTGAGCTCTACGAATTTTAGGAACTCTCCTAGGGAGGGGCTGCTCCTTGGGTCACTTAGAGACTGTTCGAAGAGCATTCTGCTGTCTTTGTCCATTCTCTGCAGCATTAAGTGAACCACCAGTGGGTCCCAGCTGCTGACGTTGAAACCCAAACTAGTAATCGCCTGCATACTTTCCTTTGTGGTGTCGTGTAACTTTCTGAGGCTAGCTGCGGTGCCAGTTGTTATAGGTTGCGAAAGAAGCCGGTTAAGTTGAGCAGTAAGCAACAGCCTGTTATTATCGTATCGCTCCACTAGGGTTTTCCAAGCAATGTCGTAGTTACTGTTGGTAGCTTGGAAATGCTGGATAAGGTTGTGCGCCTCTCCAGTAACATTGGCTCTCAGAAAGTATAGCTTTTGAGCGGCTGGTATCGGCTGGTCATGAATTAATTGCTTGAACAGGTCGTAGAATTGGCGCCAGTTAAGATAGCTGCCGTCAAACTTGGGGAGTTCTATTTTTGGTAGTCTCATTGTGGGATTAACCGATGCTTCCGTCTGCTGTGGACGATGTGCATGAGCTCCACCTTCAAACAAGATTAGTAGAACTTCTTCCACTTCTGAAATAACACTCGAGTTCTTCAACGGTTAACTGCTCTTCAACCTTTCTGTAGAGACACGTTATCTCATCCCAGTTCTGTTGAATGGTTCTTAATTTTATTTGGTAAAAATGCTCTGTGCGCACCTCCGCCGCCTCGACTACGCACTTGTCCAATGATCTTTTTAGGATGTTCATCAGCAATTGGAACCTATCCTTATGCTTCATTAGACCTTCTGTTAAACACTGTGTTGGAAGCGGGTTAGCGGTTGGTAATGCATGTTTCTGCTTGGAAACAGTACCCTGCTGCTTGGCTTCGCCCATTGTGGTCACTTGCTGCTTGAATCACTTGCTGCACCAGATACCTCCCGATCTTCCTCGAATGATGACCGATCCTTCGATTGCGGTGTGAGTCGCCGCTCGATATCGCTTCGCATGCGATCCGTTACCTTTCGCACTGGCTTCACAATAGTCCTTCTTGAAGTACGGGTGCTCCAGTTCAGCAGGAAATTCTTCCCGAATCTTACTATCAGTGTCATCAAATTCTTTCCAGAGATTTTCCAACGCTGTCCAGCGTTCAGCCAAGTATAATGGAGTCTTTCTCAGATCTGAATCCTTCCCATAGTTGCGCGCCAGTCGACAGAATTCCTCACCGACCCTTTCTTGTTGGCTTGCGTACTCTTCAATTGATGACATTTTTTATTTTTATCTTTATCTCACTGCACTATTTTCACAGGTATTGCCAAACGTTAGCAAAAGAAGTCCTGTCACGGTCACCAATTTTTGTTATAAGGGACAAAATTGTACAAAATCACGACAACACAGTTTATTATTTTGAGTCCACTCTGACCGATAGTTCACTTAAGACTAATGTGACAAATTTTAATTTTTAGCAACGGAACTCGAGTGCTCACGAATAAATTCAAATTCGTAAACACTCGAATTTCACAAATGAATTGAATTCGAGTGTGGGAACAGACAGTACCGTCGCTCGGAATCTGATATTCGTGAGCGACCTTGTAATGACTGTTCGCACACTTACAATTAGTGTCAACGCAGTAGAATGCGTGAGAATATAAATCTTAACAACGAGTATGGTGATAAAGAAAAGCTCATAGACAAACTAATGCAAGATCTTATGGCTCTACCAACGGTTCAACAAAAAACGAATGTAACAGCGCTACGAAATCTTTACAATACGGTAATAGCGTGTAGCCGTTCTCTGACGTCATTAGGAGTCCCATCGTCACATTATTATATAATGTTAACCATTTTGCTTAAATGCATGCCTAATGAATTACGTATCGACTACCATCGCTCACATAAAGAAATACCAGTCAAATTAGAAGAAAACGAATCGATGTCAGACAGCAGCTCAACTCTTTCTTTCGGTGGAGACAAGCAAGTTAAGAACATTTTGCGTTTCCTGAAAGAGATAGTAGGGTCAATAGAAGGAGCTGCAGTTGGAAAAGTGACCAGATCTACTGGCAAGAATAATATGTCTGCACCTCCATCGACAGCAGCTGGATTGTTCACTCCCACAACTGCAATCCATGTCCTTGCTTTTTTTCCAAGTCAATAAAGCATCCGACGAAAGAGTGCAATAGTTCTCGCTCGATCACAGACGGTCGATGTTTTCGCTGCACATTCAAGGGCCATACGTCAAAATATTGTCGTTCTAAAACAATATTATGCAAAATTTGCAAACGAAAACATGCAACTACTTTGTGCGATATGCATGAATCATCATTGGTATCCAAAATAAATGACAAGTCTTTATTAGTGTCGAATGTAAATAAGGCTTCAGATAATGCACTGATGACTAGTTCGACTTTAAATCTTTGCGTACCTAATGTAAACAAAGAAATAAACCCGAATGTGTATTTACAAACAGCGCGAGTTCTATTGTATTCCCCAATGAAATTAGATGATTCTGAACATGGCCTATTCGTGCGCATAATACTCGATGGTGGCAGCCAAAGAACATTTATCAAGGAAAATGTGGCTAATAAGCTCAAATTACCCACCTTTGGAGTAGTAAACCTTTCGGTAATGCCATTCGGTAACGTACATAGGTATAGCTAAACATCAGAAACTAAGAACAGTGAAGCTAAGTGTTGGTAGCCAATACAATAGACATTTTATTGAAATAATAGCCATAGTTGTACCAGAAATCTGCTACGATGTTTTGCCAAAGCCAGAGAATTGTATTTCACAGTTAGCTTAAGTTAGCCGACGTAAATACAAAGGGCCGTGATCAAGAGGAAGGGTTGAGTGTTCTTATTGGCGCTGATTACTTTCGGCAAGTCGTAACTGGAAAAACCAGAAGATTCAGAGATCGTTTAATGGCTGTTCACACCATCTTTGGGTGGACGATACAAGGACCAAGTTACACAGGTGATGTTTCAAATAATGGTGAAAGAGTTTCAATTCTTTGTAGCGCAGCCATAGAGAATATGTGGAATTTGGAATGCCTGGGAATACGCAAAGGCGAAAACGAGATGAAGAATTTCACAGAGGAACTACAATCAAAATGTATACACAAGACCGCTACTAGGTATGAAGCAGCTTTACCTTGGAAACATTTGGATATGCAGCTTGGTACGAATAAGGAAAATGCCATATCACTTTTATATTCACTTGTAAGAAGATTATCAAGAGATCCGGCAAAACTTGAGGAGTATGACAACACAATGCGAGAATTGATTTCGTCAGGTTTCGCTGACATAATTCCATGCCATAAGTCATCTTCTACGAACCTATATTACCTGCCACACCACCCGGTATATATACCGGACAAATCGACTTCGAAGATCCGCATAGTTTTTAATGCGTCATCTCGAGCTCATGGTAATCTTTCTTTGAATGATTGTTTATTTACGGGATCAAATTTGCTTCCAGACATTCTCATAGTCCTGTTAAGGTTTAGAATTGGAAAAATAGGGTTAATAGCAGATATAGAAAAGGCTTTTCTTCAAATTTCTTTAGCGGAAAAGGACCGTGACAGACACCGTTTTATTTGGTTTGCTCGTAAACCCACTTGGCCGAATGATTTGTCGGGTTTACAAGAATTTAGAATGACACGAGTAACTTTCGGCGTCACATCAAGCCCGTTTTTGTTGACCGCAACGATTGATCTTCACCTCAAAGCAAAAACATCTGATTTTCCAGAAACGGGAGAACTTTTGAAGGAAAGTTTCTACGTCGATGATATGGTAACAAGTCATGACAGTAGAAAAGGAGCAGAGAAATTTTATCGAGGGGCAAAAGAAGTAATGAGCAGTGCCTATATGAACTTAACCTGTTAACCGGGCAAGACGCATAAATGCGTCAGGCGTAAACAATATCGGGTACGGGTAGGACATATATGTAAATACGTCCTCGAAAATTAATTTGCGCCCTGGAACGGACGGGATGTATATTTTCGATCGACTATGATAATACGTCATTCATGCGTGTCTCGACATGAATTTAATATGCGTATGAAATCAGTACAATTTCGCAATCGTGAGTGATAGACGTGTTTTGTGTGACCAGTGACGGGTACGTATTTACACTTACCACCTATTTTATTTATTGACATGTCCTAGCGAAACAATACGCGCCCGGTACAGTTGCATAATTTGAACGGGAACTCCCCGGTTAACAGGTTAAGGAAGTGGGCTACTAATGACCAGAAACTGAGCAATCGGAGCAAAATCGGAGTTACAGGCGTCGATGCTATGCAGATGATATTGGGAATGCGTTGGAATATTTTTAGTGATGAGCTTACAGTCAATATAATCAAAGATGAACAATCAATAATAAACATGGCAACGAAACGGAATATTTTAAAGGCAATTGCTGGAATTTATGATCCATTAGGGTATGTTATCCCAATTGTGATCAAGCTTAAAATTCTCTTCTAATCTTTGTGGCGCGATAAAGTCGAGTGGGATACACCTTTGGAAAGTGAGCATGAAAAGGAGTGGAGAGCTTGTACTAAGGATCTTTGCCAAATAGGAGAGTTAGCTTTCAAAAGATGGCTTGGAACTTCAAGTACTACAAGGTTATCCGAAGCGCATATATTTGCAGATGCAAGTTTAAAAGCCTACGGAGCTGTTGCCTTTGCAAGGGTTGTAGACGTTAATAATAAAAGTAGTATTCACTTCATTTTACGAAAGGAAGGGTCGCACCTTTAAAAGATAGCAAAACAGACGCTCTGAGCTTACCGAAATTAGAGCTTACTGCAGCACTGATTGCAGCCAGATTGTGTGCTTACTTAAGAAATGCGAAGATGCCCTTTCAGCGGTACTATTTGTGGACCGATTCTCTTATAACGCTTTACTGGATACGAAGTGATACCCGACGATGGAAACCATACGTATTTAATACGGTTAGCGAAATTCAAAGGCTAATAAATGCAAGAGATTGGCGGCATTGTTCAGGAAAAGAAAATCCTGCAGATCTTATAACGAGGGGCATGTCGTTGGATAAGTTCACCACCTCTTTACTTTGGAAAGAAGGCCCGCTGTGGTTGAAAGGGGATGCAGACGAATGGCCGAGAGAAACGGTACCGACAGAAAAAACGATATCACTAATTACAGCTTTCGAAGAGGAGGGTACTAACCCATCGGCAACTTCGTACGAGCCGCTGTACCCATTGCAGAATATTAGTAGTTGGAGACGGTTACTCCGCATAACAGCTTATGTATTGAGAGCAGTGGATGTAATGCGTGAGAAGAAGAGGGGTTCCACAAAATTTTTAACGGCAGTGGAATTGCAGAGAGCCGAGCATTATTGGTTAAAATATATTCAAATTAAATATTTTATTAACGAGATTTTATCTTTACAGACTGGTAAACCCATTTCAGAGTCATCGAGTCTTTTGAATCTCAACCCCATTTTAGACGAAAAAGGCCTCTTGCGTGTTGGTAGTAGAATGCAACAGTTGAACGATTTGCAAGATATATTGAATCCAATAATTTTGCCCAAATCCTCCCACTTCAACCAGATAATTATTCAATATTTGCATGAAAAGGAATTGCATGCTGGAGTAACGACGGTCTTAGTTTTGTTGCGTCAGAGATTTTGGTTGCCAAGTGGACGTCAAATAATAAAGAAGAACATTGCTTGATGCGCGGTTTGCAAAAAACTCAAGGGAAAACCAGGAACGCAGCCCTTCGCTTCTCTTCCAAGAGAACGAATGGTTGCCACTAAGCCGTTTGAAAACGTCGGAGTAGACTTCGCGGGTCCGCTTTACACCGTGCACCTTAATGATGACAACCATCAAGGCAAAGTCTACATAATGCTCTTTACGTGTGAAGTAGTTCGTGCTATCCACCTGGAGTTGGTAGAAAATCTTACAACCGAAAGCTGCATGCTAGCTATAAGGTGATTTATAGCTCGAAGAGGAACACCAAGAGTTATATTTTCTGACAACGCGAAAACCTTTAAGAAGTCTGCGACAGAGCTGCGAGCGGTTGGAGATATTTTAAATAATGAAATATTTCATGGATTTATTAGTAACCGAAATATTCTATGGCGATTTAGTGTCGAACGAGCATCCTGGTGGGGTGGTTTTTGGGAACGTCTGGTGAAAAGTGTGAAGAACGTCATCAAAGTTACTATTTGGAAGGCGAGGATAAACAACGAACAGTTGCATACTTTACTGACTGAAGCTGAACACATCATCAACATGCGGCCAGTGACAAACATATATAAGTGATGACCCTTCGAACCTATCCCCGCTGACACCAGAGAGTTTCCTGATCAGTTGTCCTGTGAGTAGCAATGAAAATTTAACATTTCAATGTGATAAACCAATTGCGACAAGTGACCTACAATCGAGGTGGAAGACTAGAGTTCAATACACGTCATTTTTATGGAGAAGATGGAGGACCGAATACCTCAATCTTCTACGTTCTGTGCATCATACAAAACATAGTTTTTCGAAGGAAATTAAAGAGCGTGATGTAGTTTTAGTATACAACAATGCTACCCCATGTATACATTGGAAACTGGCCATGGTAGAATGTTGTTATCCGGGAAGAGATGGCAAGATAAGAGCGTGTGAAGTGCGATTTTCGGATGGCAAAAGGATGCGACGTGCAGTACAAATGTTATACCCCTTGGAAATTCGACCATTGGCCCGCCCGGAGGATGTTAAAAATTAGCAGTAGGAAACCCTGCCACCTACTTTAGAGCAACAAAAAAATATATATATACTATCATCTCGTTCTAATTATATTTCAATTCTGTATATATACCCCTCTACCCTGAATTAAGTCCTTGTTACCGCAAATATTTTAACCCGTTGAGTTTGACCCTTTTCATATGAAATAAAGTTTGAATTTTATTAATCGAACATCATTCTTCCTTGAGCAAATTTCACAACGACCGAATGTCGATGATCAACATCCAGGGTCCCTGCTATACGATTGGTGATCCAAAAGTAATGACACAAAATCGTACAAACGCACAAAAATCAAAAAAAAAATGTCCTTGCTTACATACCCGTAAAAACGTTACGTTTACGTTAGCGTAAAAAAAGTCATACAAATAGACCACGATTTCCAGGAGGTACATTCATTTTAATACGAACCGTTGAAGGGATAACATCAAGATGGGGAACAACGAAATTAAGACTTGTCATCAAGTACCTCTGCTAGAAAAAACTGCCTTCCAAAGACATACACAGCGGGGCTCGACTCCTCCATATTCAATACTAGCACGCTAGACCGAGAACTTTAAACTGGGCAGAAAACCCACTGAAGATGAACATCGCAAAGGCCGCCCATACATGTCCCTCACTGAAAATAACGCGAAAAATGTTGTGTTTGCAGATCGAAGAGTGACCATCAGGCATATACATAGTTGATGTCACAAGGATCTCACAAAACGTTTTTGCGCGTTGAGTACCGAGAATGTTAACCGACGAGCAAAAGAAAAAAACCAATCGACATTTCGAAGATGAATTTCGACAAGTTCCAACCAGATGGAGAAATGTTTTTGTTACGTTTTGTGACCATAGCCAAGACCTTGATCGAACATTTTTATTTTGAAACCAAAAAATAATCGATGACTTAGAAGCTTTTCAAAATAATTCGAAGTGTAAGGTTCGGTGGGAAAAGTTATGGCATCCGTTTTTTGGGTCTGAAAGGATAATTATAGTGGAATATTTGGAGATATGAACCACTATTTCGCTATTTTACCACGCTAATCAAATAAGATTGCAGAATGTCATTAAAGAAAAATGACGCGACAAACTGAGATCTGGAGTGCTGTTTCACCAAGACAACGCACCGACTCACAAAGCCGCAGTTGCGATAGTTGCAATTCAAGAATCGGGATTCGAAGTGCTTGAACAACCACCCTATTCCCCAGATCTAGCTGCCAGTGGCTTCTACGTCTTTCCTCGGCTCAAGGGACGCATCTGAGGCAAAAAATTTGAAGACGACAGCCAAGTTATGGTTGCTGTTGAGGCGTTTTGTGAGGGTCAAGACAAAGATCTTTTTTAAGGGAATCCTGGGTTTAGAAACATGAAGTAAGTATTGACTTATGAGGAGAATATGTGGAAAAATAAATCTTTTTCATTACTCTAACTCTTGGATCACCCCTTGTAACTATGTACTTCAGAATGTACACGGTCCTACGTAAGATAAAGAGGTAAAGGACAATAACAGACGTATTTGACAATTTCTCATCTTTCGACGTAAAAATTGTACTCGGGGATTTCAATGCGAAAATAGGAAAAGAAGCAGTATATAGGCCATTCTTATTAAACGATGGTTTTAGAAAAATAAATTTTGCTAGCACACAATACACACGAACGATGGAAATAGCTCGCAATCAAATTGATAATTTTTTGATAGAACATCCATAAAACGGCTCCCCAATGGATTATATGAATTATTTAGAATGCCCTTCGGTCTCAAGAACGCACCTGCTATGTTCCAGAGATTAATGAACGAGATATTAAGGGTAAACACACTAAAACTAATCCTTCGAAGATTATCTGAGCATAATCTCAAATCACAGTTCGATAAGTGAAAAGTACCAAATTCCTAGGACATGTTTTAACAACTGAGAGTATGAAACCAAACCTTAACAAAACAAAATGTATTCAGAAATTTGCTACCAACAACAAAAAGACAGTTAAAGGGTTTCTTAGGAGTAACTGGCTTCTACAGAAAATTTGTACAAACTATGCAAAGATCGCTAGTCCAATGTTAAAATATTAGAAAAAGGAGAAACGAATCAATTCTAACGATCCAGAATATATCCGAGCGTTCGAAACTCTCAAAATTAATCTATTATTCATATATATAATATATTATTCATATAGTATATAATATATTATTCATATATATAATATATTATTCATACATATAATATATTATTCATATATATAATATATTATTCATATATATAATATATTATTCATATATATAATATATTATTCATATATATAATATATTATTCATATATATAATATATTATTCATATATATAATATATTATTCATATATATAATATATTATTTAACATCCAATATTTAAATTCCCTGATGTTAACAAACCGTCAACGCTATTTACTGATGCAAGTAAATATTCGATGGGAGCGATATTACCACAAGATGCTCAACCAGTCTCTTACTCTTCAAGATCGTTAAATCGCACCTAAACAGTAAAACAACGACGTAAGTATTGATTCTAAGAAAAAATCTTTTAAATCGTTTTTATTTAAAAAAATAGGGAACACAATTCTTACAATAAATAAAGTTAATTGTAACATAAAGAAAATTTGACACACTTTCTGGTGTAATAATTCACTTTTAAAAGAAAATATTATAATAAAAAAAAAAAAAAAAAACCAAAATAAAACAAATTCCATGTACCTATTAAAAAAATTGGTCAATCCAACTTACAAGATGCTTTTGAAAAATGGTTCACAAAGTATCTAAATTAGGGTTTATCGAGTAGACCTTTGTTTTATTTGAAAGAACTATAATTTTTGATGCTTTTGACATATTTAACTCAGAAAATCAATTTCTGCACTGTTGTATTAAAAAAAATGTAAATCTCAAATAATTACATTTTTGCTTATTATTTCCGTTATAAAAATCACAGAATAATGATTGATACATCAATCTCTTCACCAGGAAATGTACTAATTGAAGAATGAAGTCATATTCAAATCTGTTCAGTTAAAACAAACAACTGTTTTAAGGCCCCAGGATACTAAAAAGCATTCTATGTAATACGGCTAATCACGACAAATCGTGATACGAGTATATATATTATTGTAGTGTCGTAAAGTACCTACTCCCTATTAGATGTAGAGATGATCCTGATAAAAAATAGACGTTTTACATAATAAGAAAATAATATTTATTGATATGACATAGAATAAGGATTATTGGACAGATTTATTAAAAAAAAACACATATAAAGCCGAGCCTGATTGGAATATACGCTGAACTATCGTACCATGAATTCAACAAAATCCAATATATGTTGATAGAATTATTCCATCATGACACGCAAATAAGGTTCCCCAAAGCTTCCTTAGAGCTAAAGAATTTAAAACTTTAGAAGAATTACAAAAACAGTTGTCTTTACACCTCATACATGAATTACATGAATCATGTCATAGTGGAATAAACGTCGTGGTGGAAAACTACGTTACCGGCTTGTTTGTCAACATTTTTACATAGAAAAATTACTGGTATTGCTAAAATCATATTTTATAAAGTACAAAAAGTTTTAATAAATTTGCTTTACCCATATTTCTAAAAAAACCCAAAAAAACAGTGCCTTAAAAAAAATAATCTAATAATTATTTACAAATGGGGCATTTCACGTCAAGCGGGCAGGGAAAAAAAAGTGAGGTTTTGAAATTTGTTCATATCGTCCAGTCGTACTTAACAAAAATCACATCTAGGCAATTTAGAAAACCCCAAGGTGAGCCTAGGGACACATATACCACCATTAAACTGCCCCACAAGTGTGCATGCAAATCAGTGGGTTGACACGACTGGAGATCACCGGTGTTGTAAGAGTAAGATCAAACAAAAAAAAAAAAAAAAAAAATCTGGAGCATGCCCGTGTCAAAAAAAAGGAGAAGAAAGAAAACGGTCAAACTGTAGCATTATGGAAAAGAACACTAAAAGGAAAAGCACTACCCCGCCAGGCACTACTAATGGTCGTGATCCTGGGACGAGCAGCAATGCTCGGGTCAGAGCTATAGGATTTCCGGGGGATAGCAAAGTAATGCAACGGCGTAAGCCACACTTTAGAGTCGCGAGTTGGAACGTTGGAAGCATGAGTGGTCGCAGCTATGAGCTTGAAGAAGTGATGGTTAGAAGGCGAGTAGACATCCTGTGCGTACAAGAGACGAAATGGCGAAACACCGGTAATCGGGCACGTTTCTTGGACGTTAAAACAAAAGCCTACAAGATGTTTTACTATGGATTGGAACAAGGAAAAAACGGAGTCGCTATCATCCTTGCGGCAGAGCTACTTGGCAACGTCTTAACCATTTCAAAGTCCAGTGACCGTTTGATGGCTCTCAAATTGGTGATGCATGGTGAGGTGTGGAACATCGTAAGCGCAAATGCCCCTCAAGTAGGATGCGAACAAAAAGAAAAAGATGCATTCTGGCTAGATTTCCACAACCTTGTCAAAATCATCTCAAAGGAAGAGCTTTTGTTTGTTGGGGGAGATTTAAACGGACATGTCGGGAAGACAAGCGAACTCTATGAAGACTACCACGGAGGGCTGGAATACGGCACCAGGATCTCTTCAGGTGAAGATATCCTAAACATGTGCAAGTCGTACGGTCTTATAGTGCTAAATACCATGTTTGTCAAACAAAGCCGGCACCTGATCACTTATAGCAGCGGCGGAAATGAAACTCAAATAGACTATCATTTGGTATCCAGTTTCATGAAGCCACGAGTTAAAGATTGCAAAGTGATCCTGGGAGACGCGATCGCCCCTCAACACCGTCTCCTCCTGACTGAATTTTGTTTTATGGAGGCGAGTAAGAAGTCAAAGAGCAAACGAAGGTGTCTGAGAGAATCAAGTGGTATAAGCTGGATAAAAGAAAAGGCGAAGCTTTTATTACCAGCATGAAAAACTACCTCTTTTCCATTATCGATGAGGTCGGTAATGAGGAGTGCAGAGCACAAGACATGTGGGATTCCCTACAACAATCTGGCCTGGAGAAAGCCAAATCACTGCTCGGAACATCTAAAGGCCCCTGCCAACACGCAAAAGAAACCTGGTGGTGGACAGACGAAGCCAAAGCAGGGATACACGAAAAGAAAATAGCTTTCCAAGCTTGGTCAAAGTGCTCTTCTACTAATAGAGAGGAAAAAGCTCGCCGTGAAAAGGTATATAGATATTGCAAAGGTATCGCGAAGAAAAAGTGCGCTGAATTCAAAGCGAAAAGCATGGAAGGCCTATATCAGGGGTTGGAAGAAATATCATCTTCCGCGTCTGACAGGAACCAGGCTACCAAGGAGCTTCGACAAAGCAATTTGAACAAAGGAGCAAATATCTTTAAGATAGCCGCCCAGAGAAGAAGAAATGCTCAGGAGATTCGTTTCCCAAAGTTTATTAACAATGCTGAAGGCCAATTCCTTGTGGAAGACGAAAAAATTCTCCACAGATGGCGACAGTATTGCGAGGAACTTCTGAACGAACAGTTTCCCCGAGTGCACTTTCCAAGAGCCGCCCCGAATCATGCCGAAATATCCGACATCACAGTGGAAAAAGTTCGGTAAGCGGTTAAAAACTCCAAGAAAAGAAAAGCTGTTGGGCCGGACGGGATCCCTCTGAGTTCTGGAAAAAGATGGGAGACATCGGGTCTAGATGGCTCATGGTTCTTATATCCAAACTTATGAGAGGCGACACTATGCCTAATCAATGAAGGGAAAGCTATCTTCTTCATTTGCACAAAGGAAAGGGTGATACGCGAAATTGTGATAACTACCGTTCTGTCAAACTGATGTCGCACACCATGAAGATCGTTGAACGGGTATTAGATAGCCGACTGCGGAAAATAATACGACTATCTGATGACCAGTGCGGGTTTGTCTCGATGATGGAAAAGCATCGTGATTCGTCAAAGGACTTGCATATGGTATTGGTTGATTTCGAGAAGGTCTTTGACCGGCAACCAAGAAATCTTTTATGGGTAGCGCTAAGACAAAAAGGAGTTCCAGAAACCTACGTGCGAGTGATCATGGACATGTACAATAGAGCAACGACAAGAGTAAGATGCACCGCAGGAGTCACCGAAGAGTTCGCAATCAAAGTCGGTGTACACCAAGGGAGCGTCCTCAACCCACTGCTCTTTATAGCAGTCCTTGATTGCTTGCTTGAAGGAACAGTGACGGACCCCAATGTGCACCAGCTATTCTTTGCTGACGATGGAGCCATTATAAGTGATGATCAGGCGTCCCTACAACGAGCACTTGATGTGTGGGTGGACATTTTTGAGGGACACGGGTATCGTATTAGTTCAAAGAAGACAGAGTATCTGTGCTGCCCGTTCTCTGACCCTCATCAGCCTATTCAAGACATTTACTTGAGTGCTTCCCAAGTATGAAAAGTTTAAATATCTGCGATCTATGATTAATAAAGAAGCAACTTGTGATGACGACATCAACCATCGCGTAAACGTAGGGTGGATGAAGTGGCGGGAAAACTCCGCCATCTTCTGTGATCGAAAAATGCCCCCTAAGCTGAAAGGAAAGCTCTACACTTCAGTTGTACGTCCGGCGCTCACATACGGTTCACAATGCTGGACAATGCACAAAAAGTATGAGAGCAAATTAACGGCAGCTGAGATGAAGATGCTTCGCATGACAGCGGGAGTAACAAAGCGTGGCAGAATTAGAAGTTCAAAGATCGGAGGAAGCCTCCACGTAAAAGAAACCATCACAAGAAAGATATAGCGCGACCGACTCAGTTGGTATTGCTATGTTCAAAGGAGAGATCTTTTGAACCCCGTCCAAAAGGCTATATCAATCAACGTTCCAATTTCAACACGCAAAAACAGGTTTCCTGTTACGACCAAGAGCAATCCTCCCATAATATAATTATGCTATGTAAGCCATAATCAATTATTCATCCAAAGATCCATACATGCAATACGATCCGCGGTCAACAAACACAAATAACCCACACATAATTATGCTATGTAAGCCATAGCCAATTATTCATCCAAAGATCCATACATGCAACACGATCCGCGGTCAAGAAACACAAATAACCCACATATAATTATACTATGTAAGCCATAGCCAATCGTTAACCCCACATAACACTTTTCCGCATACTCTAAACAATATAAATAAGCAAAATGAGGAAGAATACAAAGCCAAAACTGACCCACTTTTTTTAGTAAACAAAGGCTGTTTCAACATTCGTTGAAACCTGCCTACTAAGCATTTCGAGTTCTTTTCCTACGACGATCGATAACTTCGATCAAAGTATATATAGCAGGCAACAAATATTGTAACTTTAGTCTTAAGAGAGATTCAATAAAGGCATATTGCTAAAAAAGAAACTTTGAGTTTTCTTAACTGTTTCCCCCAAGAATGGCCCCTTTCCATGAGACGTTGCTTGAAAATGTATTTCTGCATTCGTATTAAAATCATCTTTATAATAAAATAAATTCACAAAATTGAATCTATTTATAAAAAGTTGAGGCACCATCGGTTACATATATAATTTTAAACAGAACTATTGCTTTTTCAAAAAGGTGTTTGTGCAGTATTTTTTGGTAAGCGTAAAAAGTGGCTGTATCATGTTTTAAGTCATCTGAAATTATAACAATGCTGCCATGTTTTATTCCAATTCCGTCTCTGACGGAAGTCAGGAGTGTTGCTTGGTCATTAATCCAATGAAAAGATTGAGCACATCTTGGACAACGAAACAATAATTTTCTGTAAAATCACACTCTACGAGTATTTTTACTTCATTGATAGTCTCCTTAAGAATTTTAAAATAAAGCGCCTGTGTCTCTGCAATAAAAGCATGAGGTTTCAGAGTATCCAAGGCATCAAACAAGCTATCTACAAAATCATCAAAAAATAGTATTAGAGTAGATAATGTGAATCGGTCTGTGCCAAGCCACTTTCTAAACTGCACGTCTGTCACTTGATTGTTATCGAATATGGTTTTGAAATGGTCACGAATTGCACTTAAGCCAGGACAAGATTTACAACTCTCAATTGGCGGTGTTTTTGCAGTCATTAAATGACATGTCTCTGTTGAATTGTGACACATCATCTTGCGAAGGCAATCCTTATAAGACGAAAGTTCCATGGCAGTTCCAGCTGTGAGATTAGCTGTCTCCACTATTCAGCATTAGCTTTACATTTTGGTGGTAAGTACAAACACATACAATATGTGTCCCAGGGTCGCCAGCGAGGATACATTGTTTGGGTATTAGAGTAAAAAACTTTGTTAAACCTACTTGTACGTGCGGATGGATATTCCTCCTTGAACTTCTGATGAAGTTCATCAATATTGCACATCAGAAATTGTTTTTGTATGTGAGTTCTTTTCCCGTCATCCTGTTTAACAACTATAAAATTTTTTTTACCGGGCATTATTCGCGAATGAATGGTTCGCCTTGGATGTTTTGTGAAAGTTCACTCGATGTTGGTGTGCACTTTTTTATTTTCGTTAGCTACGGGAGGTCTTTCATTTAAATGTCGTTTCCTTGAAGATGCACACACGTAAACATTTACTAGAAATCCCCACTATTGCATGTTGACATTTTTCTTAAACTTCTAAACTTTCGATGGTTTACCAAACGAAATGGATTAAAACATCGATCGCCGTACGAAGCCATTATAAATTGTTTTTGTCAAGCACCAGTCACTAAGAGGTCAGAGCAACAATTAAACAATAACGGAAATTCAAAACGATACATAAGTAATTAATTCTGCTCTCAGTTACGGGGGTAGTCTCAAGTGACCACTTCGAAAAATCGATAGTAATACCTATCGAATATATGCTGTGAAAAATTCAGATCGAAATTCCTAGTATTAAATAAGTTACAACTCATAGTCGCCGTAAGTGCGATGAAACCGATGAAAACCCCCAGCACTCATACTGTTCAATTGCATGGTGCAAGTACTTACAACATACCGCAGAGAATTCAGAGGAAATTTACAGACATCCTCAAGCATTAGATGAAGAAACAGCAAGTTTTTTGAAGCCAATTTACGAAGAATTATCATCTGATGATCTGATACAAAGGTGCTTGGGAAAAAACACTCAGAACAACAACGAGGCCTTTAATAGTTCCATCTGGAACTTGGCTCCAAAGCATTATTTTGTTGGAAAAAGGACGCTGGAAATTGCTTCATGGACAGCTGCGTGTATGTTTAATGAAGTATTTTCACCCATCCTTAAAATAATGGAGATTTTTGGTACGCAAATTGGCCGAAACGCCTACTCGTATGCCGAGGAGACGATGAACGACGAATAATCCGTGCAGAGCGATCCAAGTCCGAGGCATCCAAAAAGGCAAGGGCTTCCCTCAGGTCACAAAAACTGGCAGAAAATGATGCGTATGAAGCCACCGAAGGGTTATTGTATGATCCAGGCATAGCAGATTAGTGTAAGTAAAAATTTTCCAGGAAAATTGTGTTCTTGAAACTTTAAACGCATTTTTCTCTAAACATAATTTTCTAAAACTGTCATGGTCCTTAAAAAAACTAATCATCCGATTGCTTTGAAATTTATATGTGACCGCGTCCGAGAAAAGGGACCTAGTGTGCGAAAACGTAGTTCCGAGATAAACGCGTTTAAAGTTTCGCAACGCATTCTTAGTGTAAATGTTCTTTCAATTGAGAGAAGCGATGCAGTATAAATAAATTTTTGTTATGAATCTAACCCATTTCATGTTATTCTACACACTTTTAGGTACCAGAATCCACTTTTAACTCAAAACACCTTTTTCGACACACTAGGTCCCTTTTCTCGGACGCGGTCACATATATGTTCTTCTACTCATTAATGGTTGTCGGCCGTACCGAAATTGCTATTTTCCAAAATACTTTCTTATTTTTTTTTAAACTTAATAAAATAACAAAAAAAAACAAGATTTTTTCTACAGCCTGCCATTTTTTTTTCAATGAAATTGATTAATTTTGGTAGGGCCGATAGCGACAGACCTACTGAACAATAATCCATTAGATTTTTTTTATTTCAGACAACATGAACAGCCGCTATTACCATGACCTGTTTTTTTTTGTGTCTAATTTATATACAAAAAATGTAAAATAAGAATAAATTTTTTTATAGTTTAAGATACAAATAAAAACAAAAAAATTAAAATGATTGAATTTTATTGTCTTAAAAAAAATAATCTCTAAAAAGAGATAAAATTTATGGGTTCACGTGAGACTACCCCCTTAAGAGATGGAGCAGATAGAGAGTGGAAATTGGAATAAATTGGAATACAATATAATAATCTTCTTCTTCTTCTTTTCCTTTTTGGCGTTGTTATGATCAGAAGTGTAGGACCATAACTTTCCCACTTAACTGCATTCCTACTGGTCCGCCTGTGGGGTTGCCGGTTTGACCTCAGAAAGTAGCGGCAGGCTTCCCGGTTTGGGATTACTTCATCGCTGAGGCCAATCAAATGCTGGTGTTTTTGCATTTGTTTGCACCAATTGTTTTTCGGCCTGCCTTTTTTTTTTTTTTGTTTTGTGACACGGGCATGCTCCAGATTTTTTTTGTTTGATCTTACTTTTACAACACCGGTGATCTCCAGTCGTGTCAACCCACTGATTTGCATGTACACTTGTGGGGCAGTTTAATGGTGGTATATGTGTCCCTAGGCTCACCTTGGTGTTTTCTAAATTGCCTAGATGTGATTTGTTTACCTTTGTTTTAGTCGGCTTTTACGACAAGCGAGAGGTATCGCTGCAGAGATATTCTTAACCCGTCCCTGCACGGGTCGGAATACAATATAATAATAATTATAAAAATAATGAATTTGTAATTAAATTAAAATAATTAAACAATTAGTAATTAAATAAGTAATCCTTTATTAAAAGAAGAAATAAACGCTTTGACAGGCTACAGATAAAATTATCTTTTACTTCTTCCTAATAATATTTCTATTCAAATGAATTTTATTTTTTGAATATAACTACCCCTAATTATTGTTAGAGCTTCAACACATATGAACAGGATGATAAATGTTAAAGCTGTCGCGTTTTAATTTCATAATTCGCATATTAACCCACATAAACAAGCAACTAACATCATACCTACTGCTACATGTATACACATTAATTTACCTACAACTTTAACTAATGCAGATCCCATTTCAAAACTTCTGGTGTATTATACAGGGTGTCCCACGAGCAGTGTGCCAAAAAGCTAGAGCGTGTAGGTCTGGTCAAGACAAGAAAAAAATCGTACGGGAGGGGGGGTCTATTCCCCCCCGTTTAGCCGGGAGGGGCAATTTTCTAAAAAATTGACTTAATTTGGGAAAAAAAATATTAAAACTCAACAGTTACATCCACAATGACGTGATATACTGTTTTGTAAAGCCAGAAACCTCTTCTTTCATCTTGTTTTTAAACGAAGCTGTTTTAAGGAATAGTTTTTGAGAAATTAATTTTCAAATTCAAAATTTTGAAAAAAAAATGACAAAAAAAAATTTTGGAACTATTTTTTTTCAAAATTCTATGTAATTATGTACTAATTTTTTTTTCAAAAATTCAATTCTCTTATTAGTTTTTAGTTAAAAACAGAAAACCGGATGCAAAAATGTCTTGTAGTTTTTGAGGAATTAAAAAAAAACCCGAACCATTTTTTTCTAAGAAAAACCTTTTTTTTGGTTTTAACGCGGCTGGACTTGTAGGCAAATTAATGTATGAAACATTGTCCTCTTTTTTATTATTTTTAAAAAATTCGGAGTTTTATGAGGGTACAATAAAGTGACACAGTATTGGAATAACCCCGGATTAATCCTTTTTTTTCATTGATACGCCTGAAAACTGACCTGCCAATTTCGTCTGGGTCCGCCGCCGATGGGTTCTACCCGCTAGGACCTTAAGGCAATAAAACCGCAATTTTTCTTTATTGAAAAACAAAATATTTGCAACCCAAATGCAAAAGGCATCGCATTTTTAATAAAAAAACATTTCCAAAATGGATGTTAACTCGTCAACACATTACGATGTCAAACTCATACTCTCGAGAAGAATTAACGGACATGCACTTCTGCTACGGTTTAGCTAATGGTCGAGATCGTGAAGCCGAAAGACTCTTCGCTGAAAGATAGCCCAACCGGAGGTGTCCCAGTCGTAGCATGTTTTCAAGAATCTACCGACGTCTGCGAGAGCACGGGGTGCTAGAGCATCGAAGAAGCGAAAGATCAGTTACAGATGGATCAGGAATCTTAGATGAAAGAATTTTGGATTTGGTCCGACGTAATCCCTCCCTTAGTACGAGGAGGATAGCTATTATGTTTGGAGTGCCCAAATCTAGAGTATGGAGAGTGCTTCAATCCGAAAACTTACACCCGTACCATTTTAGGCCAATTCAGGAACTCACCTCAAACGACAAGTTTTTGAGAGCAGAATTTTGTCGATCATTACTGCTTCGAGATGAAACTGAACGAAACTATTTTGCAAGGATATTCTGGACGGATGAAGCACAGTTTACCAGAGATGGGGTTACTAACTTTCACAATTTGCATCATTGGAGTAGCACCAATCCACACAACAAAAAACAAAATAAATCACAACACCGCTTTAGCTGTAATGTTTGGCTTGGTATTGTTGGACAAACTGTAATCGGGCCCCGGTTTTTGAATGCCGTTATTAATGGAGAATCATACCTGCAGTTCCTACGAGACATTTTACCCGATTTGATGGACAACGTTCTGTTGGCCATAGCAGATAATTTAATCTACCAGCAAGATGGAGCACCAGTACACTACAGCTTACGGGTTAGAAACTGGCTGGATGATGATTTTAGTGATCGTTGGATGGGAAGAAGGGGTCCCACGGAATGGCCACCTAGATCACCAGATTTAACTCCTCTAGATTTTTATGTGTGGGGATTCATGAAGAATTATGTTTACGAAGTGGAAATAGTATCTTTGGAACAACTGAAAGAACGGATTGAAGTTGCTAGAGTCAAATTGCAGGAAAATTTGTCAAGCATAGACTTATGTGCAGCCATTAGAAGCAGATATAATCTTTGCCTTCTAAAAAATGGGGATCATATTGAAAATTTATTATAATAAAACTCCGAATTTTTTAAAAATAATAAAAAAGAGGACAATGTTTTTTTTTTTCAAAATTTTGAATTTGAAAATTAATTTCTCAAAAACTATTCCTTAAAACAGCTTATTAGTTTTCAGTTAAAAACAGAAAACCGGATGCAAAAATGTCTTGTAGTTTTTGAGAAATTAAAAAAAAAGCCGAACCATTTTTTTCTAAGAAAAACCTTTTTCTGGTTTTAACGCGGCTGGACTTGTAGGCAAATTAATGTATGAAACATTGTCCTCTTTTTTATTATTTTTAAAAAATTCGGAGTTATTCTTAATTTCCAAATTAAGTCAATTTTTCAGAAAATTGCCCCTCCCGGCTAAACGGGGGGGAATAGACCGCCCCACCCATACGATTTTTTTCTTGTCTTGACCAGACCTACACGCTCTAGCTTTTTGGCACACTGCTCGTGGGACACCCTGTATAAATACTCCATATTTTGAAATAAGAAAAATAAAACAAAATGGTCGAAGTTTCCAAAATTTTGTTTTGCAATGTTTAGTTTTGTTTTTTTTCGAAATCGATTTCTTTTTTAGAAAGAGCAGGAAATTTTCGATACAAATCGCGTAGTTTGAAAATTTATTGTAATTTCTTCAATGCGGAAAAAATTCTTCCACAAAATCCAAATTTCGATGATTCTTTAGAAGCCCATAACTTGACAAATACATGTCATATGAAAAAAATATTATGTGTTTGTATTCATATCTACCAGAAGTACAACTGGACCTAATATGAACCAATTTCAGAATCTCAATTTTTTTGCCTGTCCGCTTGACGTGAAATGCCACAACTGTCAAATTGAATTATATCAAGAGGTCTTCATTCACGAAAAGTTTTTTATCCTAGTAATAAATACAAGCAGACTCTCGATTTGAGTTTTACTTTTGATAATATTGTTAATAAGCATTTCAAAAACATAAAAGAAATCAAAGAACTTAAATGGCATAAGAATATTTCCTATGGAATAAATGCAACATTTTTTACATTTATCATAGTAGGAGTAGTCATTTTAATATTTTGGTTAGGAGAAAGAAAAATTAGTGTAACGATTATAAAGTAAGCCGAGGAGTAACAAGAGGTCAAGAGGAATGACTTCTTCCGCAACATCACGCAACAAGTTCAACAGAGGTCATACTTCAATATTGTCAACAACGCTATTGACTTTGTCAGGAACACCTCGAGTTGAACAAAATTCATTCTCCACCATTTGCCGATGTTGTACCGCCGCGCTGGCAGAAAGCATGGATAAAAGTCGATCGTCGAAGTCACTGCTTCGTTCTTTGATTGGTATATTTTGAAGTTGAACGTTTAAAAATAAAGTATCTTAAGAAAAGTTTGCGCAAAAAGTGTTACAAGATATTAAACCCTACGAAAGGAAGTCAGCCATATCCTTCGGGATAGAAACCACCAAAGGCAAAGGAAAAAGTTCGCTGACATTCAGGAAGAATGTGCAGCTAAAAACACAAGAGCAATGTATGCCGGGCTAAATGTGGTGCGAAAGGAAATGTGGATATCAGGCCAAATCAGATTTTATCCACAACGATAATAATGGGGAGCTCATTTCGGACAACAAAAGAATGGCAGGACAATGAATGAACTCGAGGAATTCTATTCAGCCCCAAGCATTATCCGATCAATAAAGTCGCGGAGACTTAAGGGCTAACCATAATAGGCAGGAGCAAGCATATGCAAGCAGAGGGGAATGTCTTCTTACATGCAAAGCATATCATATGCCCACAATGGGAAGATACGACGTTTCGTTAAATGTTCGTTAACTGATGCGAACAGACGGAAGGTCTTCTTGAAAGAAGACATTCCGGACGGAATTTTTGACAAGTGACATTTGAGGTTAGGAAAGAGAAAAAAAGATAAAATAAATATAGAATACGAGTTTGTTAACAAGTTGATTTCCCTTGTGCAGTACAATAAGTTCCTCTATGATAAAGCAGGTGGCTTTTATTTCAACAAAAAGGAAAAAGCCAAGGTGTGGGAAAACAATTTGACAGTTCCTTTCCTTCTGCTTGCATCTGTTCATTGTAGGTATTTTGATTTTTCGCTGAAACAGAGGGGAGAATTTCGTTCGGTTCTGACATAAGCTTCTGTCTATTATGGTTAGCCCTTTAGATGGCACGGCACGGATGGACAGTGGACCCATTGTCAAAAACGAAACTTCTGAAGGTTAATGCAGAAACTGTGCAAGAGTTATCAGGAGGAAAAGCAAGTTGAAAAAGGCTGCCAAAATTCCCCAAGAAGCATATAACCAACGATTTCGATTACTCTAAAAGGCCTATATGCCTATGATATAAGATCAAATGTGGGGGAAAATATAACTTCACTTTTGTACCTACTGCACAATATAGAGATTTTGCCAAGATGCGGGATTTTCTATCCAGTAAGATTGGATACATTTTATATATCAAAAACCCACCTCCATGAAAGTGCTATAATGATCCCAAAAATAAACCAAAGCTTTTGGAAGCTGCTAACTTATCCTTAATTGCTTGAAACACATTCCCAATCCCCGGATATAAATCCAATAGGGGATCTGTGGACTAATTTTAAATCAAACAACGAAAGGCAGTTAAAAGACGTTAAAAACAATGGGAGTCAATCCAAACAAAAACATTAGTAAAATCTACTTTTCTTTAATCATTTACTGTACGAATATTTTTTTAAATTTTTATCAATTACATATGTCTGACACTTCGAAAATTTCGATTTTTCTTGGCGAAGAAATGACGTGTGATGTTTTGTCAGGTAAAAATATATAAATACATTATAGATGCATGATTACATGTCTGACTCAGACGTATGTATACTTGCGACAGAAATGTACGTTCAAAATTCTTATTATTAAAAACAAAAAGGGAATCCGCCCTTTGCAATCACATATTTTAGACGATTTTTAAAGATTGAAAGTTGACGTAAATGGAATTATAAGACATACTTAGGTATCATCCCTCAAAAATGAAGTAGCAAAAAATTAAATTATCTCTAAGAATAAATAATGGGCGAGTGTATTTTCGAGCTAATACTTGCCTTTCTCTTATGGTTGGGTTGAATATGCTGAAGGTATTTCGCTGGCTGAAGGTATTCCGCCGAAGGTATATGCTAAATTTATTTTCGCTGAAACGATGTGCAATGAAATTAGAGACCACAATCAGAACTCTTAAACTTCAATGCGAACCTTTCAAACCTTTCAACAGAGATCAAATAGAAATAGCAAATTATTTAAGGTCTGCCAACATTTTTCCAAACAAAACATGTTAAACTACACGCAATATAATCTCAACTTGTTCGTATCGGTTTCACATAATTATGTTACGTCGCCCACAGATGACATGGATACAACTCCACCTCATTGGCTTCTGGTGAAAATGTAGTGTGGAGATTTAAAGCGAATTCTGTGCTCTTTTAATTATTAGCAGTTTGATGGCTGAAATTAATTTTAAAGATAATTTTAAACAAAACTATAAAGGACGGTTGTCAAAGTTATAGCAGAAAGAATTACAGGACATCATTAGAAAGAAAACTGCTATATTTCGTTACCTCTTTGGTCGCGGCCAGAGGTGGGGGCGCGGAATGGAGCCTCCACCATTAATTTTAACCTCTCCGGCAGCTTAGAATGACACCGTCTCCTGCAGCTCACTGTCCGACCACTTGGTTGGACTGGGCATGAGTGGTATAACCAACGGAGACGACAGCGATGATGGCGCGGCACGAGAAACCGCTAAGGTACTGCTAAGTGCCAAAAAAGAAGGAGAAAGAGACGTGACCGAGAATCGTGCAAAGAGGCTGACTCAGCTGAAGGCACGATGTGTGAGGGCAAACCTCTGTGGAAAGCAGTTAAGAAGGAATCCCATCCGACCCTTTCGTCTCCTGCGTGCAGCACAGAAAGCGTCGGCGGCTAGTGGAGTCACAAGCATTCCAGTATTTTCGGCAAGCGTATCTTAAGAAAGTTCCACAAAAAAAAAAAATTTATTGATCGTGGAAAAACACATAACCGTCGCAGTCGGTGGAATCTCATATTAGAGATCCAGTGAGAAAGTGAGAAACAAAGTGAAATTTAGTGGCTCAATCAGACACAACACAGAAATTGAAAACGAATCGAAATTAATTAAATAAAATTAAAAACAAAAAAAAAATGCAAAACTGATCGTAAAAGTGCTAGGCAAAAACTTTTTGATAATCATCGCGATAAAATGGCTAATCCTGTTAAACAATGTATTGTAGCTTTAATGCAGCTACTTGTGCAAAACAACCAACCAGAAAATAATCAATCCAGACTCGAGATTAATTTCTGACGTAAGCAGTAAGAAATTGAGTTCCGGTTAGTTCCAGGGAAAAGGATCTTCAGCCTTTTTTTAAAAAAAAGTGGGTAAAAGTAAAGTGTGGCTTGCGAAAATATAGGTCAGTGTGTTTCATAAAAGCATACAAATATAGTCAAGAGGGGTAGATGTCCCTCTAGCAATTTTCATCTGTTCTAAGCTTGATAACTTCGCTGGAACGCAATTTTTTTCATTCCGCACTATTTAGACCTTTTACAATTATAATGCCCGATTGCAATGACCTGCTAACATTTGATGGCGACTTCGTGACATGTGTATGTCTAAGGGAAATTACCACCATGAATGTTCCGCTGTTACTCAAAACCTTTGCCGAAGAATGTCAGCAGTGGCAAAAAAAACTTTGCAAAGGGAAAAAAAACACAACAAACAGATACACAACCATCAAAAAGATCCCGAGCAACTGAATCACCTAAAGAAAAAAAACTCTGCAATTGCCAGAAAGAACAACAATGCTCAAGGAATATGCAAGAACTGTAGACTTCCCAAGCAGTAAATACGACGAACTTTATAATGCAAAATAATCAGCTGATCGAAAGTCTAATGCAGGAAATCACGGAACACAAAAAACAAAACGAAATGAAAGACATGATAATAGAAAATTTGCATAGACGACAAATGTTGAAATTAATAGCTTTCCACTGAAAGCAGCCGATAACGCATATGATGCTCTAAGTTATGAAAAACAATGTTGATATTTTTAATATTTAATATTAATATTTATTCCTCTAGGCAGGCTGCCTAACCTTTATTGACCGAAATTAAAGACTAATGACTTAGACTAAAAGCTACTCAATACTTTACATGCATTTATTGATACTTAATGTCAAAGTCAGCAAATATGTTGCACTCGCTTCGATTGCTTACTCATGTATGTTGCACTCGCTCCGATTGCTTTTTTTTTGTTGTTTTTGTTGGAGGCTTCTACTATCTGTTGGAGCACTCAGACACAAAAACTGGTAAATTGTACTACCTGACAGACACCTTATTGTATTTTCCCCGTTGTCCGGAGGAAAGTGAGGAGGGGCTTCAGTGATGTAGAGCTAAGAGATTCGGCACCCACCACGTCGGCCCCAAGGGTACGCCACCGTGCGCGAGCGAAGGCGGGACAGTCGCAGAGAAAGTTTTCTGTGTGTCATCCTCCTCGCAACATGCAGCACAGGTAGGCGTCTCACTGATGCCAAGCACGTAGAGATGCTTGGCAAAAGTGTAATGGCCCGTAATGACGCCCGTTAGCCTTCTGCAATCATTTCTCCTTAAGGATAAGAAAAATGTATGTATAAATGGATATTCAATCCATCTACGACTGTGTACGTTAAAGACCCAGTTATTGATGTCAAATTTGACCGTGGAAGCAGGTAGACCTAAGGCGGGTTCAGGTCCTGAGAAACTCTCCTTTGAGCCTCTTCTAGCGAGTTCATCGGAGATCTCGATTCCTGGAATTCCAGAGTGACCTGGACCCATACGAGCCTAAGTGAATTTAGTCTTCCGACATTGTTCAAAAAGGTCTTGAGTTCATGCACTAATTTAGAGTTGGATAGAGGGTTGGACACAGCTTTGAGTGCAGCTTGGCTGTCACTGCAGACACATATGCGTTTTCCCCGCCACCGGTGTTTCACAACATAGTGCATGGCCATTAGGATTGCGTAAATCTTCGCTTGGAAGACAGACGCATATTTTCCTAACGAGAAGTGCAGTCGAATGTTTTCGCGCTCAAAGAAAACTCCAGCGTAGGATCCCTGCCCAGTCTTGGAGCCATCTGTGAAAATGCGAAGACATTCCATTCCTGGCCAAAGCCAGTCCTGACGCCATGGAAATGTGACTGTGAAGTTACAGCGCAGTAGGATGGCAGGTGTCATTGCGTCAGAAGGCATCCATGAGACAGGGGTCATAGGATATTTCTCCCGCAAGTACACTTTCACTCCAATGCGAGTTGTACCAAAGACCATTTCTCTTTAGGCGAGAAATAGTTTTCAGTGCACACCCTCTGATATATGTGTCAAGGGGTGGAAGATTCATCATAGCATTTAGAGCAGCTCCCGGTGTGCTGGGGAAAGCCCTCGTGCAGCTGAGACAGACCGCTCTTTGGAGTTTGGTGAGTGAAGCCACAGCGTGTTTGCGTGTTAGCCTGCTCCACCAAACAACCGATGCATATGAGATTATCACACCTTTGCATTGCCAAAAAGCTGACAGCGCTTTGGTGGTTTTAGACTCAACATTATTTGACCAAAGAAGTTTGCTATCTAGGATGACTCCCAGATACTTAGCTTACTTGGATATCGGGATTGGAATGCATTTTAGCACCAGCTGTGTAATGCCAGTATTTTTCCTCCTTCTCGTGAAGAGAACGACATCAGTCTTAAGAGGATTAACCGACAGCCCATTTCTCGTGCACCAGTCTTCGATCACATCTAGCGCCGCCTGCGCTTTGAGACAGACATTTGCTAAACATGAGCCGACAGAGAAAACAGCAACATCATCCGTATAGGCCTGGGCATAGATTCCAGAGGCATTGAGAGCATCGAGCAGAGAGTCGACCACCATGCACCATTACAGCGAAGACAAGACGCCACTTTGCGGGCAGCACCTGTTTACTCCAGACTTGACACATTGTTCGAGGCCTGCATCAGCGATCAATGTCCTGTGCACGAGCATTGCTTCGATCCACAGAACCAGTGCTTCATCTACGCCATGCCGTCTAGCAGCGTTACACATGCTGTCGAAAGTAGCGTTATCAAAAGCTCCCTCAATGTCGACGAAAATGCCTAGTACGTACTCTTTCCTTTCGAAAGCGCATTCAATTCTCCGAACTAGGTTTTGAAGCGTAGTCTCGCAGGATTTTCCGCGCTGATAAGCATGTTGCATGACCGAGAGAGGATGCATTCGAAGGGCAACTTTGCGCACGTGCAACTCTACTAATCTTTCCATGCTTTTCAGCAAGAAGGATGTTAGACTGATTGGTCTAAAACTCTTGGCGAGTGAGTAATCTTCTTTCCCTATTTTGGGAATAAAGACCACTTTCACCGCGCGCAAAGGAATAGGTATGTAGGCAAGTGCCAGGCTAGCAGTGAAAATTATTTTCAGAGTAAGAAGCAGCTGTCTTATATCTTTTTGCAGCATAGCGGGGTATATCCCACATGCCACAGCAAATTCAATGGCCTCAGTAGTTGCCACGCGTGACGCAATATACCAGCTACGCCGAGTTGTTTTCATTGTTTCAGTCGCAGTTTCCAATGAGGGAGTGTGCAACGAGCCGATGACAGTCTGATTTCCCGGAAAATGGGTCTGAAACAGTAAACTAAGAGTACATCCAGCTTTGTCGATTTTCCTCGTTTGAGGACGTTAACCAACTTGCTGGTCGCGCTCAGGGATTGATCTCTTCGTAGAAGGACTTATAGGAATCATTCTTCGATTTACGAATGAGCTTCTTATATTCCTTCTGCTTCGCTGTTCAGGTTATGAACGGCACCTCCACCAATTGATTTGTTTTGAGTTTAGGCGGGGCTTGAGTGGATTTCTCAAGCTCCTCTCTGAATCGCACCCAGTCCGTCTTTCTCGGATTCCGCTTGGGCTGCGAGGGGGGGATCCCACACTTTAATTGGAATTCTATGTACATATCTATGGTCTGACAGCGTAACATCTGGTAAGACTCTCCAGTTAGTGATGGCCTTCACATGCCTATTAGACAGGGTTAGGTCAATCACTTCCTGTCGTTTCGCCGTCACAAAGGTTGGTTGAGAGCCAACATTGTCGATGATAAGGTCAGACGAAAGAATGAAGTTTAAAAGATGGTCTCCTCTCCGGTTGCATTTGCTGCTGCCCCAAAGAGTATTTTGAGGGTTAGCATCGCAACAGATGACGAGTCCAATCCTTCTGGCTTCACAGTACTCTACGAGTTCAGAAACCGCTTAGGTGACGGGGGTATTACCGAGTCGTAGGGGAAGTAAGCAGACGCCACGACGAAGTGTTCAATTTCTCCGTGCGCTTTGTAGCTAACTTTCGTAGCCATCAGATCTTGACCACAGAATTGACCAAGTTTGGTTGCCAATAGCGTGTTCGATATGATGAGGCAGACTCTGGGCCTTTCGGATCACTTATCATAAAGGATCGTAGCATCACATATACCACCAAGACCACACAGGCGTTCGTTCCACACCCATGGTTCCTGAATGGATACAATGTGATGATTTGTACTACTGCATGCTATTCTGCTACTGAGAAGAGCAGTAGCAGCCTTGCAATGCTATAGTTTAATCTGAGCGAAAATCATAGATTTAAACTGCGGAACACGTTCCATCCTTCGACTACTTGACATCAAAGCGGAATAAAATCCTACCAAGGCCGAAGTAGTGACGTGAGTCGTACGCGGATTTCAGGGCCTCGACAGAGCCGTTGTCCAATCCCACAACCAGAGTGAAGCCCTCTTTTTTCAGAGAGTTATTTTTCTCCTTGTAGGAATAGACAGTCCAGGCTGGCCCCGGCGGCCGTGTTCCGTTTGCAAGCGCTCTTACCTTTTTCGTTTCGAGCTCCTGCTCCCTTCCGATTCCGCTTTGGAACATCTCTGTCAGCTTGACGTTTGTTGTGATCCGAGACCGCTTCGCCTTCTGCGATCAGAGTCTGTCTGTCAGCATCATCGCCTTTTTCGGCGGTGGCGCCGGCCATAACAGGACCCTGAACACCTCCAGCTCCGTCAGTTTTGGAACCTGGCACGCTCTTATTGGGGATTTGATCGTCACCAATAAGAGGAGGAGTGTTTGAGGCGCATGCCGAAAGTGCTGGCATGCTTGTGCCTCCTGCAGCAGCCTTTACTAGCCGCCGATGCTTTCTGCGCTGCGCGCCGCCAAGAAGTGCGGGGGCTGCAGATGAGAGGGTCGGATGGGTTTCGGTAGGGGATACCTCCGCCGACCTAATCCTCTTAACTTCTTTCCCCAGAGGTTCGCCTTCAATCTTCGTGCCTTCGGCTGTGCCAGCCTCTTTGCACGATTTTCGGGCACGACTCTTCTCCTTCTTTTTTGGCACTTAGCAGTGCAATCTACAGTACGGCACAATTCTGGGGCTCGTTCAACCTTAGCGGTTTCCCGTGCCGCGCCATCGTCGGTGTCGCCTCCGTTGGTTGCACCACTCATGCTCAGTCCAACCAGATGGTCAGACAGTGAGCCGCAGGAGTCGGTGTCGTTCTGGGCTGCCGGAGAGTTGTGAATGAGTGGTGGGGCCTCCAGAATCCTTGCCCCGGCCACGATCAGGGAGATCGCGGGTGGATTTCCGCTATTGCGGGTGCCACCTGGAGTAATACCATCCATTTGGTTGTCCATTCATCCATAATAAACTCGGTTCTCTGGGTCTTAGTTCGAGGTCATTGACCTCTTAAGCCCCTCCGCCCCGACAAGGCGCCCGAAGAGCGAAGTGGCTTCGATTGCTTACTCAGGTGTTTGGTCACTAGGTGTATTGGACGGAAATTGGGTCGTGTAAATGAATTGCGCGTGCAATACAATAAGGTGATCGATTTTCTGTTATCTCTTCTCCCTCTACACATAAATGCGATGGTCCTCAATCGCTTGAAAGTATGGAAGATCGTTGAACCTTGTTCTGGGAGTGCTAGGATCATTTGTTGCTAATGTCATCTCTTCAGTTGAATTACCAATGACGCAACGCATACAGCAATTGTGTGTCAAGGTAATTCACCGCACGATGTCAACACCAACCCTTGCACTGACGCAGCATTTACTCCAAAACATGTGTGTGCCGATGACTCATTATGCTGACGGTGCATTGCCGGCAGTAATTTAGCTTTAAGCAATTAATATAATTGTGAGCATTATGCTGACGGTGTATTGCCGGTAGTTGTTAAGATAAGCTAAATTAAAGTATAAAAGATGTAAGCCAATTAAGAAAATATATCAGTCGTTCACAATCAATAGACACTGATTGTCTTTTTTACGCTACTCCGACGTGAACAAGTTCAAGTGCTTGCTTCACATAACTCTTCAAAGGATATATCAAGTTTATGCGCTTGATATTCTAATTCAGGAAAACGCTCCTGAACATTTGGTGACCCCGACGTGATCCAGAACAAGGATCACATAAGCAAGGATTTCATCGAATTCCTCAATTCAACACTTCATCTTACCAAGGGTTGTCCGCCTCAGCAAGGAGAACTACAAAGATGACATCATTAGAGGAGCTGATCGTGGCACAGTTGGCAACTGGCCAAGAAATTCAGCGATTAATTACCAACTTCAAGAAGGACCCTGCAGACAGGAAGAAGTCCAAAACCTACCTAGAAGAGCGGCTACAACGCTTACAAGAGCACTACATTTGAAACTGCAGATGTAAAAATAAAATCATTGCCGAATGCTCCGGCTGAACACGATTATTTCGTTAATCAGTGTTTCAGTAAGATATCAACATTATTTGACGAATATAAACGTCGTATTATAGACGGAATAAGGTCAATAACAAAGATAGAAGAGAGGGCAACCACATCAAAGACAGCAGTCGAAGCCGTGGAAAAAAATCCACCAAAAATGGTTGGTGCGATAAGAAGACAACAAGCAATCATGTGTTCGCTACGTAGACTGATCGAGGGTCTATCTCTGAGTGAAGATAAACCCTCACAGTATTATAAATTAAAGTACCAAACACTTGAACAACTCTGGCTGCAAATAGAAGCATTGTATTGCACAATTTGGGAATTAAGGGACAACCCAACTGAAATCGGTTACGATTACACGGAATATATCGCAATCGAGAAAATGGCACAGGAAAACCTTATCGCTTTATCGATAAAGTTGCAACCACAGAACAATGGGATTATCAAGGATGCCTCATCAAATAGCATCATCACCCATAATCCTGTAAATCTACCAAAGGTCACCATCCCAAAATTCGATGGTGATTATCTAAAGTGGAGACAATTCTTTGATCTCTTCTCCCAAATGGTTGACAGCCAACCAATACCAAACATCCAAAAGATGTGGTACCTGAAAACACATCTAAGCGGAGAAACAGAACATCTCATCCGCCATATACCACTCAGGGAAGACAACTACAAAACTGCTTGGAACATCCTTCGAGACCGCTACAACAATAGAAGGGTTCTCACGTCAAATCTCCTGCAAAAATTACTTGGACAACCAAACCAGTTACAGCAGCAACCATCAGCAGGGGCTATCAAAGCTCTCCACGATACCACCCAGGAATGCTTGATGGCATTAAATGACATCGGTGTGGACACTGCAACATGGGACCCCCTCCTTCTACATTTACTAGTTAACAAACTAGACCAAAATACAAGATTCCTATATGAGCAATCACTCAAGAAACCAAGGGAATTGCAATCCATGAATGAATTTCTGACGTTCCTTGAGAACCAGTTCCAATCATTAGAATCAACCGGACGAAAGAAAAGGGATACATCGTCTCGAACTTGTGCGTCAACAACCTCAAGTAACAACAACAAAGGAAATTGCAAGGCTTGTGGAACAGAGACTCATCCGATATTTGCTTGCAAACAATTTATACAATTGCAGCCAGTAGAGCGTTTACATTTAGCGCAAAGCCATAAACTCTGCCTAAATTGCCTTAAAACTGGTCATGGAACAAAAAATTGCGCCTCAAGAAGCTGTTTAAGGTGTGGCCAAAGACACAATAAGATGCTACATCTTGAAAGTAACACGAAAAGCTCTTCCACCAACAAACAATCGAATAATACAAACAACAATCACCAAAACACTATAAGTCAGTCAGTGACATTAGCAGCATCCAAGAACTCGTCACATCATTACGTGCTCCTCAGTACTGCCATCGTAGAACTGATTGCTACCAATGGACAAAGGACGAATTGCAGGGCCATTCTGGATTCAGGCTCTCAAGTCAACTTGATCACCACACGTCTAGTAAAGAGATTAGGACTCAGTACAAGAAACTCATCAATGAGTATTCAAGGTATTGGCAATGGGAGAAGGGAAGCCCATCAACGTGTGAATGTAAAATTACAGTCGAGAACAACCGGCTTCAATACCCACCTTGAGGCATTTGTCCTGCCGAGCACAATACCACCACAACCTTCACAACATATCAACATTTCATCATGGCCAATACCAAGCAATGTTCCATTGGCAGACCCTAAGTTAAATCATTTCGACAATATAGATATTCTCCTTGGTGTAGAATTCTACCATCAACTGCTCTCCATCGGGCAGATACGTCTGGCAGACAATCTACCTGTTCTACAGAATACAGTCCTCGGATGGATACTAGCTGGTAAAATAGCTGTAACTGGACCAGATACAACAACATGCTGCATCTTCACCTATGATGACAATGATCTTCATCAGATGATCGAACGATTATGGAGCCTCGAAGAAGCGAAGGTTAGAGAAAACCAAGGAGGTGAAAGACCAATACATCAAATTCATGAAGGAATACGAAGACTTAGGTCATATGACAGAAATCGACCTCAATAACATTGTAGCTCCGAATTACGTCATTCCCCATCATTGTGTCTTCAAGGCTAGCAGCAGTACTACTAAACTCCGAGTAGTTTTCGATGCATCATCCAAAACATCAACTGGAGTATCATTAAACGACATCATGTACACAGGGCCAGTAGTGCAGAGTGAACTATTCTCATTATTACTTCGCTTCCGCTTACCACGCTATGTATTTTGATATTGAAAAAATGTATCGACAAATAGTCATGGATTCGGAGGACAGAAGATATCAAATCATCGTATGGAGGAACAACGTCGATTCTACGTCGATAATTGCCTGACGGGAGATAATAATCTATCGATTGCTGTAGGAATGCAAAATCAACTCATACACATACTACAATGCGCAGGGTTCAAACTACGAAAATGGAGCGCCAATCATCCCCGTCTGCTACAAGGCATTGCCAAGGAAGATAAAGAAGTTGATCTTGACTTTAACGATGAAAGTAGTGCTTCAATTAAGACATTAGGATTAACATGGCAGCCAAAGAACGATTCATTCTGTGTTTAAACAAATATGAGCTCAACGAGTAGAATTACAAAACGGAGTGTAACCTCAGATCTTGCCAAGTTATTTGATCCATTGGACATGATGGCTCCATTAGTGGTCACAGCAAAGATATTCGTCCAGGAGCTTTGGTTGCTACAACTCTCATGGGACGAAGCACTGCCGGCTGAGCTACAGACACGATGGATGACATTTCGGAATAATTTGAGGGAAATAAACAACTTCCAAATTCCACGTCACATGTTCAACAATGGTGTACCCACTACCATTCAAAATCACACCTTTTCTGATGCGTCTGAGAAAGCATATGGTGCAGTGGTATACTTGAGAACAACCATGAATGATGGAAGAATAATCGTAAGATTCCTGTATTCTAAATCACGAGTGGCTCCACTGAAGAAACAAACTTTGCCACACCTAGAATTGTGTGCAGCGGCTCTTGGCGCTCAATTAACAGCTCGAATTAAGAAGGATTTAAACCTCATGAATACACCCACATTCTTATGGACAAACTCTGAAATTGTTCTCGCATGGGTTAATTCTCCATCTTCATCATTTCAAACATTCGTGGCTAACCGAGTTTCCACTATACAGGGACTAACACTTCCCGAGCAATGGCGGCATGTATCGTCAAAATACAATCCAGCGGATATACTATCAAGGGGCCTCCAACCAGCAAACTTGCCATCATGCACTATATGGTTTTATGGTCCTCTTTTTCTATCAGGCCATCAAGATATGTGGCCAACGAAATACATAAAGGAGCTCTCAATTCCGGAAAACACAAAACGAAAACGAAAGCTACCAATTGTTGCAGCAGTGACTCATGATGGCAACAACGAATTGATATTGTTAAGATTTATATTCTCACGCATTCTACTGCGTTGACACTAATTGTAAGTGTGCGAACGGTCATTACTAGGTCGCTCACGTATATCAGATTCCGAGCGACGGTACTGTCTGTTCCCACACTCGAATTCAATTCATTTGTGAAATTCGAGTGTTTACGAATTTGAATTTATTCGTGAGCACTCGAGTTCCGTTGCTAAAAATTAAAATTTGTCACATTAGTCTTAAGTGAACTATCGGTCAGAGTGGACTCAAAATAATAAACTGTGTTGTCGTGATTTTGTACAATTTTGTCCCTTATTATCGAACAAAAATTGGCGACCGTGATATGACTTCTTTTGCTAACGTTTGGCAATACCTGTGAAAATAGTGCAGTGAGATAAAGATAAAAATAAAAAATGTCATCAATTGAAGTGTACGCAAGCCAACAAGAAAGGGTCGGTGAGGAACTCTGTCGACTGGCGCGCAACTATGGGAAGGATTCAGATCTGAGAAAGACTCCATTATACTTGGCTGAGCGCTTGACAGCGTTGGAAAATCTCTGGAAAGAATTTGATGACACTGATAGTAAGATTCGGGAAGAATTTTCTGCTGAACTGGAGCAGCAGGGTACTGTTTCCAAGCAGAAACATGCATTACCAACCGCTAACCCGCTTCCAACACAGTGTTTGACAGAAGGTCTAATGAAGCATAAGGATAGGTTCCAATTGCTGATGAACATCCTAAAAAGATCATTGGACAAGTGCGTAGTGGAGGCGGCGAAGGTGCGTACAGAGCATTTTTACCAAATAAAATTAGGAACCATTCAACAGAACTGGGATGAGATAACGTGTCTCTACAGAAAGGTTGAAGAGCAGTTAACCGTTGAAGAACTCGAGTGTTATTTCAGAACACAAGAGCGAGTGGAAGAAGTTCTATTAATCTTGTTTGAAGGTGGGGCTCATGCACATCGTCCACAGCAGACGGAAGCATCGGTTAATCCCACAATGAGACTACCAAAAATAGAACTCCCCAAGTTTGACGGCAGCTATCTTAACTGGCGCCAATTCTACGACCTGTTCAAGCAATTAATTCATGACCAGCCGATACCAGCCGCTCAAAAGCTATACTTTCTGAGAGCCAATGTTACTGGAGAGGCGCACAACCTTATCCAGCATTTCCAAGCTACCAACAGTAACTACGACATTGCTTGGAAAACCCTAGTGGAGCGATACGATAATAACAGGCTGTTGCTTACTGCTCAACTTAACCGGCTTCTTTCGCAACCTATAACAATTGGCACCGCAGCTAGCCTCAGAAAGTTACACGACACCACAAAGGAAAGTATGCAGGCGATTACTAGTTTGGGTTTCAACGTCAGCAGCTGGGACCCACTGGTGGTTCACTTAATGCTGCAGAGAATGGACAAAGACAGCAGAATGCTCTTCGAACAGTCTCTAAGTGACCCAAGGAGCAGCCCCTCCCTAGGAGAGTTCCTAAAATTCGTAGAGCTCAGATTCCAAACCCTGGAGGCCATCAGTAGACCAGGCGAGGGCAGAAAGACGGCCACTGTTGCAACACGCCCAGATTGCATCAATTGCTACATGTGCAACTCAGGTAAGCACAAGATTTTCAGTTGCTCAAACTTTCTTAATCTTTCAGGTGAAGATCGTGAAAGGGCGGTGCGACGACTAGAGCTATGCAGGAACTGCCTGAAACCGGGCCACTTCTCCCAATCATGCCAGTCCCGAGGATGCCAAAATTGTGGCAGCAAACATAACACACTTCTTCATCAAAAGCAGCATCATCAGAAGACAAAAACCAACCGACAGCAAGAACTCACTCAGCAAGCAAGTCATCATCAACAAGTTCAAGAGTCAAGTCAGATGCGGCAACATCAACTCAACAAAAAGGATGACCAAGAACATCAGCCTGGTAAGCCTAATAATGTTAAGGTTTATGCAATCAGTCGTCGAGCTATTCTGCCAATGCAGCAATAGGTCGCCAGCCGAGAAACCGTGAAGTTTATCTCGCCACAGCAATCGTCAATGTCTCCTTGCCGTGCCCTATTAGATTCTGGCTCACAACTAAATTTCATAACCACAACGTTTGCTCACGAGTTAGGCCATAGGAAGCGTCGAATGGATATACCAATCAATGGTATAGGAGGTAGGGAATGCAAGGCTGAATACGTCACTAGTGTGACAATTGAATCCAGGACCTCATCATATAGGTCAATAATTGAGGCAAGCATCATGCCTCGTATCAGTGAATACCAACCTACTCAAGAAATAGACATAATGCATTGGAATTTGCCGCCGCATGTGCAACTTGCGGATCCCATGTGTTTCAAGGCCCAACGCATTGATATGCTCTTGGGAGCAGAAGTATTTTTCGACTTGTTCATACCAGGAGATATCCAAATATCAAATAATCTACCAGTCCACAACGCAACACGAAATTGGGTTGGATTGTGGCTGGAAGTGCCTCACCGACAAATACCCTAGCTCATTGTCACCTAGCGACAAGGCCCTCATTGGCATCACTGGACAGATTAGTGCGCAAGTTCTGGGAGACGGAATCGCATGACAACCCCACTAATGTCCTAAGTGAAGAGGAGCACCAATGCGAGAGACATTTCTCAACGCATACTAAGATCTTACCAGGTGGACGGTTTTCAGTAAGATTGCCTTTCAAACGTGAACCAGATCTCCTACGTGGGGAATCATGGGAGTCAGCAAAAAGGCGATTCTTCTCCTTAGAGAAAAGATTGGAAAAAAAGCGCTATTGAAAGAATCATATGTAAGGTTCATGGATGAGTACGAATCTTTGGGTCATATAAGCCCAGTATCTGCCGAAGAAATTCCAAAAACATACTACTTTATCCCTCATCATTGTATTGTCAAGCCAGAAAGCTCGTCCACCAAGCTTCGAGTGGTGTTTGATGCATCTGCCAAAAGCACTTCCGGGCACTCGCTCAATGATTTATTAATGGTTGGTCCAACAGTCCAACCAGATCTATTTTCCATTATAACTAAGTTTCGATCACATAGGTATGTTTTTACTGGAGACATAAGCAAGATGTACCGACAAATATTAGTAGATTCTAAGGATAGAAGGATGCAATTAATCTTGTGGAGATCACAACATGACCACCCATTGCAAACATATCAGCTTAATACTGTAACGTATGGCACAGCATCCGCATCATATCTAGCTACGAAATGTTTGATGAAGTTGGCAGATGATAACAAAGGTGAATACCCCCGTGCTGCCGAGGCATTAAAATCGTGTTTTTACGTGGATGATTGCCTTACGGGCGCAGAGAGTGTAGAAGATGCCGAAAAATTAATGACTGAAATCCGTCATCTTTTGATACTGGGAGGCTTCGAGTTAAGAAAGTTTTGCGCCAACCACCCCAGAATACTAGAAAAAATCCCGGAAGAACATAAAGAACAACTTGTTGGGTTTAATCAATCCGAAGTGATTAAAATGTTGGGACTAATTTGGGACCCGTCCTCCGATGCATTTAAGTTTAAGTTTGATTATGAGAGAGTGTACGGACCTGTGTGCAAACGAACTGTACTCGCCGATCTTGCCCGGTTATTTGATCCGTTGGGATTACTTGGACCTGCAATAGTCCTCGGGAAGCTTTTTCTGCAAGAACTTTGGAAAACAAAGTTATCCTGGGATGATCAACTTCCGGAAGAGCAAGCTAATAAATGGCATAAGTACCTGAAAGTATTCTCCACGTTGAACGAGCTAAGCATCCCACGATATGCTTCCCGTCCTTGCAGCGATATTGAATTGCACGCATTTTCGGACAGTAGCCTGAGTGCCTTTGGGGCATGCGTATATCTTAGATCTGTTGATGACAGTGGATGCATCTACTCACAATTGCTACGTTCGAAGTCGAGAATTGGGCAGCAAAGCAACATCCATAGCACGATTGGAATTGCAGGGCGCTGTGCTCATGTTGGAACTGGTAACAAGACTACTGCAATTGCTAACTGTTAAAATAAACAAAGTGCGTTATTACACCGACTCCACGACAGTACTAGCATGGATTAGATCACCTTCTTACACATGGGAGACCTACGTTGCAAATAGGGTGGCTAAAATCCAAGCAAACACGGATATACAACAATGGAACTACATAAAGGGAAGCGTCAATCCGGCTGATATGGTCTCTAGAGGGATGGGATTACAAACGCTTCTTAAAACGCCCGCCTGGTTCAATGGTCCTGACTTTCTTTCCGAAGATAAGAGTTTATGGGAAGCAATGCAGCATGTTATTCCAGAAGATGTTCCAGAACGTCGTAAGAAGAAGTCCGTTTTAGCAGCGACAACAGTTAGCAACGAAATATTGGTTGAAGAAGTTAATCATAAAAATTCCTTTTTTACATTACAAAAGATATTTGCATACTGTTTTCGATTTTATAGTAATTGCAGAAAGAACAAGTCACTGAGAAATATAGGACAGTTAACAGTGGACGAACTTCATCGTGGGACTAATTTTATTTGGGTATGCGTGCAAAGAAGAGAATTTTCGGATGACTATCGCTCTTTGCAGAGGAATGCAAATGTGCATAAAGGTTCCAACATAGCGTCGTTGTCGCCATTCTTCGATGAAAAAACTAAACTAATTAGAGTGGGTGGAAGGTTCAAAAATTCATCTATTGTAGTTGATGCCAAACATCAGATCTTGCTACCGAAAAATAATTGCATAACAAAACTACTTCTAGCATATTTGCATCAATCACACATGCACGCAGCACCTCGAGCGTTGTTTGCAATTTCAAGGCAGAAATATTGGATTCTAACTGTAGGAAGAATGGCGCGACAAATAGCCTCCAGTTGCATAAAATGCTTTCGTTCAAATCCCAGGCCTGTCGCACAAATGATGGGCAACTTGCCGAATGAGAGAGTCACTCCCTCTCGCCCCTTCTATTACTGTGGAGTGGATTTATGTGGTCCTATAAAAACGCACTATAAGGTCAGAGGTAAGACTCCTACAAAGTCATACCTAGCGATGTTTGTATGCTTTTCGACAAAGGCAGTTCACATAGAAATGGTGGGCGATCTCTCTGCGGAGGCATTTATCCACGCTTTGAAAAGATTTGTCGGTAGAAGAGGTATATGCCATGCCATATTTTGTGACAACGCCACCAATTTTGTGGGCGCAAAAGCCGAACTTATAGACTTAAAAAAAGCGTTTGAATCCGAAAGCCACCAAACGGTTATCAATCGTATGTGTTTGGAAAATGGTATAAATTGGAAATATATTCCGCCGCGTGCACCGCATTTTGGAGGACTTTGGGAGGCTGCAGTTAAGTCCGCAAAGAGTCTGTTAATACGCTTTCTTCGTGAAACATCATTGACATACGAGGAGTTGCTAACAGTGGTTATACAAACAGAAGCGATTTTAAATTCACGCCCTCTCACGCCAATCACATCTGATCCAAATTACTTAGAGGCATGGACACCTGGGCATTTCCTAATCGGAGAACCACTTACAACATTGCCCGAGCCAAACGTTTTGGACAGCAACATTAACAGTGTTAAAAAATTCCGTCAAATACAACACATCCAACAGCATTTCTGGAAAAGATGGTCATGTGAATACTTACATCTCCTACAACAAAGATCGAAATGGACCCAGCCATCACCCAATTTGGTGCCTGGAACGTTGGTGATACTCAAGGAAGCAAATGTTCCGCCTATGAAATGGAAACTAGGACGTATAGAGGAGGTTATAAAGGGTAATGATGATTTAATTCGGGTGGCCACCGTCAAAACGCAAAACGGCATCTTTAAACGAGCAATACACAACCTGTGCGCGCTACCTATACCACAGAGACGAATACGGTAAATGGACCAGAAAACTTGAAAACTAACAGCCAAATCACTAAGGGTACTTTCCAAACTAATAGCCTTGAGAAACCAACGCCGAAACGCAAAAAAATTGTAACATCACTGTTGTCGATTGCTCTCATGGTGTGTTTAAGCTTCCCTTCCTCAATAGCTCAAAAAACAGATCGAGTAAAGATAAATCCACTAGATGAAGCGGTTGGTATATATTTCGAAGACATTGGAAAATACAAACTATTAATAGCTACTGGAATATATACGTATATTATAACCTTACAGCCTATTTCTTGGAATTGCGTGAAATTGAGTCGTGTCTTCAGCGAATAGAAGAATTTTGTGGGCAGGAAAACATTCACAAGGTAAATTTCAAACCAACGATCGATGCAATAACACACAGGTTTACAGCCCTAAATCACAACAACGGGATTCTGTACAACTACAATATGGGAGGTCAGGAAAGGACTCGAGTAGTAAGATCCCCTCTGGATATTGTGGGAAAAGAGGCTAATAGCCTATTCGGGGTTCTTGGTCAGGATGATGCTAAGCATATTGAGAGTCAAATATACAAGGCCAAGCAAAACCAGCAGCATCTGATGGAACTCATCCAAAAACAAAGTTCCATCGCCGATTCTACGTCAAATCTTCTAAAGCGTAGTATAATTCAAATTAATCAGCAATCTCAGGCTCTAAATGCCTACTTGGCCAAAATCGCAAACCCAATTCAAGAAAAAGAGGTGGAAAATGATGTGAAACAAAATATCGCCTCTCTAACTTCATACTTGATCCTGGCAATTTCAAATCTCGAAAAGATTCAAGAACTACTCTTAGATGTACTTTTAGATTTGAATCATGCAAGGATTAATCCTCAAATAATAACACCTCACCAACTTACCGAACAGATCATGCCAATAAAGGCACATCTACCGCCTACACTAACACCAGCGAAGGGATCAACAATGGACCTGTACAAAATGGCCTCGGTGAAGGGACGAGTTTTGAAAGAGGCGGTTGTTTTTGAAATGCGGCTCCCACTTGCCGATAGCGCGGAATTTCAATTGTTTAATCTACTTCCTATTCCCATTTTACAACAGTCGTATAGTTATCTAGTGGAAACGTCTTCACAATTGTGGGCTATTTCACCAACAAAGGATGAAATCTTTTTGCTCTCCGAATTCGAATTAAGTTTGTGCAAGGAATTATCGTCGCAACATTTTCTCTGTAAAAAAGTACATCCCACTTACACCAAACAAGCTGCCACGAGCAGCTGCGAAATAGCACTGTTGAATCATAAGAACAATGCCCTTCACGAGTGCACGTTAAAAAAAATCCCCGATGGAGATTACTGGAAGGCATTGAAGGGTTCTAATCGGTGGATATTCTCTACAAGATCTCGGGTAACAGGCCATCTAATATGCAACGAAATCACGGAAGGTCTAACGGTGGTCGGAAATGGCTTGCTTGAATTTAAGGAACCTTGTATGCTCAAAATGCCAACCATGTCTATCAGGGGAATATTGGAGTACAATAATACTGTCACCATCAAAAACTCATTCATTCCAAACACCAACATAAGCACTTGGATCCTAAAGCCTTCAAAACCAAGTACCAGTGACCTCCCGCAGATACATGACATTGATGAAGTGGAATTTGTAAAATTAAAGGATCAAATCAACACAGTAATACAGCAGTCCGAGGAACTACCGGAAAAAAATAACTGGCATGACTATCATCACTACGGATTAGGCTATCTATTACTGGCTGGCATGATTGGGGCGGTGGTCATATAATGCTGTCGACGGAGGCCTAAGCCGGCTCCCAGATCCTCTCGTTTTCAAGTGAATGTCTAAGTCACTATTTTCATTTTTTTTTCTCTCTCTCTTTTCTTATTGCTATGATTGTTAATACATTAGTATCTTTCGTTAACACGTTTGTTTAACCTTCATTCAAAGAATAATTAGTCCAAGATAACAATAATAAAGGGTTTTGTTTTAAGTTAGAGGCTAAGAACCCTCCGAGGAGGGGAGTGTGTTAAGATTTATATTCTCACGCATTGTACTGCGTTGACACTAATTGTAAGTGTGCGAACGGTCATTACTAGGTCGCTCACGAATATCAGATTCCGAGCGACGGTACTGTCTGTTCCCACACTCGAATTCAATTCATTTGTGAAATTCGAGTGTTTACGAATTTGAATTTATTCGTGAGCACTCGAGTTCCGTTGCTAAAAATTAAAATTTGTCACATTAGTCTTAAGTGAACTATCGGTCAGAGTGGACTCAAAATAATAAACTGTGTTGTCGTGATTTTGTACAATTTTGTCCCTTATTATCGAACAGATATATAAAATTAACCATCGCAATTCATTCAGGATACTTCAGAGAATAGTTGGATATATCCTACGTTTCTGCAAGCATGCCAGATGTACCAAAGGTCAACGACAAAATGATATACTATTAACTACTAAGGAACTAGAAGACTCATTGGTTACAATAGTTCGAGCAATGCAGGCATTCGATTTCAAGGAAGAAATCAATGACCTGCAGACATACAAGGAGTCAAAACATGGAAGTAATTTCGCCATTCTGGCTCCATTTTTGGATGATAATGGAAATATACGGGTTGGAGGTCCAATGCTATTACCATACAACAATCCCCTAGTGAAACTTTTGATGAAGGATATCCACGAAAACAATAGCCACTGCGGCACCCAAACACTGCTAGCCCATCTTCGACAACGATTTTGGCCAGTTAAGGGCAAAATAATGGTACGGTGCATAGTACACCACTGCGTGAAGTGCAATAGAGACAGACCACAATTACTGCAACAAGTCATGGGAAACTTACCATCACCAAGGATAACACCATCAAGGATTCACTACAAAATTCGCGGAAAACGACCCCAAAAAGCCTACGTGGCAATTTTTTGTTGCTTCGCCACAAAGGCAGCTCATATCGAACTAGTAAGCGATCTGACTACCGACTCGTTTCTAGGAGCACTGAGACGATTCATCGGCCGGAGAGGACATTGTCAGCATCTATATTGCGACAACGCAACGAATTTTGTGGGAGCCAATAATCAATTGTCCGAGTTGGAAGACGCTATTTACTCCCAAAGGGCACGTACAACCATTATAAAGGAATGTAGCAATAAGGCCATACAATTCAACTTCATTCCCCCCAGGGCTCCCCATTTTGGAGGTCTTTGGGAAGCAGCCGTTAAGTCAGCAAAGCACTTATTAAGAAAAAGTGTTTCAACAGCCCCTTGACTTATGAAGAATTAGAATTAACGGTATTAATTGGAATCGAAGCCATCCTAAATTCAAGACCACTAACACCACTTTCAAGTGATCCCAACGATCTAGCGGCACTAACACCTGGACACTTTCTCATCGGTTAACCCCTTACTGCACAGATCGACGCAAACGCAGTTCCTGCAAAACACACTCATCTGACAAGATGGAACTTGGTCTCACATCTCAAGCATGAATTTTGGAAACGCTGGTCACAAGAATACTTAAACGAACTCCAGTATCGCCATAAATGGAAGGAGTGCTCTAAGAATATCAATGTGGGAGACATGGTTATCATAGGGGAAGATAATGTTCCACCCCTTAAATGGCCACTCGGCAGAATTACCAGGACTTATACGGGTACTGATGGTGCCGTACGAGTAGTTGATGTTCGAACAGCATCAGGCATCTAGAAACGTCCGATCCAGAGATTAGCGCCACTTCCAATTGAGCATGAAACAAAGAATGACGTTACAACTGGGGATGAAGCCCAAGAATCAACACATCAGCCTCAAGTACCAGATCCAGTAACTACAACAACGACAAAAAGAGGACGAATATCTGGTACCGCGAGAATTGCCTCACTGCTAACAATTCTTCTCATCAAGCCAACAGTAATCAATAAAAACATCGAGATCAAATTCAAAAAAGGAGCTTTTGTATGAACACATTAAACAAAGTTCAGCACATCATAACCGAACTACAGTCGGAAAACACTCTTCTACCTAACAGACGGAATAAAAGAGGAGCCTTTAACATAATTGGAAGGTTTGCTAACTCTTTATTTGGAGTATTGGATACCGAATATGCTGAACAAATGTCCAACACCATAGACCAAGTAAACACCAATGAAAATCACCTATTAAATTTGCTTCGAAATCAAACCTCGGTCGTCGATTCAACAATCAACATCATAAAACAAGACCAAACCATTATAAATAATAGATTCGATCAAATCAACAACCAACTAACCGAAATACGAGGAAGAATACGTGACAACGATGAGGAAGACTACCAATTCAAAATATCTCAGAAAGCAGCATCACTTTCATCTCAATTAATTATCATGATACTTAATATACAAAGGATACAATCAGCCTTCATTGACGTGCTCACGGACACCCACCACGGCACTGAAGAAGGAACTTACAACCATTAAGGCACACCTACCAACATTTCTAGAGATGCCTGTAGATGAAGAACATCTCCAACAATTATACAAGCTGATGACAGTGAAGGGAGGAGTAGCAGAGAATCGAATAGTATTTTGGGTCACACTCCCGTTAGTAGATCACGAACAATACAATTTATTTAGAATCACACCTATACCATATTTCATAAACAACACCATGTTAGCCATCACTCCCTGCGCCCCAATACTGGCTGTGAATGCACATCGAGACAATTACTTTCCAATACAGTCAACTACTTTAGAAGGATGCATCAATTTAAGGGAAGAACAATATTTATGTCTGAATATACAATCAAGATATAACGACGGAGCAGAAATTTGTTCCTGCGATATGGGTCTTTTCAATAATGAAACAAGGTCTACATGTATACTGACCAAATCTGGAAGAAAGCTTACTTGGATTCAACTAGAACACAAAAACAAATGGCTGTATTTCACAAATAAACCATCTCGACTTACAGCAATTTGTGGAACCCAGAACGAACAGTTACTCTTGGAGGGGTCCGGATGCACCTTAAGACACAATTCCACTACAATTCAAGGTCATAACATTTTCTCTACTAACCTCCAAACTTCCTACACCAGCCTTGGAAGCATATCAGAAATTTCAACACCAGAGCAACATATACATAACATTATTTCAAAAATTCAATACCACACAATACGATATTCAACTGAAAAATCTAACGGATCTACAAAAATTAGTTAAGGAACAAGAAATTCTTGACCTACCACACAAGCTTCAAGTCCACAGTCATCACCACTTTGCAACTGGATACTCGGCGTTAATGATATACATTATGTTAGCCGTCTACGTAATTTGGAGGCACAAATCAGCAAGATCAGCAGATATTACGGAACCAGTACGGCCAGCACCTCATCAAACACCAACAAATTCAGAATTTGTAGTTACCATCGCGTAGAGGGTTGAATGGCCATTCAACGCGGGGGAGAATGTTCAGTTGAATTACCTATGACGCAACGCATACAGCAATTGTGTATCAAGGTAATTCACCGCACGATGTCAACACCAACCCTTGCACTGACGCAGCATGTACTCCAAAACATGTGTGTGCTGATGACCCATTATGCTGAAGGTGCATTGCCGGCATTAATTTAGCTTTAAGCAATTAATATAATTGTGAGCATTATATTGCCGGTAGTTGTTAAGATAAGCTAAATTTAAGTATAAAAGATGTAAGCCAATTAAGAAAATATATCAGTCGATCACAATCAATAGACACTGATTGTGTTTTTTACGCTACTCCGACGTGAACAAGTTCAAGTGCTTGCTTCACATAACTCTACAAAGGATATATCAAGTTTATGCGCTTGATATTTTAATTCAGGAAAACGCTCCTGAACATCATCCTTGATTGCGGATAAGTTGGAACGTCTGGCTGCTGAATGATGACTCTTGTATTCTCTCTTCCGGTAAAGATTTTGTAAAACGATATGATTAGAAGGATGATGCCAATGAATGCCGTTGTCGCATAGCTGATGAATGCCTGTGAATTGTGTTCGTCTTGGAGTAACTCAACTTGCCCTGTGTTATTGATGTGTAATTCGCCCATCATCTCCAAAGACAGAAATTTGTGGAAGTTTTTCTCTTTAGGAGTTCGTTTTAAGACTGCTGGGAGGATCGTATGCGTGGACACTTCTTGTGCTGTGAATACTCTTAATGGTGATATTGTTTTTTTCATATTTTACGAGAAATGTGCCTCAGCTTCGAGAGTTCTATTGAGGTCGTTTAGCAGTATTATTCCTGGTGATATTTCCTCGATCGTGGCTTTTACTTTTTAACAAATTGGGAATGCATGAGGAGTTTTTAATGTTTACAAGATTTGTTTCTTACTGATTATGTAAATATGATTTACAAAATTACATTCATTGATTATAACAAACATTTCTTCTTCATTCCTTACTAGCTGGACATAATAAAAAACTCCTATTATGCCATCCAGATCTTATCCGGATCATGGTTTACATGTATTACAATAACAACACGTGATCCAGCTCTTGATCTGTATCAATTTCAAGATCCGAGTTTGAGTGGAAGTGAGTTTACACTATTTCCCACTGGTTTCGCATTCAAATTAGGAGAATCATTGCCTGATGAACATATAAAATTGTGGCCAGGATTTGGTTAAACAGTTTTCGTTTCCGTATCGAGTAATTGTACTCATTTTGCTATTATCTTACATTTCTAAAACTCTTGAGTCTATTGGGGAAATATTATCCCCGATTTGTGCATATCGATAAAAATTATTATCATCAGCATTTAAATCGATCGTATCCAATTTGTATGAAAAGAAACATTTTCTTTGATATGACAATTCCGCACATTAATTTCAAAGATTGTTTTTATTTTGAAGTGGAAATGGAGCATGTGAACAAAAAAAGGTAAATATGTATATTTATTTAAATTTCGACCGAGAAATCTGTTACTTCTTCATGCATATCATATCATGGTCATATCAAATTTGTATGAAAAGAAACATTTTCTTTGATATGGCAATTCCACACTTAAATTTCAAAGATTGTTTTTATTGTGAAGTCGAAATGGAGCAGGTGGGCAAAAAAAGGTAAACATGTATATTAATTTAAATTTCCACCGGGAAATCTGTTGCTTCTCATGCAGCAATGAATATTCAGGTGTGCTGCTTTCTTCACTGTCCGTGTCACTTTCCTGTAACCACTATAATACAAATATTAACTATTTCAATTCAACAAATAAACGCAATTTACCTCAATAGCAGCTGCTTTCATCTTCGATTTGTTTGTTTATCTTGTTTTCAAATGTCAGATCTTTGACATGACTGAACAAGGCGAAATGTCAAGCTGGCTATTCGTTGATCTGTAGTGTTTTATTATGTCCCATGATCCTGAGTGGATCATGTGGCATAATAAAATACACCTATTGTCATCGCGAAGCATACGCTGATAGGAAATTGCACACGCTTAAATTGGAACGGAAAGTTGTTAGGTATTATCGGGACTCGAGGGAGCCAACTCCACAGCCCGTCAACACTTCCGCCTCTAACAGATTTCGTTGCAGATTTGTAACTCTAAGGCGGGTGCCGTTACACAACTTAGGCGGGCTCAAGTTTCTCAGCAAAATAATAGGTACACCCACTTTAGTTTTAATTTATGTGATGGAAGCCCGGGAGCAGATAGCGAGTTTAAAAATTCGACCGGATATCTGGTTGTTTCTTCTTGGTCCACAACCCGGTTGATGGAAGTGTATTCTGTACTTTGACCATCAACACGTGCCAATATCTCGCTATTAATTGCTGCAGCGTGGTCATTTCGAGCCGTCAAAATAGCTCGCTCACAAACCCAAGAATTCTCACGGTTTATTAGTTGTAATATATCACCGTAAAGGTATGAGATAAGTTCTTCAGTAGAAGACACTGTTTGGCACAAATTATGTCATAAATTTATTTTTCCATTTGCATGCGGAAACGTTCCTTCACCAATTTTAAGTAGCATATCGGAGAAATGTTCTGCATTTGGATTGCCTCCTATTCATGCCCGCATGTTGACAGTCAAGTTCATTTGACTAATGCTGGACCAGAGACTTTGCTTTTTCAGACAGGCGTTTACTTCATCACTTCTTGTGCCTTGTGGTACTACTGGCAGCGTTTGTCGAAAATCTCCGCAAAATAGCACTGTAATGTTGCCCATCGGTCTATCGTTTTGTCGTATATCCTGTAATGTTCTGTTAACGGCTTCCACTGCTTTACGGTGTACCATTGTGCATTCGTCCCACACAATTAGACAACAGTCACGCAAAACTTGAGCTTTGTCACTATTTCGGGTAATTGTAAGGGTATTTTAATCATTGCATGAGCAGTTTTACCACCGGAGAGTAATGTTGCTGCTATCCCTGACGACGCCACAGCCAAGGTAATATTACCTTGGCTTCGTATCTGAGCTAGAATTATTTTTGTTAAAAAAGTTTTTCCAGTTCCACCGGGTGCATCTAAAAATAACAATTCTCCAGAGTTGTTGGTTACACTTTGGCAAACCCGATCGAAAATGTTTTGCTGCTCTGCTGTAAGGCTAAGCTTACCATCTCGCAGTGATTGTGCTAGTTCGACGGGGTTGTAGTTGGTTTCGGATGTATATTCTCTGTTACCATACTCACCATTTGCGCTTGGCTCAGGCAAACCATAATTTGACAAAAGTTTACCAATAGGCAAAACTGTTTCTTGTATAGCCTTCAAACTGCTGTTCAAAATACTATCCCACAGTGTGTCGTTCAATTCGCCACCGTCAATTATTTGCCTCGTGTCTCGCAAAAAATCTTCTGCTAAACTCCGTTGATATTTTTGCCACAATATGGCAGCATCAGAAAGTCCACAGCATACCAACATAACGGCAAACAAATGACGCAAGGGTCGTAGGCTTTCGCGGACGTATGCTTCAGCCAGCGTGTCGTCCCAGTGCTGGTCATCACCCAGCATATTCCGCGCCCGGCAAGCAGCTTAAAAGGTGGGATGTTCGACGTCATCAACCATTTGCAAGACGGCGAAAGAAGTGTCTTGTCTTTCTTGGGTTTTCTAAACACTCTCTGATGTTCTCAGGATCAAAATATATGCGCTGTCCGAACTCTAAGTGAACGTCAAAATGTACGACCGGTGGATTGGAAAACAGAAAATACGCCACATAGCCTCAGAAGAGTTTATATAACGGCCCGAGTGGAATTGTTTAACTTCGTCCTGCTTATTTTGAATGAAAAATTAGCTTGATCGCATATATACATACACTTGCATATATGTATTTTATGGACTGAACGCTGTTACACATTTCAACGTTTATGTGGGCACAAAACACCTTTGACAAACTGGTGAGTAAGGTACGACCCATCTATTGTCTACCACGATTTGCTGCACACAGTCTTATTTTTGCAGTGAATCCACCTTGCTGAGGAAATCGCCGACGATGAATGGATACCCATCTTCTCTTGTTATAGTGTGTTGGATCTGTGCTCTCGGATATTTTTTCGTGCAGCGGTTATTTGCCATGCAGGAAGAGTTGGTATTCAATATACCACAGGGACCATGCAACATTTGATTCTCTACAATATCGTGCAATATTAGGTCTGCGCTGGAGTCCGAAAATTCGTAACTAATTATGTTATCGACGTCGTTGGGAAGGATTTTTTCCTTCAGCCATAGAAGAATGTGTGCATGGGGCAAACCACGCTTCAGCCACTCAACACTATACATAAAGCAGGAAGATGCACCAAACACATTTTCCTTTGTCAGTTAATGATTAACTTCATTAACTTCAGTTTTAAATGGAAAACTCTTGCTATGACATCGTGTCGATCATAAGAAGCTTGGCCTGCGAAAAGTTCTTCGATGATTTCATCCCACTTAAGATTAGTGGTAAACGTTATGAAGAGGTCCGGGTCCTTACATAACAAAACGCATCTTGTGTGCGCTCGTGCATATAGCACGGCCCTCCTGTGAAACTCGATGGCAGAATTACTAACCGCCCCAGTTCCTCAACGTTAGTATCCTGCTGCAAGGAGTCCTGTAGATCAATATTTTCGATGCGCAATCTTTTTTGATTTGTTGGAATGTATACCAAACGCTCTGTTTCGATTTTAGCGTACATATCACCCACGAACTGATTGAAAATACCTCGAAAGCGGTGCAAATGAGCAAATTGATTGCTTCGTATATGCATAAGGTACTAATAGAACTGCAGAGCGGATGTTTTTTTATTATTGTAAAGGGTCCGCCAAATAATTTTTTTTTTTTGGAAAATGCTATAAAAAAAACTACTGAATATTTTCTCAAATTTCTTTTTTTATTTGAAAGTACAATCCTTCCGGTTAATAATGGAAAATAATTTCATTCAAATGGCTGCCTCGGCTGGCCATGCAGTAGCCTACACGATCGGTCAAATTTTTAAGCACATTATCGATTGTGTGCAGCTGTATTTCACCAATGGCTTCACGAATATTGTCCTTTAAAGCGTCAATTGTCTCTGGCTTTTCGACGTAACACTTATCTTTGACGGCACCCCACAAATAATAGTCCAACGGTGTCAAATCGCAGCTCCGAGGTGGCCAAACGACATCAGCTCTGCGGCTGATAATGCGATCTTCAAAAACAGGGCGCAAAACATCGAGTGTAGCTTCGGCTGTGTGGCACGTATCGCCTTCTTGTTGAAACCAAATGTTGCCAATATCCTTCTCTTAAATTTTTGTGAACAAAAATTCGTTCAACATGGCCCGATAACGATCGCCATTGACTGTAACGGCCACTCCTTGCTCATTTTCGAAGAAAAATGGCCCAATTATGCCTCTGGACCAAAATCCGCACCACCGCTCGTTTTGGGTGCACCGGCTTTTCAATGTATGCGTGCGGGTTTTCTGTGCCCCAAATGCGACAATTTTGCTTGTTTACATACCCGCCAAGATCAAAATGAGCTTCATCTGAAAAGATGATTTTTTTGGCAAAATCGGCATCTTCTGTAAGTCGATCGCAGGCCCACTTAGCGAAGCGTTGTTCAAGCGTATACACAACCATATTCGTTCAGCGGAAGGATAAAACTAATTATCTGTCAAATCAGACATGAGCTAAGTGTTACCATTCACGAAATAAGTACTACTTGAAAAAAAAAACGTTAGATGGCGGACCCTATATAATTTGGCGCCCCGGTAGTAGGATTTACATGGAAAACGGCAAAATTATATCCGTCTTCACCGAGACAATAAATCAGTGGATACTGGAGACTATCATAGGCCCGATAAGTTTCGCTTATCCGTTGCAAGCGATCGTCACGGGTGCGCAGCACAATATCACGCCTATCGCATTCTTGATCCACCAAAACAAGAGCGACTTCATTTGTGCTGGGGGAATTGTACCGGCCACGATGTTCTGCCATGGGCCGTCTGTCAGCGATAATTACAAATTTGTAATTATTATGTTGATTGTGAGGTATAGACTCCAGTGCAGCCTTGAAGCTATTGACATATGGATTAATTTCATGAAACATGCTTTGCAGGTCGGAAATCAGACTGGCTTTGAGTTTCGGAAAATTTTGATTCCTGATATTGGCTTGTTCCCCATAGTCGGATACAAAGTACCTATATTTGTAAAAATTTGTGTTTATCTACAGGTAACAGAGATCCAATCAGATGATAAGCTTGACCCTGAATTTTGAAGGTGGGCATAAATGCACCTTCTACAATTTGGTTTGCCCCAAATGAAGTCATCTGGAATGCATTGTTGTAAGAACGGATACACTCCAAAAAATATTTAGATTCTGGGTGATCGCCGGTCAAGAGTGATTTCAAGGGTCTGGTGGTTCTGAAAAATATCTAAACGTACTTTTCCTTCTGAGCAGCAAACTCCATTCGATTCTTTTAACCATTTGAGAGCTTAACAATGATCACAGGCGTGGGTCATTCCACCTATAGCAGGAAACTCGGCATAATTAATTTCTTTAGTGTAACAAAATCCACTTCTGCTTTTATTAATCCACTGAAGATGTGTGTTTGTTTGTGACGCGAGAGTGGTAGCAGGACGTTCAGGTTCAGTATCTGACCTAATGTTCTTCACCAGCTCGATACGATCGAAGTTGACGCCTAGCACGTTTTGATCTTCGAGAAAGATTAGACTTTTTCCTCAAAGGCATGCTTATTATAAAATAAATGTTTTTTTCCTTAAACAAAACAATATCATCAAATAATAAATCAAAATTTCGAAAGCCTTACCAATGCCTAATAAAAAAAATTGAAAAATTGATTGTAGTGGAGGTTTGAATAGAACTAAGGACAACGTTATTCTAAGGACACCCTCGCCATAATAGATAAAAGTATGAAGTTTCAACATCATTCGATTGAGTGAGTTTTCACTCACACTACCATAAATGGAGTGCTTCTTTTAAAAATCTGGAGAAATATTTACGTATGCATGTTTACATCACCACTCGTGCTATCAACCTCAGATTCGTATACGCATGGGTATAGTTTTCTTTCGCTCCGATCGGGAACCAACAATGAGAAACGTCATTTCAACCCCTCCCTCCGTTCAAAACCGATTTGTGTATGTGATGTGTGAATTCATAATTATAGGCAGGCATACGATTTCAATGTATTGTTCGGTCAAGCAGCGTGCTCAAGAAGTTACAACGATGTGCGTAGTATTCTAAGAAGCAGCTTGTAAGCAAATATGTACATATGTCGGTGTCATTTTGAGTGTGAGATCTCGGTCGTTGGTGTCTGGTTCCGATCTAACGTAGAAAACTACACTCAATGTTCGTTGAGTGAATTTGCTTGCATTGTGCGCCCACCACACCAAAGTAGAAGAACGACCAAGAACAATCGTTTTCGATTTTATGAAAAAAATTTAATCTAATCGTGCCAGATTTCGGTCTGTAACTCAGCTTCTAGATGAGGCAGAAAGCTGATGGACGGCTTAAAATGTTAAGGAAAGTGTTGGCTCTGTTACGGCTCTTGTTTTTGATCTATTGATCAAGGAACTATTAGAGTTATAGAGGTTAAAATCAAAAAAATTAATCAAAATGTAAAACTTTTGGTTAAAACGCTCCCAAAAATTAACCTGCCCAAAAATAACATAGCCTATGTCCTTCCCATACTCTTAAGCAACGTTTAAAAAAAAAATCATTAAAATCTGTCCAGCGGTTTTCACGCCATTAGGGACGAAAAAAAAACCCTAGAATTTTATTATAAGTATGGATAATTTGCTTATAATTAATTTCAATTGCTATTCCTTTCTTTTTACAGGTTAAATAAAAATTGTTCAGAAACATTATGGTCTGTTATTGGAATATTAACAATATATAACATTGAAACAGAATTAGTTATTACTTTAATTTCAGCGAAATTTAAGGCTTCAGTACTGGAAAAGGGATATTTTCTTTACTTATTGTTTTAATAGCTAAGCTTGTTTCTTCTCTTGATGGAATAAGTGAATCAACAATGCCTAATTTTGTAGTTCTTCTTTTATAATTCTAAATTTATATCGGATTTTAGATACATATAATATTATTACTTTTATTATTATAATATTTTTTTTTATAATTCGTGCAGGTTCTAGAGTGTACGCTCTTCTTATGATGTTTTTTATTATTATAATATTTTTTTTTTATAATTCGTGCAGGTTCTAGAGTGTACGCTCTTATGTGATGTTTTTCACACAACCTGGACGGGGTGCAGATGGTTTGTGTCGAAGATGTTCGTTCACTACTCTCCGGGGGTGGTTGTCTTGGGATTCGAGAGATTCGACTGAATTTGTCGCGTTGTTTGTAGTTTTACATTTTTTTTACATTTTACTCCATGCCATGCGTGTGCATTTCCAATGAATTTTGAAATGATCTTATACTGCGAGTGTTATACTTTCGTCAGCATTTTTTTATCATTTCTCATTCACAACTGGTGTTGTTGCACAGTTTTTTTTCAGTATAGGAATTGTTATTGGTTATGGTCAGACTTGAACTACAGACCTTCCGCTTAACAGTCGGTGATGATTACCATTGCACCACTACCACCCCCTATAATATTATTATTCGTATTTTTGTTCTTTTTAATCATTACTACAACTTCGTTTGTAATTTTTGGTCAAATTATTAATTCGCACGTTATGTAGTCTATTGATGATGGAATTAGCAAGTAAATTATTCCTTTTTCTTAATTGCCACACAAACTAATTTCACGCAGAGCCTATAGAGTTTAGTGATCTTTTGTTTTTTTGTCGTTTAAGGTTATATTAAGGATTAGATTCTGTATTTGTTGGTACTCATGTGAAAGGTAGGGAAATAGGAGATCGGTTTTCGTTTCGTTTCGTTCTAGAGTTGGAGTAATGTTGGTCAAGAATTGTTCCTATTGGTCAAGGTCAAGTTCCTGTATCAGTTTCAAGTTTCCGTTTTGTATTTCTGCTTGTCCGTTGTGTGAGTTATTGTCCGTTGTGTGAGTTAGAAAAATCCAGAACTTGAGTTTCTCCTGTTGCAGAAAAAGTAGATATCTGAAACAGTAAGAGAAAGGAGTAGGTCTGTCAATTAATTACTAATATGGTTTGTGGACGGTTTTCCATGATTCTGTTATAACTACTGTATTTTTGTTTACTTAAACTTTTTTTTTTTTATTTTTTTTATTTTTTTTTTTTTAATTATTTATTTCTCATTCATAACATTGCATAACTCAATACATATATATAAATATAAATATGATACAAATTTAGGAGAAATATTAATGACATTTGGTATTTATAACAAAATAGAGTTAAATGTCATTTCAGTGATACGATAGTATATATTAAAAATATGGGTGGGGTGACCCTTTTAAAAAGAAAGAGTTTTAACTACTAAAACGAAAGCAAGAGAAAACTTTAATCTTCAATTCGCAAAATATCAGAAGGACTAAGTCATGTTGGTTAAAATAGACTCCAGGTTATTATATTCAAACTTAAAAAGCCAGCATTTCTATGTTGATAGGCAGTTTATTAAATAAGCGACACAAAACTACAGAGTAAAAATTTCGGAATGCAGTTGTACGATAAATGGGTATAGGTACTTGGTATAAAAAATTGCTTCGCAAGCGGTGACTATCCAATACTTTGTAGTTTATATTTCCTGATCTTAGAAAAAAATCTTTTAGCACTTTAAAGCAATAGAGGTGACGAACTGGAAGAATATTCAAATTACGAAATAACGAAAAACTAGGATGCATACGGTACTTATTGCATATTCTTCTTAGAACAGCTTTTTGTAAAATCAACAACGGCCGTAATCTATTGAAATATATACCACCCCAACATGTAATACCATATTGCAATTTGGAGTGGAAAATACCATAATAAACTATTTTCAACAATTTGTTAGAGCAAACTTTACGCAGGTAAAAAAAGTTCCTAAGCGTAGACCGAAAATAATTTGTTAGTACAGCAACATGGTTGACAAAATTTAATCTGCTGTCAATGATTATTCCTAAGTATTTAAATTCATTAACTACCTCAATTGGAAAGCATTTTTCACTACAGCTCATATTATCGTAAAAGGTTAAGGAAGAACAACAGGAGGTACAGTGGAACTTAAATTTGGGACACTCAGGAGTATGAAAGAAAACATCGCACCCAAAACTATTTTGTGCTGCTAAACTAAAGTGCATAATTTTGGTTTTAGAGCTAATCAATAAATTATGTTTAGCAAACCAAATCCTCAGCAAGTTTAGATCAAAGTTTATGTCAGATATTAAGTTTAAGGGACTATCCGAACCGTACGCAAAAGCAACATCATCAGCAAACGCTGTGGCAATACCTTTAAACTCCATTTCAAATAGGGAGTTAATATAAATTAAAAATAACAAAGGACCGAGTACAGATCCTTGGGGCACCCCTAGGTTTATATGTTCCAAATTACTTCTCACATCGTCAATCTTAACGCACTGTGATCTGCTTTCCAAATAAGATTGAAACCACTTAAGCATAAAACCTCTAAAGCCTGCCTTTTCGAGTTTTGCCAACAAAATTCTATGGTTAACCATGTCAAAGGCTTTGGTTATATCAACAAACAGACCAGCTGAAAACAGTTTTTTATCTACATTCGCAAAGATATGAGAACAAAAGCGAAGTAAGGCATCTTCAGTTGATTTATCCTTCTGGAAGCCATATTGAATAGGATTAAAAAAATTAATTTTGCGCATAAATTTCGAAACCCGAGTTTTTATTGCCTTTTCAAAAATTTTACTGATTGAAGGTAGGAGTGAAATAGGCCTATAGTTGGAGATATTGTCTTTTTGCCCTTTTTTGAAAAGAGGCAAAATATCCGCGCATTTCAGGGCTTGAGGAAAAATACCCGAATATATACTTTTATTGAATATATGTGCAAGGACATCAACTATAAGACATCCAATTTCCTTAAGTGTCCGATTTGAAATACCATCCTTGCCGGATGAGTTTGAGTTTTTTAAAGAGCCTATAATTTTCAGGACCTCAAAAGCGGTTATTGGCTCGAAAACAAAACTATTGCCCTGAATATGCTCGGGGCAGTAATTTGAAGTATAGTGAGGATTTGAGTTACGCGAGGATGAGCTACAAGAGATGGAAGCAAAATATTCGTTGAACAAATTAGCCATTTCAAATTTGTCAGAGGTTGATGATTCGTCAACACGAATAATAGTTGGCATTTTGGATGATGTGGATTTATTTAGTATAGAATTAACAACTTTCCATTCACCTCTTAGATTGCCTCGCACAGAGTTAAACTCTTGACTATAAAATCTATCCCTACATAAAGGTATTTCCCTTTTTAATTGAGCACACAGTTTCTTGTACCTTGTGATAAGAGCGAAGTTGTTAGGATGCTTTGCACTTTTAATTCGAAGCCGATTTTTTAGGATAATTTTATTGACCAAGTAACTAGAAATCCATGGCTTTTATTTTTTCTTAGATTTCACTGGTTTAATTCTGATAGTGCATCGATTAATATGTTCAATAAGAGATAGAATGAATATATCATAAGCTTCGGAGGCATCCTGTTTAGTATATACTTCCTCCCAAAACTCAAGACAAAGAGCTGATCTGAGCTGTGAGAAATCAATTTTAATAATGTCGCGTTGGGACCCTTTAACTTCTTTCTTAGTGGAGGCATTAACCAACAATCCTATCATAGAATGATCGGTTATATTTAAATCAAAGACACATTTCTCATAAAAACTTGGAGACACTTTTGAGAAGCGTCAATAGATGTGGTCTAAACACTTTCCCGACTGCAATCTGGTTGGTTCGTTTATAAAAGAAGCTTAACCATGGGACGCTAGTAAAGTTAAATATGTTGCTACAGAATCGTTGTTAAGATCTAAGATGTCTATGTTAAAGTCGCCAAAAAAAAATAACATTTTTAGATTTTTCATTACTTAGAAGATTGGAAAATTCTTCAATAAAGATCAAGGCGCTGAATTTTATAAATCTATATACGCAGTAGACGACATAGTCTTCATTATTAAATATAAACGATAGTTTTAAGACATCGGCACTTTTGAAATCTAAATTTGAAGCAACACAATCATATTCATGCCTTACAAAACAACCAACGCCGCCCGCTGCATAATTATCGTTACAATTTGCAAAGAAATTAAAACCCGGTATAATCGTTAATTTCGAAATTATAAATCCATATTTCTGACACAAATATAAATTCAGGAATGCATGCAAATGAATCTAATTGGGAAACGAGCTCAGAAAAATTTTCTCTTAAACTTCTAATATTTTGGTGGATGAAGAAAAGTTTATCTTTACAGAAATCTTTGGAAAGGAAAACATTATCTTGATTAAAGCTATTAAAATTTGAGGTACAGGTATCATCATCATCATCTAAAGCGTAATTTAAATTCATAATAGAAAAATTTTAAAAATTTGAAAATTATAATATGCGTTTAAGATCATCAACTATTTCTTGTTTGTATCTAAATGTTAATTTTGAACCTAGTCGTTTATTATGTTTTACATATACATACATATTATATCTCCTGGATTGTAAGTCTTCGGTGGTTTTCGTATTTTATTGTGATACCTAATGTCTTTTTGCGGTTGTTGTAAAATGTTCCCTATGTTTTTTTCGCGATTGTTTTCGAATTCTTCGGTAGTTATTTTGGGTGATCGGCCGAGGAAGAGTTCGGGCGGTTTCTTACCTGTTGTTGAGTGAACTGTGAAATTATTTTCCTTAGCGACAATTTCAAGCTACTCTTCGAAGAAGTGAGAAGTTCGTTCGGTTTTAATGCATCTCATAATCTCAGAAAGAGTGGAATGAAACCGCTCAATCTGTTCATTTACCTCACTTTTGTACGGTGGTGTTTTATAGATGCGTATCCCAAATTCGTCTTCGATTTTTTTTTTTTTTTTTTATAATTCGTGCAGGTTCAAGAGTTACGCTCTTTTGATGTTTGTCACACAACCTGGACGGGGTGCAGATGGTTTGTGTCGAAGATGTTCGTTCACTACTCTCCGGGGGTGGTTGTCTTGGGATTCGAGAGATTCGACTGAATTTGTCGCGTTGATTGTAGTTTTACAGTAACTTTATTCCATGCCATTAAGATCTTATATTGGAAATGCACACGCAGAGTATGAATTTTGAAGTGATCTTATACTGCGAGTGTTATGCCTTCGTCAGCATTTTTTGATCATCTCTCATTCACAACTGGTGTTGTTGCATGGGTTTCTTCCGTATAGGAATTTTTCTTGGCTATGGTCAGACTTGAACTACAGACCTTCCGCTTAACAGTCGGTGATGATTACCATTGCACCACTACCACCACTATGGATGATATGCTTGCCAAATTGACTGCTAGCTCATTGTCAATAACTATGTTTTCAGGAACACCGAATGAGAAAACCATTTCTCGAAGTGATTGTCTAATATCAGTCACGGTTCTTGATTGAATAATCTTGGTTTTTGCAAGATTACATATTGCAGTCAGAGCTAAAACTTTTTCCGTAGAAAATATATCAAAGTGTACTGTGTGGCTAGGATATTTTGTGATAGAGGTTGGTTCAAGGGTAGGTTTGTTTGGGTGTCGTTCATATTTATTTTCTTTACAGGTTCGGCAATTCTTTACTAGTCTTTTTATTTTTGCTGCCATTTTTTGGGAGGTTGAAGTTTTCAAGTAGTTGCTTCCGATTTTCCCCTGGGTTATGATCCGCTCTGTGATGAATCTTTAAAATTTTTCCTTCTTGTTCTGCTTTATCAACAACGTCTTCGACCATCGCTTGTGTGAATCTAACAAAATCTAAAAATTAGCAAAGTAAAGGGGGCAAATATTCTGTATTTGGTCCATAATATTTTCCTTTGTGAGTGGACCGTTTATGGTGCTGGGATTAAGGAATTTTTTCAGTATGTTAATTAATGTCTGTGTCGGAATAGTTAGGTTGTATGAAAATATGCTTATAGTAAGTTGGAAATGGGATAAGGAATTGATGGCTGGTTTCATCTCCTATTTTAAGAATAAGTTGATTACGAAATACATTGGTTGGGTTTCAACTGCTGGTATCAAATTGTGAGAGGAACTATCGTCACTGTCTACTGTCATTGACATTGAGTTTACTTGTGTTGCCTGTGGAAGTCATGATAAAGCGACTGCGACTATATTTGTCTTTCCTGGCTTGTACTTCAGTTCATAATTGTACTCTCCCAGGATGGCTTTCCATCGCTTCATCTTGTAGTTGTTGTTCTTGTTGCTGAGTGCGCAGCTCAGTGGTTGGTGGTCCGTATAAATCTTTACCTTTGTTCTGAGTATCAGATTGTTGGGATATCAGATTGCTCAGACCATTAGCAGTGTTATATAAAAAATTAAACACGATTCACTGTACGTTATAATGTAACTCTTGTAAACGAAAGAAAACAGCTGTGGATTTCTTCTCTATATGTATACTTTATTCAACGGCTTGTCTGGCGTCGTCGACGGTTGATACACTTTTCTCCTCGATACAGTCTCCGTCGCGGGCTTTTATACCCGTTGCGTGTCTATCGCAACACTCTATTTTACTTGTAATTGAATCACGACGCGCACAATCGAAGTACAAAGGATAAAACAAGTGCAGTATTTGGCAATTGCCTTCTTATATAGGCTCTTTAGTTACAGCTGATCGATATAGTTGCTTCAGCTGTAACTGCCCTGGGTCAATGTCCTCCCTTTCGCAACATGTTGCGGAGGGGAACAATGCCCCAGGTGCGAAGATGACAATTGCCATTCTTGCATGCAATTGTCTCACTCTACCATCAATTGTTATTGTAGAATTCATTTATGCGATAGGCTATCGCCTCTATGGATTTGATTGATGGCAGAGGGAGACAAATTGCATGCTCACATGTGCATGGCTTTAACTTGACATTTCATTTGTGTCTATTTACATTTACAATTGTGGTGTTTTGGTTATTTTACAATATGTTTAATTTTAAGTTTAGTTAATATCGTTTTTTTTAAATTGTTTTGTTGGGGCTGAAGCCCAACATGCTCCCGCCATCTCAATTGGAAGTGAGTTATTTTTGGTCGAGTGCTGGTGATGTACTTGCAACGCCTTGCGGTGGTGTCGTGCTCGTTGTCGTGTTGTCCTCGGCTGCGTGGATTTGTTCATGCGTTGTGTTGTCGAACCATGGTGTTTCTTCGATTTCTGGCACGTGCACCCAAAGATGCTCGTAATTTTGTTTGCGTGTAATATTTTGATGGTGTAATTCGGGTTGTAGTGAATGTTTTTCGAGTAAGTTTTGTGCATGAAAAGAATAAATAAGAAAGAGGGTGGTGACGGTTATAGTGTGTTACGAGTGGAGAAGTTTTCACTGTCACAACCACAGGAATCACAAACCGCCTTGCCATGACGTTTTGCCAACTTTTCGTTGGGTGCTGTATGGCCTGGGTGATCCATACCTTGCTCCAAGACCCGGAGGTCGTCCACGGCAATCTTATTTTCCTTTTTCCTTTTTGGCCAATTTTTCGGAGTGCTCGGTTCCGAAGGAGCTTTTGAGTTTGGAGGTCAAAAAGGACACTGGAAAGTAACCGCTGTGGCGTGGAGGCGAACTGGTCGTACGATCAGTTGGGAAGGCATTGAGCGAGAAGTTTTCACCGAGAGCGGATGTGTTTGGGAAAAAAAAAAAAAGTGTTGTGTTCGAAAAAAAAGTAGTTTAATAGTGGCGATTTATTTCCGAGTTTAAGTGCATTTAAATTTTAATCTATCGTTCGGAAGCCGCCTTATGCAAGAAGGACGGGATAACAACGAAAAATAAGAAAACCAAATATAAGAAATCTGTGAGTCATCGCAATGCTCGTGAATACCTTATACATAGGTAAAAAGTTACTTCTTTTTTTTATGCAGGTCACGAGCGATCGAGAATTTGAGGTTTTCCCGTGGATTTCGTCTCTGATTCAGAAGGGAGGAACCACGCAAACGGACGAGAACAGGATCGTCTGTACGCCATATTTAACACCATTTTGGCAAGGGTCATCAAGGGTGAACGGTAGCCGGGAGCGTGAATCATCAGCTCGACGTGCGGGAGACTCGAGTTCGAGGCTCCTTTTTTTTCTTTTACTCTTTTATTTGTATAATTGTCTTTCTTTTGGTTACGGGGTTTATTTTGGGATTAGTTTTAAAATCATTTCCTTTAAGCATTATTCATTTTCCTTTTTTTATTATTTCTATTTAATTTTCCTTTTTTTTTAATTTTGGCTGGTCATTGTTTTATTAGTACGTAAGTTCCCCACTGTTTGTACAAGTTACCCATTGGCCGCACGGGCCTAAGTGTAAGCATCAGTTGATCACAGACCAGTGAAACAGTAGAAACAAAAAAAACAATAAAAAAGTATAAGTGCGCGTTTAGGCGAAGTATTCGCGGAACCCCAATTAGCCCACTGGTTAAGTGCCCGACCCGCAGTCTGAAGGCCGCCGGTTCGGATCCCAAGTCGGGAAGAAAGTTTTTTTGTGTGTGTTTTCTCTGTTTCTTTCCGCTGCTTCTCAATTAGTTGGAAGTAGCAGAAGGAGATGTCGGGAGACGACGGGGGAAAACCCTTAAGTCGTACGACTTACCGAGGGCCAATCTAATAGGGCGCCAACACCATCACCATCAAAGTCGAAAGCAGCTAGTCAACAACAACCAAAACCAGCGATCCCCGTGGAAGCGGATACTACCTTGCCTATGGTAGGGAAGGTCGCTTCACGGGAGACAATAACCCCTTCGCCCCACTTTTATATTCGGCTACGGAGGAAGAGCGTAGCGAACTGGAACAGAAAGAGCGTATCCTACGTGCCCAGCTGCAGGCCGTAGTTGATAAGCTGAAGGAAATAAAGAAGAGCGATTTAGAGCAGGCAACAGCCGCCCCACTGCAAAAGCAGCAACAACAACAGCAGCCGCAGAAAAAGCAGCAGCGACAACAACAGCCACAGCAGCAGAAACAGCAACAACAACAACAACAGCCGCAACAGCAGCAGCAACAACAACAGCCGCAGTAGCAGCAACAACAGCCGCAGCAACAGAAGCAGCAGCAACGTCCTAAAAAGGAGAAAGTGCCATCCATCTTCACCTATACCACGGCCCTACGAGAGACCATCGATCTCTGTAAGTATGCTATTGGTGTAGGCAATTTTGAAATCAAATGTTTAGGTCAAAAACGCTATGCTGTTCGGTGCAAGACAGTGGAGCAGCATGAGCGTATAAAAAGCTTATTGAAGTAGTCCACAACGTAGTTTTTCTCCTTCACGCCGAAGGCCGAGAGGTTGCGGACAATGCTCCTTAAAGGCGTGGAGTCGATTGCAGACCCCGAGGAAATGCTCTCAGAGCTCAAAGAGTTCGAGAGTGACGACCTCAAATTCGTGGGGGTCAAGCCATTCTCTACGGTGAGCTCCCGACGGGAGAAGCGAGTTATACCCTTCTTCTTGGTACAGCTCACACCCAGCAGCAAGCTGGAGAGGTTAAGGACTATCACCACCTTAGCGTCCCAGACTGTCACATGGGAAACATTAAAGAGGAGCGGAAACATTTTGCAATGTATCCGTTGCCAAAGGTTCGGGCACGCCGCGTCGAACTGCGAAATGCAGCCTCGATGCGTTAAGTGTGCAAAGAACCACAAGAACGAGGAATGCGACCTTGGGAAAGACAAGGTGACGGATAGAGAGCAGCTCGAGTGTGTCTTGTGTATGAACCGAGGGCACCCTGCAAACTATCGGGGATGTCCTAAGTTCCAGGACATCAAGAAAGAAAACCTGGCCCGTAAGCAGAAGGTCGAGGAGAAGCGTCCCTCGGGTCGCTTCCAAACACCAGCCGTCACATCCCAATTGACCTACGCCCAAATGACGGCAGGTTCGGGAAAGACGGTACAAAAGCCCATGACTGTTCCTAAAGCCCCAGTGCCTGTCTCTAAGGCACCGGTGGCCGAGGTGGATGTCTGTTCGATCTTGCTCGCAATCCAAGGGCAGATTGGGCAACTCCAGCAACAGATCCTGGAGACGGCGACCCGAGTAGATAGTATCTACTCGCTTCTGCCGGGCCTAGCGCACCTAAGGTCGTGATGGGTACGCTGATAGAGAGGCCCTTGAAGATCCTGTCGGTGAATGTAAATTCACTGATAAGGATCGAGCGACGAGCCGTGCTGTTTAACCTGTTGCAGGACGAAAGCTCCGATGTACTGTTGGTTAGCGAAACAAAGCTAAACCAGAAGCACAAAATCCGGCTAGGTTCTTATAGAATAATTAGCAGGGACCGACCCAACGCTATTCAAGGCGGGGGAGTTGCGATCTTTATTAAAAACAGTTTTAAACATAAAGTCATATATAGCGGTGAAGTGCGGAGGTTCCAGGTGCTAGAGGCCTGTATTGTGTGCATTCCTCTCCGAAATGGAAAGAAAATGTACTTTGTATCAGCCTATGCACCTGAAGCACCTCAACCCAATATTTTTATCGCAGAGCTCGAGACACTTTTTCGATCTCTGCGCTTAAACTCATTAGAAAACTTTTACATTCTGGCCGGCGATTTAAATGCCAAACATAGTGATTGGGAAATAACATTCCCAACACTAGGGGGAGCCTACTAAGCCATTGGTGGGTTCTTCGCAGCATTGAATATAGAGTCAAGTTGCTCGCAACGGATAGTCCGTCGTATCCTAGGAGCGGCTCCTATCTAGATCTCATGCTAATGGACTCTCGACTGAGACTGGCAGACACGAACGAATGGTCTATTAACTGTCTACGGACCATTGTATACGACAGTGACCATTGCGGACTATGTGCCGTGGTCACAGTACCTGACGAGTTAGCGGAGATGGCAGAGTGTGTGCTGGCCGCGTTTTGCCAATTCCCTGACGAGAGCGCTCACTTCGAGCGCCTCTTTTCCACCGCCTAATAGGAACCTGTCAAACTACGAGATTGACAGGTATCTCAAACAAATGGACGATGTCATTAAACAGACAATGAACAGTACGATACCACGCCAAAGACAGCAAGATACCACAAACGTATACCGAAACGCGACAATCGACGCACTGCACAGACAAAAAAGTAGACTCCTGACAAGACTCAAACTCTTGTACAGGCGGTTTACCGACAGACAAAACTCGGAGGTCAGGACACTGAAGTCACTGATTAAAAATATCCAACAGTTAATCAAGGAAAATTACAGAATATCTGTAAGTTTGCATTGGAACAACAGAATTCTTGCTGTAAATTCCAGCAGCGCGAGTATGTTCCCGCAAATAAATAAAATATTTCGGAGAAACAATCAGAATGACATTCAGGATCTAAAACTTCCGAGAACGTCAGACAATGAACTTTTGCTAGGAACAGTTAGCATCGATCCGGAGAGCGCCATCCTGGATGACAACTTCTTCGTGATCGAGGATCCTCAGGAGAAGGTGGCGACAGTAGGAGCTGCCTTCCAGGAAGTGTACAAGGTGAATGATAGTATTCGCCCGAACCACGACCTGGAAAATAGAGCCCTGCTTCATCACTTCTATCTTCGAAGTGATATCGATCATTGGCGATCAGAGAACCTTGGTTTTACAAGGTTCAATGAAGATTTCATGGCAAACAATGTCATCGCCAATGAGGGGGTTAATACCCTGTTCATATCGACGGAAGATCTTCAGATGATCTTCGAGTCATTGAGGAAGAAAAAATCCGCGGGAGTCGACGGTATATCCAATGTTGTGCTTAGGCACCTTCCGCCAGTGGCTGTAGAGAGGTACACCATCCTGTTCAACAATGCACTAAATAATGCATATTATCCAGTGCACTGGAAGACAGCGGTGGTGCAACCAATTCCCAAGAGGGGTAAAGACACATCTAACCCGGAAAATCTCCGGTCAATAAGTCTCCTTCCGAGTATCAGCAAGGTTTTCGAGAAGGTGATCCATAGGGCCCTGTCTAAATGGGTTGAGGACAATAAAATCATCCCGGATAACCAATTCGGTTTCAGAGCGCGGCATGACACTATTCATGCCGCGTCGAAGCTTGTGTCGGATATCCAATGGAATAAATGCAAGAACCAATGCACGGGTGCCTGTCTGATTGACTTGGAAAAAGCCTTCGACACCATATGGTTACAAGCTCAGTCGGCTGGGCATAAGTAAACCACTGCTATATATGATTTTTGACATGTTAACAGGTAGAAAGTTCGTAGTGAAAATTGCCAACGTAACTTGTACCCAAACATTTGAAATAAAAAATGGACTGCAACAGGGTACGGTAAATTCGCCCATCCTTTTCAGCATTTACCTAAGCGATCTGCTAGTTTCTCTTCACCATTCAATAGCGTACGCAGACGACCTAATTGCGTACAGATCAGGTCCAACGATCGACGTTATTGTTATTCTTCTGCAGCGTGACTTCGAAAAAATTCAGCAGTATTGTGATGACTGGAAGTTGAAAATCAACTTCCAGAAATCAGAATCTATATTGTTCAGAACGCCTTTGTCTAGGGCCTCTCGGGACACTAGAAAAAACGGGCGCAGGTTCTTAATTTTAGGACCAGACGGGAGTCCACTGGCGAGACAAAGTGTAGTCAGATATCTTGGGATCGTGCTGGATCAGTATCTATATTTTGACAAACATGTAGATGCTGCTCTGGCAAGGGCCCGGGGCGCTTTCGCTCTGACAAGATGGCTGTTTCATAGCAGCCAACTTGATTCTAGGGTGAAGGTAATCTGCTACATGGACTTAATCAGGCCCATGGTTGCCTATGGATGTCCCGTCTGGTTCAATGTGAGAGCCAGCTTAATGGAAAGGATTCGGGTGTTTGAGAGACAATGTCTCAGGACTTGTCTTGGGCTACATAGGACACCCGAATCTGAGTACACGAAATTTTACCCGAACGAGGTCCTATACAATAGGGCCAGGATTGCACGGATAGATAATTTTTTGATCAAACTGATTCGAAGCCACGTTGCGAGAGCAATGACTTCGGTCAATAGCCTGATCTTCGGGGCTTACTACCCCAACGATTTATATCCCGAGAGAGTGCGCCTTAATGACTTTGTGCCGCCAGAAGCATTCCTTTATTTAGATAGATGTGGGCAGATCCAGGATAGATTGGCGGTACCGCTAATCTTCCACGTGGGTCGCAATTCCGTGGAACGGCGATTCCTCTACGAACCCGATGTCCCGCTCCGTGAGCCCGAGCGCCTCAGGCTCTGTAGATCGGTCTCACGCCGGGATCGAGGAGACGTAGTCCGACAGTATCAACGCTTTTGGTGGCTGGAGAGAGCTACGTCAGTGGACACTTTGAGAGCTTCAGCCTCTTCAAGGCATCGCCTGCCTAACACCAATGGCAGGCTTACATAGGCTAGGGTAGTGTAGGTAGTAGGGTATATACAGGGTGTCCCACGAGCAGTGTGCCAAAAAGCTAGAGCGTGTAGGTCTGGTCAAGACAAGAAAAAAATCGTATGGGAGGGGGGGGTCTATTCCCCCCCGTTTAGTCGGGAGGGGCAATTTTCTAAAAAATTGACTTAATTTGGAAAAAAAAATTATTAAAAATCAACAGTTAAGGCCACAATGCCGTGATATACTTTTTTGAAAAGCCAGAAACCTCTTTGATTGCGAACACGCGAACTGTACGTTCCCAATAGGTATACTGAAAATAAAACAAGCGAGCAAGTTAAGGTTTGTTTATTACAGCGTCCAACACCAAAGTGAGTGGCGCATGCTCTTTACAGCGTACATAAATATCACGTTTTTGAGAATCGAGAATCGAACAGAGTAAATGTTAGAATTACATATGCTGAGAGAGTGGAGCTAGCATTTACGGCACTTGTATCGCGAGATCATCGAATGATAAATCGACTGATCGACAAGTACAATGAATACCAACCACTTTCGAAGAAATCATAAAAAAAAAGATAAATTTATACATATGAACATTTTATGATGTTATAATCTTAAACACTCCGGCCCCCCTGAACTAGTTTCAGGAAACCGGAAGCAGCGCCAACTTAGTGATAGGTCTGATATAACTGCCATTGGATGTCTTCACCTCTGCCACTCTAACACGGCTGTCGCACCCAGGATTGACATTGGTGATGCGACCCATGAGCCATTTGGTTGGTGGTTGATTCCGCTCCTTTATGATTACAAGGTCCCCAATCTTCAAGTTAGCCATTGATTTCTGCCATTTGTGTCTCTCCTGAAGCGATATTAGGTACTCAGAATGCCATCTCTTCCAGAACCCTTGGACCATGGATTGTAATAGTTGATAGTGGTCCAGACGATTTCTTGGGACATCTAGATAGGTTGGTTCGGGCACAGCGGTCAACGGTTCACCTACAAGAAAGTGAGCAGGAGTTAGAGGATTTGTATCGGAGTCAGATAATGACCATAAAGGACGTGAGTTGACGACGGCTTCTATTTGGCATAAGACTGTGCTCAGATCCTCGAAAGTTAATATGGTTGATCCAATGACTCGCCGTAAATGCGACTTGACCGACTTTACACCGGCCTCCCACAAACCTCCGAAGTGAGGAGCAGATGGAGGAGAAAAATGCCAAGCAATTCCATCCTTGGCGAGAGCAGCTGACACCATTTCGTTGTGGATCGATGACATCGCTAATTTCTGTAAATCTGACAGGCATCGACGGGCCCCATGGAAGTTAGTCCCATTATCGGAAAATAGGTTACTACATTTTCCACGACGGGAAATGAACCGACGGAATGCCGCAATAAATGCGTCGGTAGTGAGGTCACTCACCAGCTCCAGATGGATAGCCTTGGTAGCCATACAGACGAATAGTGCGATATAAGCCTTAGATAATTTAGGTTTACGGGTTTTCGACAGTTTTATGGTTATCGGGCCAGCATAATCAACCCCAGAGTTAGTGAACGGACGACTTGATTGAAGGCGATACGACGGCAAATTCCCCATTAGTTGCTGAGAGGTTTGTTTACGTTGGATGAAACAAGGCTTGCAGCGGAAGATGATTTTCCTTATAAGGTTTCTTGATCCCAAAATCCAGAATTCTTGTCGGACTAATGCGAAAGTTGTCGATACTCCAGGATGCAAGTACCTTTGATGGATATCTGTAACAATAAGCATGGAAAGAGGATGATTGCTAGACAAGATAACGGGATGTTTGATGTTAAAGGACACTGTTGCTTCATGGATCCGACCTCCAACGCGTAGAACACCTTCCGTATCGAGGAATGGAGCAAGTTTGTAAAGCCTTGAGTTGGCTGAAAGTTGACGACCTAGTGTTAATGTGTGGATGTCCTTTGCAAAGAAAACTTGTTGATGAAGCCTTAAAACCGACATTTTTGCACGATATAATTCCGAGAATTGAAGTGGGGAATTTCGACGATTGGTTTTTGGTATACGGCATTTGAAGGCAAATCGGAAACTATATGCTACTACCCTCTGTATTCGGAACCACGAAGAAACTCTAGTCACCAGTTGCTCCAGTAACTCATTATTTGTAGACGCAATCAAAACTCGTGGGGCAGAAATCCTTTCCTCCAAATTAGCCGTAAGTTGACTTTCCAATCTAAACTTTGACTGTGGCCACTTCGAAGGTTCAAGCCACAACCAGGAAGGGCCTTTCCACCATAATTCATTACCTGGGAGGAGCTCGGGCGATACCCCTCGTGAAGCACAGTCCGCTGGGTTATGCTCAGATGGAACATGGTGCCAAGAGTGTCTCGGTATAACTTCCAAAATTGCAGCAGTCCGATTGGCGACAAACGTTGCCCACCGACGAGGTGGCGAAGATAACCAATGCAATACGATCTCCGAGTCACACCAAGCAAAGATTTTGAATGAATGAGCCTGCATAGATGATATGATGAGAGAAAACAATCGAGTCAGCAACACCGCTCCAAGTAGTTCAAGTCTAGGAATCGACACCGGCTTAAGAGGAGCAACTTTCGTCTTCGCAGCGATTATATTGACCTTAATTTCCCCTTCCTTGGCCCTGAATCGACTGTAGATTACTGCAGCATACGCCATCGATGATGCATCCGAGAACCCATGTAGTTCTAATTCATTGGCAGATGAAACCACATTTCTTGGTATCCTAATTTGTTCAAAGTGGTGTAAATTTTCGCGATAGGCTGTCCATTTTTGAGATACTGAATCGGGTAGGTGATCATCCCAGGAAAGATTCAGATCTGATGACCAAAGCCTTGAAACAGGACTTTAAAGAGTATCACTGAAGGAGCTAGAAATCCCAAAGGGTCAAAAATTCGCGAAACTTCCGAGAGGAGCGATCGTCTGGTTGGTAATGTTGGCTTTTCTTGGATTGATATTCGGTATGAAAATTCATCACTGAGTGGATTCCAGAACATCCCGAGCACCTTTACGAAGCAACACGAACGATTCGGGTCAAAGTTAGACAAATCACAATCCTCCTTTCGAAGAGTTTCAAGGAACGTCAAGCAATTGGAACTCCATTTTCGAAGCTGAAGCTTAGCTTCAGACAACAAACCTACGAGCTCGGACCTTAATGAAATAAGCCCCTCTGGAGAGTGTGAACCTGTCATTATATCGTCAACATAAACATCATTGAATATAACCTTTGACGCCTTTGGATATTTATTCTGATAATCCTCAGCCAGTTGTTGAAGTACACGAACCGATAGAAATGGTGCTGATGCCGTGCCATAAGTAACAGTTCGCAAGCGAAAATGCTGAAGGTCTTCAGAAGGGTCGTCGCGCCAAACGATTCGTTGGAAGTCGATGTGTTGGTCATCTACCCAAATTTGGCGGAACATTTTACCGATATCAGCAGTAAAGACCACCAAGTGTTGCCGGAAGCGTAAGCAGACTCCAATCAAATCCCGCTGAATTGATGGGCCAATTAATAATTTGCTATTCAAGGACACTCCAGTAGAATCCTTCGCGGACCCATCAAAGACTACCCGCAACTTCGTTGTTGCGCTATCTAATTTCAGCACAGCGTGATGTGGTAGATAAAACTGTTTCCCAAGATTTGCACTCACCTGGTCTGCGGGTATCCGTGACATATGCCCAAGACTGAGATATTCGGCCATGAAGTCGGAATACATTCGACGAAGCTCCGGATTTGAACGAAACCGACGTTCCATGGAATGTAATCGAGAAACTGCAGTGCTGTACCTTCCGCTAAACGAAGGATTTGGTGTTTTAAATGGTAATAAGACAACATATTTACCATCTGCGGCCCGGCTGAAGGTTTCTCGAAAATGTATTTCTGCTGGATCATCCGTGGTTGACTCGCGCCCTGGTGCAGATATATCCTCAACTTCCCAGAAGCGTTTTAGGAGGTGGTCGATATCTAAAGTTAAATGAAGCGAAGTTAAGCCGTTGCTAATAGAAGAGGTCTTTTCTATAATTTCCCCAGTAACAACCCAACCAAATGAAGTGTTCTGAGCCACTGGAGTACCATCGTCACCGCGAACTTGTCCGCTCTTGAGAATGGTCCATAGCTTATCAGCTCCAAGTCAATGTCAATAGACGACGTGACATTGAAATTTGGATCGGCCAGCTGTAGTCCGCTGAGGTGAGACCAAGCTGAAGTATCTACTGTTTGGGATGGAAGATTGGATGTTAATTTATTTAAAATATACGTATCAACACATAAAACTGTAGAATTGGTCAGCGACGAAAGTTGAATTTAAATCCGACCTCTAGTATACCCTGCCTCCAATGCGGATAATCCCCGAATAGGAATACGAGCATGCTTACGAGGACACCCAAGCCTTTGAACGAATGATTCGAGGATGAACGATGATTGTGAGCCGGAATCCAACAGGGCTCGACACAAAACGGAGTTACCTTGTGCATCCTTGACTGTTGCCAAAATAGTTGGGAGAAGTGTTTGTTTGGGACGGTCAGATTCAAGTGAGAGATTGTTAACAAGTGGAGACGGGGGTATTGTTTGAGGTGCCGATAATGGGCTATGAAGGGACGGAGCGACCGAAACTGTAGACGAGTGTGATGACGACGATGAAGAAGAGTATTGTTCCGGATGAACCAACGAATGATGCCGAGCCTTGCAAACCCGACATCTAAAGGAAGACCGGCATTTGTTAGCCGAATGTCCACCACGGAGACAATTAAAACAAAGTGATTGCGCCTTCACGAACTCGCGCCGCGAATGAATGTCTAACGAAATGAACTCCGCACATTGAGATACTAAGTGTGTATTTGAACATTTGGGGCACTTGGGCTTGGACTCATTGGTTTCGGACACATGCGATCGAAGTGGTGTTACCGTTTTAACGCGAGAGTTGGGATAATTGATCTTTTCACACGATTCCAGCGCACTGCACCTTCTTTGAAGTAAGTTTAGTAATGAGTCAATAGTGTACTCATTATTGGAAGATGAATACTCTGCCCACGCTTGGCAAGTATCACGATCGAGTTTATTCACAACCAAGTATATTAGCCACGGATCACGAGAATTTTGATCGAGTGCGTTAAGACCCCGAACTACTTCGTCTGCACCGTCTGTTATTTTACGAAGTGTCTGCACGTTGCCGTCGTTCATGGAGGGGAGCGAAAGATACGACTGAATAAATGAGTTCACGATCAAATGCACTTTGTTATATCGCGCCTCTAACCGGGCCCATGCTTCCGTGTAATTTACTTCCGAAATTTGAATATGTTTAACTAGGTTTGCCGCCTCGTTACGAAGAAATGATTTGAGGTACTGGAACTTCTGGGTTGATGTCAAATTTGGTTTGCTATCTACTGAAGCAACGAACAGATCGCGGAACGAAGGCCAGTCCTTATAGTCCCCTGTGAAAGGCGGAATGACAATTTTCGGTAACTGCACACTCGCGGTGTTATTACCTCCCGACGCACTAAGGTGTTCCAGAAATGTGGATTGTTGAACTGCTAATCGTTCCAGTACAGTTTCATTAGCATCACTGGTACGCGGTTGACGATCGGTGATTGCGCGGGATAGTTGAGCATGGGCTTGAAAATATTTGTTTTCGTATTCCACGAACTCCGAGTTGAACTCATCGCGACCTTCTTCTTCAACCGACATAAGAAACTCGTCATGAAATTTACAAAACGATGCCCAAGCGTCTTCAAGCTTATCCAACCGATTTTTCACTTGCTCAATTGGCACTGCATCATCGACCGAATTTGCAAATAACAACGCACGCGTAATATATCCCTTCGCACTTGAACGTTTTATTTTCGCACTCATGGTTTTGATGAAAATTTATATTTTAATTCGATTAAATTACACTCCCGGATATGATCCGGCTCGAAGGACCACTTTTATGATTGCGAACACGCGAACTGTACGTTCCCAATAGGTATACTGAAAATAAAACAAGCGAGCAAGTTAAGGTTTGTTTATTACAGCGTCCAACACCAAAGTGAGTGGCGCATGCTCTTTACAGCGTACATAAATATCACGTTTTTGAGAATCGAGAATCGAACAGAGTAAATGTTAGAATTACATATGCTGAGAGAGTGGAGCTAGCATTTACGGCACTTGTATCGCGAGATCATCGAATGATAAATCGACTGATCGACAAGTACAATGAATACCAACCACTTTCGAAGAAATCATAAAAAAAAGATAAATTTATACATATGAACATTTTATGATGTTATAATCTTAAACACTCTTCTTTCGTCCTGTTTTTAAATGAAGCTGTTTTAGGGAATAGTTTTTGAGAAATTAATTTTCAAACTCAAAATTTTGGAAAAAAATGAAAAAAAAATGTTCGAACTATTTTTTTTCAAAATTTTATGTAATTAAGTGGTAATCTTTTTTCAAACATTCAATTCTCTTATTAGTTTTTAGTTAAAAACGGAAAACCGGATGCAAAAATGTTTTGTAGTTTTTGAGAAATTAAAAAAAAACCCGAACCACTTTTTTCTAAGAAAAACCTTTTTTTTTTGGTTTTAACGCGTCAGGACTTGTAGGCAAATTGATGTATGAAACATTGACCTCTTTTTTATTATTTTTAAAAAATTCGGAGTTTTATGAGGATACAATAAAGTGATATAGTATTGGAATAACCCTGGATATATCCTTTTTTTTCATTGATAACCCCTGAAAACTGACCCGACAATTTCGTCTGGGTCCACCCGCCGCCAATGGGTTCTACCCGCTAGGACCTCAAGACAATAAAACCGCAATTTTTCTTTATTGAAAAACAAAATATTTGCAACCCAAATGTAAATAAAAGGCATCGCATTTTTAATAAAAAACCATTTCCAAATTGGACGTTAACTCATCAACACATTACGATGTCAAACTCATACTCTCGAGAAGAATTAACGGACATGCACTTCTGCTACGGTTTAGCTAATGGTCGAGATCGTGAAGCCGAAAGACTCTACACTGAAAGATATCCCAATCGGAGGTGTCCCAGTCGTAGCATGTTTTTAAGAATCCACCGACGTCTGCGAGAGCACGGAGTGCTAGAGCATCGAAGAAGCGAAAGATCAGTTACAGATGGATCAGGAAGCTTAGATGAAAGAATTTTGGATTTGGTCCGACGTAATCCCTCCCTTAGTACAAGGAGGATAGCTATTATGCTTGGAGTGCCCAAATCTAACGTATGGAGAGTGCTTCATACCGAAAACTCACATTTTAGGCCAGTTCAGGAACTCACCTCAAACGACAAGTTTTTGAGAGCAGAATTTTGTCGATCATTACTGCTTCGAGATGAAACTGAACGAAACTATTTTGCAAGGATATTCTGGACGGATGAAGCACAGTTTACCAGAGATGGGGCTACTAACTTCCACAATTTGCATCATTGGTGTAGCACCAATCCACACAACAAAAAACAAAATAAATCACAACACCGATTTAGCTGTAATGTTTGGCTTGGTATTGTTGGACAACCTGTAATCGGGTCCCGGTTTTTGAATGCCGTTATTAATGGAGAATCGTACCTGCAGTTCCTACGAGACCTTTTGCCCGATTTGATGGACAACGTTCCTTTGGCCATAGCAGATAATTTAATCTACCAGCAATATGGAGCACCACAACACTACAGCTTACGGGTTAGAAACTGGCTGGATGATCATTTTAGTGACCGTTGGATCGGGAGAAGGGGCCCCACGGAATGGCCACCTAGATCACAAGATTTAACTCCTCTAGATTTTTATGTGTGGGGATTCATGAAGAATTATGTTTACGAAGTGGAAATAGTATCTTTGGAACAACTGAAAGAACGGATTGAAGTCGCTGGAGTCAAATTGCAGGAAAATTTGTCAAGCATAGACTTATGTGCAGCCATTAAAAGGAGATATAATCTTTGCCTTCTAAAAAATGGGGATCATATTGAAAATTTATTATAATAAAACTCAGAATTTTTTAAAAATAATAAAAAGGAGGTCAATGTTTCATACATTAATTTGCCTACAAGTCCAGCCGCGTTAAAACCAAAAAAAAGGTTTTTCTTAGAAAAAAATGGTTCGGGTTTTTTTTTAATTTCTCAAAAACTACAAAACATTTTTGCATCCGGTTTTCCGTTTTTAACTAAAAACTAATAAGAGAATTGAATTTTTGACAAAAAATTAGTACTTAATTACATACAATTTTGAAAAAAAATAGTTCGAAATTTTTTTTTTTCATTTTTTTTTCAAAATTTTGAGTTTGAAAATTAATTTCTCAAAAACTATTCCTTAAAACAGCTTCGTTTAGAAACAAGATGAAAGAAGAGGTTTCTGGCTTTACAAAAAAATATTTCACAGCATTGTGGATATAACTTTTGATTTTTAATAATTTTTTTTCCAAATTAAGTCAATTTTTTAGAAAATTGCCCCTCCCGGCTAAACGGGGGGGAATTGACCCCCCTCTCCCATACGATTTTTTTCTTGTCTTGACCAGACCTGCACGCTCTAGCTTTTTGGCACACTGCTCGTGGGACACCCTGTATACATATATAAAAAAAAAAAAAAAAAAAGATATATATATTATGTATATAATTTATATATATATATTTTAGTTAAGGTAGAATAAGTTAGGTTTAGTTACATTAAGGTAGGCTTAAGTTTTACATATAATACAATACAAAAAATGATCATATGCTAAGTTTTTAATAAACAACATTTTTCTTAGTTTAAGCTAGATATAGTAATGTTAGTGGTAAGTTGATATAGTAGTCGAAAGACATAGATTTAAGTTGTTACGTCTATTTTAGAGTGTCCGCCTAGGGCCAGTAAGATATCTAGATTGTTAAGATAGTTAAGTTAAGCTAGTTTTTAAGCATTTTTGTCTAGGGTAAGATAGATCTAAGAAATTATGAATAAAAATGAATTAAAAATTAAAAAAAAAAAAAAAAAAAATCTAAGTGTAAGCAAAAGGGTGGCAACGTTGCGGCGCTTTTGAGGTGGGTTTAAACCCGAGGGGACGGGCATTCTTGTATATACATATATATTTTTTCTTTTTTTTTTCAATAAACCTTATATTGAATTCCTTGTCTTGTGTTAAATTGGTCTTTGTTTGTTTTATATATAAATACGATACGCGAACCTTTCCTGGCAGCCGCGATTCTTCCAGGAGGTCATCTCGAGACACCAAGGTCAATCGCGTGCGCCCATTAAAATATGTTTCTTACATCAATTTGCCCACGACCATTTTCCATTGGGTCAGTCGGCCCTTGTTGTCTCGAGCCGCGGAGCGGGTACGTAACAAGTGATTGTCATTTTTTTCTTGCGGGGAAATTACGCGTTGCGCGCGGGGTCAGTAACGCGGTAACGCGGATAGTTTCGTTATCGGGCGTTTAAGTATCGACGTTGCTGCCCATATAGTCGCCACGCGCGACTTATGTTATTTCAAAGAACACAACGCTTCTCGCGAAAAAACACTTTATTGATTCATGACTACACACTGAATGAATTAAAATCTAACTTAACTTATGATTGCAAGTTCGTTGCCATCGTCGACCTTTCGCTGACGCTGTAACGAATTGCATTACAAAATTATTGACGGAAATGCTTCGTCATTATTAATTAAAATACAGTTAAAATATTTTCGATGACAATGACCGAAGGTTCTTCGGTTGGGTCATCGGTGTCGTATTACATATAACTCCTCCCCGGTCAGAAAAAGAACTCTCCTGAGTTCTATTACAATTATTTTCCTTTGCTACAATATTAATTTTTGTTTTTGAACTTTTGAGTTTGACAATAATAAAGATTATTACTATTAAGATAATAACGAGGAGAGTCATATCCATACCATAAGATAAGTTCTTATGAAATCTAAGTTCCTTAATTAGTTTAAGATTTTTAAAATCATTGTTGCTTTTTATTTTATCAAATGATACTAATTTAATTGTAGTGTTTGAATCAAAACTATTACTTGGATAAAAATATTTGACTTCTATATTAATTTTATTGTTTGTAAACGTTTCTTGGTATAAACTAATTTGGCAATTATAAAAATTAATCAGGTAATTTCTTGTTAGCGTTATGTTTCTGTCATCACAATTTTTAATAAGTTTTTCGTTTAAAGCATTTTTTACCAAAATGGTTTCGTCATCAATTATTTCTATTTTTGTTTTATTATTGACTTTATAGTTACAATTATTTTTGAAAATGCAATTCTTACTTGGTTTTAGGTCGTTCAAAATAGTATCTTGCTTAAAAGTTAAAATATCGTTATTTATTTTTACAATGTATTCATTGGTTTCATCAATTTCGACATTATCTTTATTTGACAACGGTGTTATTAATTTTAAGTCTGTTTTTACATATGAATTTGGAATTTTTAAAGCTATAACAATAGATTGTTCTTTGTATTTTAAAACTCCCATCTTAATCAGTTTTAGCTTATAAAAATCAATTCTAAACATTTCTATTTCTTCAGTTGTTAATATTCCTGGATGAATCATGTTATTTTTTGCTGAACCAATATTATCTTGAATTTGGTCGATCTTATTTTCCAAATATCTAAGTTTTAACATTTGATCGAAAAACATAGTTTGTTTTTTTATTTCATGATATTCTTCTTTAATTGTATTTAATGCACTTGTAATCTTACTTCGATCATTTATTATAGCATTTTTTAAAGTACTTAATGTGTCATTAAAGTGGGTATTAATTAAAATTTGTTGATTTAAGTTTTCTATTGCATGTTTATTGTTTTCTTTGTTTATATCTAGGTGTTTGAAAATTTCTATTCTATTCTCCTCATCCATGGTTCCAAACAGCCATTTCTGAGCTTGACCTACAAAATTAAATAATCCTCTTTTTTCTCTTTTAACATTTGGCATGATTGATTTAATTTTAGCTTGTATATTTATGATAACATTGTTTAGTACTTCTTTACCATGTAGTTCAAGACTATCAATATTTGTTTTTATTTCATTTAACATGATCGCCATTTCTTGAGGGTTGATTATATGTAAGACCATATTTGTTGTATTAATAATTTCTACTTCCTGAATTTTTATCATCGTATATCCTAATTCTTCATTTATTTGATCTACTTGTAGTAGTCCCTGTGTCACTGGGGTCAGCAACATTAGAGCTGCTAGTGTTAATACCTGTAATTTTGAGAGGGCGTTTTATATTTGAAAAATGTACATTTTGAAGAGGGGCTAATTTGTAATATCGTTCGTCCTTATGTCTTAGTCTTTTGTAATTTCTAATATGACCTCTCTGGTTTCTTCATATACCTCCCTACCAAGATTTCTTTTTGCCATTACGTGATTTTTTACTTTGTCAATTCTTGTCTGAAGGTCACTAACGCTTACTATTTCCTTAGCTTGTCTAGGTGAACATTTTATGGTGGAGTGATACCGATCATTATAGTTTCTTATAACGATTTGTATCTTCATTTCGACTGAAAGTTCATTGTCCTCAATTCCTGTTATTTTTTCTAACAAGGTTGAGTGCAATCTTTCAATATCGGCGTTACCTGTATGGCTATTGGGCTTTGTAAAATGAAATTCTACATTTTCTTTTTGCAAAAATTGTATTACTTGCTCTGACTTAAATTCATTGTCCATGATAACTTTTCTGGGTTTACCAAACTTTGTAAATTGTTCCATTATAATAGTAATTTTAGCTCTCCAGTTTCTATCCGTGATTTTATAAGCTGCTGCAAATTTTGTTAATTTGTCTATTGTTGTAACAAATGCATGTTTTTTAAAATGAAATATATCTATATGAATGGTGTCGTTTTTCCCTTTTGGAGTTTCGGAAATACAAAATTTTGGTTTAATAGGTTTCCTATCGTATTTAGTTTCACGGCATTTTTGACAGTTGTTTATTATAAGATGGATATGCTCTCTTAATTTTGGGTAGTAAATTTTATTTTTTAGGCTATTGTAACACTCATTTATGCCGCTGTGCATAGATTCTTTGGTATGGTTTAAGGATAGCTGTTTATGTAATTCTGTTTCTGTCTTTATTTCCATTGCTCTTTTGGTGCACTTTATAAATTTTGTTTTCTGGTCAGATGAATAAAGCGAAATTAAAATTAACTGAATTTTATTGTAGTCTGATTCTGATACTTCGGAATAGATCCCTATATAACCCTTAATTATATAACGTTTAAGTATCATTTCTATTTGATTTTTATCTTCCAGTGGGTTAATTTGAATAATTGTTCTTTTATGTACAGTTTCAACTTCTTCACCTGGACTATAAGTTAAAATAATTTGAATTTTGTATTTATTAACGATATCGTCCTTGATTCCTATGTGATCAAGTAGTTGTTCCTGAACTGAATGTTGGGTATCCCGATCAGAGAGTGCAAAGTTTGAACCTTCTTTATTACAATCATTAATCTTTTGTGAATTTTCTAATCTACTTAGGTAGTCGGCGACCTTATTTTCTCGTCCTTTCAAGTACTCTATTTCGTAATTATATTCCTGCAATTTTAAGATCCATCTCTGATGTCTTTGCGAGAATTCTTTTCCTTTGAACTTAGTATTTAGGTATTTTATTGGAACATGATCGGTAATGATTTTAAACCTATTGCCATATAGATATGGACGAAAATAATTTACAGCATAAACAATAGCAAGAAATTCTTTGTCAGTAGTGCTGTAATTTATTTCATGGTTATTTAACGTTCTAGAAACAAAACATACTGGGTGGCCCTCCTGAGACAGAACAGCGCCAATAGCATAATCGCTGGCATCTGTTGTCACAGTAAAAGGTTTATCGAATTGGGGGTACTTTAGTATGGGATGTGTAGAAATCAGACGTTTTAAGTTTTCAAAAGCTGCTATGTACTGGGGGTCTTTAATATTAATCCTAAATCCCTTTTTCAAATATTTTATCATCGGATAAGCTATTTTCGAATAATTCTGAATAAACTTTCGATAAAATCCTGTAGCTCCCAAAAATCCCTTTAATTGCCTTTCTGTTTTTGGAATTTCTATATTCTGAATATCTTTTATTTTATTCGGATTCGGTTTTATACCATCCTTTGTTAAAATATGACCTAAAAATTCCGTGTTCTTTTTAAGAAAACTGCATTTGTCTATTTGTATTTTTAAGTTATGTTCCTGTAGTCTAGCAAAGATCTTTGTTAATGAATTTTCATGTTCTTCTAGCGAAGTTGAAAAAATTAGTATATCATCCAAATATACTATACAAATTTTATTAATAAATTCTCTAAGGATTTCATTCATCAGCCGTTGGAAAGTTGCCGGAGCATTCTTCAATCCAAACGGCATTCGAACATACTCGTACAGATCTGCTGGGCTAACAAAGGCGGTTTTTTCTATATCCTTTTCCGCAACCATTATCTGGTGATAGCCTTTAGCAAGATCAATTGTACTAAAATACTGCGCCTTGCCTAATTTATCAAGTATTCCCTCAATATTAGGCAAAGGGTATTTATCATCGACTGTTACTTGATTCAGTCTTCTATAATCGACAACTATTCTGAACTTTTGGATGCCTGAATCGTCCATCTTCTTCGGAACGACAATAATTGGTGAACTATACCTACTATTGCTCTTTCGAATTATGCCTTGCTTCTCCATTTCGTCTATTTGTTTTCTAACCTCAGCTTCATGTTTCGGTGGGTATCGGTATATTTTCGAATTTATCTGTTCCTCTGTTGTAGTTTTTATATTATGTACCACCGTTTTTGTTTTAGTTAGAATATCTCCTTCTTTATATAGAAGTTTATTAAATTTAACCAGTAATTTTGTTATAATATTCCTTTCTTGTTCGTTTAAATGATCCAACTGAATACTTTTCAGAGTGCTTACTTCTAGAACATTAACTTCTTCTTCAACAATTTTGGAAAGAAAGGATAAATTTACACCATTTTTCATTCTGATTTCTTTATCTTCTAAGCTTATTTCCTTAACATTTTTTTGAATCCAGTCCATGCCAATCAAAAGATCATAAGGTTTTTCTATTTCTAACGCTATCCATTTAATTTTTGCATTATTCGGGTATTTGAATTCTTCAGGGCAAACTGTTGCTACTGTTTTATTAGGTTTACTGACATGACCTTGTATTGTATTTATTTTCGTTTGATGTAAGTCGTCTAAAACTTGGTAATTGTAGTTGGGAAATCTCGATAGGTTAAGTATACTTATTGTAGAACCAGTATCGAATAAGGCTATATATTTTTTTTTTTCAATGGTGAGAGCTGTAAAAATTTTATTTTCCGAGGCTAGTTCGTAAAAAACGAATTTGTAACATCTGTATCTAATCTGTCAATCGTATCTACGTCCATTTGTCGTGTACTTTGTTGACTACCTTGTGGTCTGTTATTCGTATATGAATGTTGTCTAGTGTTGTTTGAACTACTTGGTTGTGATTGTCTATTGGTTTGTCTTGTCCCTACATGTTGTGAGTGGTTACCATTTCTATAAAATTGATTATTATTAGAGGACTGCCTACTAAATTGAACTGAACTATGTTTTTGTTTGTATTGATTGACTGGTTGATTATTTTGCCTAGGATTGATACTCCGATCATAATGATTACTATTTTTCATTCTATCATTACTATTCATCTGGCTACAATTTAAATTACCCTGATCGAGGCCTATAAATTTGTGTATAATATCTCTAATTTCCGATAAGTTATATTTATCAATTATGGCATAAGCTAATGGTCCGGAAACTAGTTCCTTAATTTTTTGCACCAGCATTCCACTAAAAATATCTAATTGTATATTTCGGTTCTCGACAAAAGCTACGTACTCTGTTATGTCTTCATCACAATTTGTTAACTTATTATCTAATTCTATTATGCTACTCACTCTAAGCGATCCAATTTGTTTGGTGAGAGTCATCTGATCCTTTTTGGGCCGGTAGTGTCGTCTTAACGCTGCTTTACACTCTTCCCAGGTTGAGGGGGGGTTGACATTTAACAGGTTTTTGGCTGCTCCTTGTATCTTGAGGTCGTAAATTATCTGGAATGCTTCCAAGGCTTCTTCTCGGTATTCATCTAAAACTCTTGTTACTGCATCAATGAATGATGGTAGTGTCCCAAGTTGTCCATCGAAAATTGGTAGGAACCGAGTTTCCTTCTCGATTCTTGATCGTAAGCTTTGTCTCTGGGGTTGACCCTGTACTAGCAATTGGGTCAATGCCACGAAACATTGTTCGATCTGATTCGGTTGAGCCATGTTTCTAGAGCTGTCGAAAATGTTTGCTCTAATGTTGCGTCGATCCACTTTAAAAACTTTTGTTTCTACGTAAAGGACCTAATTTGTTTTCCACTTCTGTCTTTATTGTTGTTAATAATTTTTTTTTTTTTTTTCACTGCACTGCTACTTTTCTCCAAGACTGTGTTTGTTTCTGCGTAAAGCACTAAATTTTATTTTGCTTTACTTTGTTTCCAACTTATGTCTTGATACTTTTTTTTTTTTTTTTTTTTTTTTTTATCTTTCTTTCACCGACTGCGCCACTTATGTTATTTCAAAGAACACAACGCTTCTCGCGAAAAAAACACTTTATTGATTCATGACTACACACTGAATGAATTAAAATCTAACTTAACTTATGATTGCAAGTTCGTTGCCATCGTCGACCTTTCGCTGACGCTGTAACGAATTGCATTACAAAATTATTGACGGAAATGCTTCGTCATTATTAATTAAAATACAGTTAAAATATTTTCGATGACAATGACCGAAGGTTCTTCGGTTGGGTCATCGGTGTCGTATTACATAAACTCGCGCGAGACCATCTGACCCGGGATGTAGTTGTTGTATTCGGGCAAGGAGCCATGATGACGGTGGTAAGTTATCCTCTTTGACTATGACAATGTCTCCGACGTTGATGTTTGTTTGTTCTTGCAACCATTTCGCCCGATGTTGTAGCTGATGTATGTACGTTGTGCTCCACTGTTTCCAGAATTCTTGGGTGAGTCGTTGAATATACTTCCATTTATCTAGTCGGTTGATGTTCCTTTCCAGCAGGTTACTGTCCTTTGCTGCCCGAAGAGGCGCTCCGATTAAGAAGTGGCCCGGAGTTAAAACTGTCAGGTCATTGGGGTCGTGCGACATTGGACACAGTGGTCTGGAATTTAGACAAGATTGGATCTGAGTAAGTAAGGTGTTAAATTCTTCAAATGTCAGTTTAGAGACATCAATTGTCCGCTTAAGATGGTGTTTTATTGATTTTACTCCAGCCTCCCAAAGGCCCCCAAAATGTGGTGAGGCGCGAGGGTTTAAATTTTATGTTGTTTGCAGTGCGGCTAAACCTTTGGTGACTTCGATTGACTATGTTTTTGCCACAGTCGCTGAAAAGATTGGTGCAGATGCCCCGTCGTGCAACGAATCTCCGGTATGCTGCTATAAATGCGGCTGAACTAAGGTTACTTACTAATTCAATGTGGATGGCCTTAGTGGATAAGCAGACGAAAACTGCCATGTACCCTTTGGAGATCTTGTTGCATCGACCATTCCAAAGTTTAATATCTACAGGACCGGCATAGTCGACTCCAGTGTTTGTGAATGGTCTCGATATCGTCACTCGTTCCGCAGGCAGACTTCCCATGAGCTGCATTTGCATCTTGGCGTTGTACCGATGGCAACGTACGCATCTGTGGATGGTAGACTTTACGATTCGTTTGAGATTGGTGATCCAAAATGTATTTCGAATCTCTGCCATCATCAATTGTAGACCCCCATGGAGGGTGCTGAGGTGTATATCACTCACGAGTAATTTTGTGAAGTGATGCGATTCGCTGAGAATAATTGGATGTTGTTGATTAAAGTTTAGCGATGAGTTTGATAATCTTCCCCCAACGCGAAGAATGTTTGAAGAGTCTAGAAACGGATTCAAACTCCGAATTGTACTTCCTTTGGGAAGTGGATTTTTTGCGTTGAGCGCCTACATTTCGGCTTGGAATAATTCCGATTGAACCAGCTTGACAAGTTGATGCTTCGATGATTCCAATTCCTCTGCTGTGAGTGGGTGCAAGTTTAGGAATAACTTTTTATCTGCTCGCAAGTTATGGAAATATCTCCTCCATAGCGCTACCGTGCGGATGGGCCGTTTGATGTTTGAAAATCTTTGGAAGAAGGTGTTGTTGATGGTGATGCAGTGTGATGTTATATGACCGACCTCTGTAAGTATATTAGATTCAAAATTTGTTAGTTAATTCAATTCATGTTTTTCTTTCTTTAGTCGCTTGAGTTCTAAATGGGTTTCGAACGGACTTTCTGTTGGGTGATTTTGCATGCTGAAGCCTTGCAGAAACTTGGGCCCGCGCCACCACGTCTCGTTACCAAGAAGCTCCCTTGGGGAGAGCCCCCGTGATCCGATGTCAGCTGGGTTCTCTTTTGACCCTATGTGCCGCCAAATATTCGAGCCGATTAGATTTTGGATTTCAGTCACTCGATTGGCGACGAACGTGGTCCATGTTGATGGACTTCCACGAATCCAAGCCAAGCAAATCATTGAATCGGACCATGCATATATTTCACAGTTGGTAAACTGCATGGAATTTGTAATTCGATATAGTAGTTTTGCCAAGAAATGTGCTGCGCACAGTTCCAGGCGAGCAAGACAAATTTGTTTAATGGGAGCAACTCTGGTCTTAGAGGCGATGAGGTTGATATGTTCGCCATCCTTTGTTATTACTCGTGAATAAATAACTGCTGCATATGCCCTTTCAGAAGCATCGCTGAAGCCGTGCAATTGTATTGGTGCTGAGCTTTCGTGTCCAATCCAGCGAGGTATTTCCAGTGTCTGCAGCTCGTCAAGCCCATTGCGAAGTCGTAACCAGTCCTCTTCAATATTCGGTGGAAGAGCAGAATCCCAAGTCGATTCATTGCCCCAAAGTTGTTGGAGTATGATTTTTGCCTTGAGGACACATGGTGAGATCCACCCAAGTGGATCAAAAATTCGAGCGATAGCTGCCAATACGGAGCGCTTCGTGTGTGCCTTAACGTCTGGTAAGTCGATTTTAGATTTGAAAGCGTCTTTTCCTGGATGCCATTGAATACCCAATGTCTTAATGGCTTCCTGTGACTCGAATCTTAGCGGTAAATTAATCTCTAGTTCGTTTTCAGGACCTTTTTCTAGGATTTTTGAAGAGTTACTTGCCCATTTGCGAAGAGGGAATCCAGCAGCCTTCAGTATCGAGATGACATCCTGTTGCATCCGGATGGCGTCACCTTCAGTGTCAGCTCCATATATAAGGTCGTCGACATAGAATCCTTCGGTGAGTGTGCGTATTACATGAGGGTGTGTATGTGCAACTGATGCAATGTTCGTACAGCTAGGTATGGTGCTGATGCTGTGCCGAAAGTTACCGTCTCTAGTTTATATGTTTTAATCGGTTCCTTTTGTGTTGACCTCCAGAGAACTAGCTGGTATTAAGTGTCTTCAGAGGCCATCCAAATCTGCCGGTACATTTTGCTAATGTCCGCTGAAAATGCTATTTTGAATTCCCTCCACTTGGCCACTAGGTCGATGATGTCGGGTTGTAGCCGTGGTCCTTCAGTAAATGATCATTAAGTGACTGTCCGTCCGTCGTTTTGCAGGACGCATCAAACACGATGCGTAGTTTCGTGGTGGTACTCGATTCCTTAAACACTGCGTGGTGCGGAAGGAAATAGTGTTGTCCAGACACTAGTTGTGTGTCTGAGGGAACTTCTGTCATATGCCCTAATTTGACATATTCGGCTAAGCATTCATTGTATGCTTCCCTCAATTTATTGTTGTTTTGAAACTTCCTTTCGAGTTGAAAGAATCGAGCCAATGCAGCCCGCTTAGATTCACCTAGGGTTGGATGAATCCCCTCCTTAAATGGAAGTCGGACCTCGTATTTGCCATCAGGTCGACGCTTGTGTGTCTGTTGGTAGTGTTTTTGACACTGCTATTCCTCTGATGTTAATTTTCTTTCATCTAGATGCTCCTCAATTTCCCAGAACTGTTTGAGTTGCATCTCAAGGTTGTTGCACGGTAATTGTGTTGGTCTGAGGATCCAAACACGTTCTTCCAGTTAGGATCCAACCCAATTCTGTTTTTTGTGCGACTGGAGAACCCTTCTGACTCCCAATGAGTCCGTCGAGAATGATAGAAGCATAGACGTCGGCACCTAGAAGTAGGTCTATCTTCCCAGGAATATGATAAGAGGGATCCTCTAAGGGGAGGTTGGATAGATTGCTCCACTTACCCTTGGGAAATTGTTGTTTTGGTAAAAGGGAGGTGAGTTGGGAGAAAATGAATGCTCTGACCACAAGAGAAAAGGTTGGGTTTGTTTTTGATTTTATTGTGAATTGTGTTTGGTGTTTTGACATCCCAGTCAATGTTTGTCCCAGTCCCGTCACATTCACTGTTACTCTGTGTTTTCTTAGCTTCAGTAGTTGTGTGGCCCGTTCTGTGATGAATGTGGCTTCCGAACCTGGGTCCACTAGTGCCCGTAGACAGTGATAGTGTCCGTCAGATGCTTGGGCCCTGACTAAGGCAGTTGCAAGCAGAACCTTAGAATGTAGCTGGTTGAGATTGGTTGTAATCGCTGCCTTTGATGTTGATGGAACATTGTTTTGGTCCATGTATAATAGGGTATGATGCTTTAGACCACATTTGAAGCACCGGTGAGTACTTTTGCAGCTCGATGTTTGGTGGTCGTAACCAAGACAATTAGAGCACATTGAAAATTTCTTGATTGTCTCAGCTCGACCCTAACCATCCATGTTAATAAATCGTTTGCACAGTCGAATGTTGTGGGATCCCTTGCAGAGCCGACTAAGATATTGTTTGACTGCTGAGTTTTTATGAAGGATGTTCGTCCTTTGGGAAAAGTTTGTTGACAGATGTTGATTTGCCTCGATGTTGTTTTCCAAGGAGCTGAAACGATCTTCAATGAATGCGAAGAAAGATTTAATCTCTGGAAGTACTTTTGTATTGCCCAATGTGCCGTCCCAGTCCTTTTTAGTCTGGGGGGGCAATTTATGGTACAATATGTAAATGAGTATGCTGTCTCAGGTCTCGACTGCAATTCCCAAGTTGGACAGAGCATGGATGCACTCGATGCTCTTATCGTGTAACGATTTTAAGGACGCAGCGGATTCATGGGTAAGTTTGCTTTGCTCCAATAAATTACGTAACTGTGTATAAACCAGTTTTCTATTGTTGTCGCACCTATCGGATAGAATTTCCCATCCTGTGGAATAACTTTTTCCATCTATTGGGAGATGTTGAATTAGCCGTGCTGCTTCATCAATTACTGTGCTCTTGAGGTATTGCAGCTTCTGAACGTCTGATAGATCTGCGTTCTGATCGATCAGATTCAGGAACAAGTTTTTAAATTCGTACCAATCTTCTAACTTCCCGGAAAAGGGCCTTATTTCAATTCGCGGAAGACGAATGTCTGAAGTCAATGACCTTGTTTGGTTTGACCGCGAAGAATCTAACGTTTGGTTATGTTCATTGAGTTTGTCAATGGCATCGTGCAGTAAACCGACAAAGGTAAAGTATGTTTTTTTTATTTTGGGATAAATTTCATCTTCTAGATATTTTTCTTTTAGGGGATCGGATGAACTATTTACAATGAAGGAATGTTCCTTCTTCGCGCGTTTGAAAACTTCCTCAACATCATTTAAGCAAGCATTCACATACCCTTTTAGCTGTCGCGACGCGGGATCTTTTTGGGACTCATCTAAGTCTGTTTGTAATTCTTTAAGATTTAATTCCTGTATCTCGATTGATTTTGTTAATTTGGACATTTTGTAATTTGTGTAATTGGCTTATGATTAACGAGTTAGTTTTATATGTATGAGTATGAATTGATTAAATATTATTTAGATATGTATGTATGTATATATGTAAATGAATATGTCTGTGATATATGTAAATGATGTTGTAAATAAATGTATTTAAGTATATATTGTTATTATTATCTTTTTGGGATATATGTACGTATAATTCAAAATAATTGTATAAATTGTACTCAGCCTGATTAAAATTGTTTGCAATTTATGATGATATTCTTGGCTGCAGGTTGTTGAATGAATTCTTCTGTTGTTTGATAATTCTTGAGATTTCTTGTTGTTGCTTGTTGAAATTCTTGTTGAATATATTAAAGTTGCCGCTTGTTGAACGGTTTGCTTCTGCTTGATGAACGGTGTTAAGCTTGCCGTTTGTTGAACGGTTTGCTGCTGCTTGATGAGCGGTTGCTGCTGCTTGTTGAACGGTGTTAAGATTGCCGTTTGTTGAACGGTGTGCTGCTGCTTGATGAGCGGTTGCTACTGCTTATTGAACGGTGTTGAGCTTGCCGTTTGTTGAACGGTTTGGTGCTGTTTGATGAGCTTGCTGCTGCTTGATGAGCGGTGTTGACGTTGCCGTTTGTTGAACGGATTGCTGCTGTTTGATGAGCTGGCTGCTGCTTTTTGAACGGTTGCTGCCGTTTGATGAGTTTGCTGCTGCTTGTTGAACGGTTGCTGCCGCTTGTTGAATGGTGTTAACGTTGCCGTTTGTTGAACGGTTTGTTTTAAAGTCGCCGATTGTTGAAGGCTCGAAGGACCATATAATGTTCTGAGTATCAGATTGTTGGGATATCAGATTGCCCAGACCATTAGCAGTGTTATACAAAAAATTAAACACGATTCACTGTACGTTATAATGTAACTCTACTTTACTTGTAATTGAATCACGACGCGCACAATCGAAGTACAAAGGATAAAAGAAGTGCAGTATTTGGCAATTGCCTTCTTATATAGGCTCTTTAGTTACAGCTGATCGATGTAGTTGCTTCAGCTGTAACTGCCCTGGGTCAATGTCCTCCCTTTCGCAACATGTTGCGGAGGGAACAATGCCCCAGGTGCGAAGATGACAATTGCCATTCTTGCATGCAATTTGTCTCACTCTACCATCAATTGTTTTGTAGAATTCATTTATGCGATAGGCTATCGCCTCTATGGATTTGATTGATGGCAGAGGGCGACAAATTGCATGCTCACATGTGCATGGCTTTAACTTGACATTTCATTTGTGTTTATTTACATTTACAATTGTGGTGTTTTGGTTATTTTACAATAAGTTTAATTTTAAGTTTAGGTAATATTGTTTTGCTGGGGCTGAAGCTCAACAACCTTTCTTGATCCGAACAGGAGGTTCCCAGTGAGTTGAGAGCCATTGATTGCAAGCATCTCCTTTTCGTTAGTGGCATAATGTTATTCGGTAGTGGTCAGTGTTTTGGGATAAGACGGCGGATATAGCGTAATTTGAAGCGCCAGTCGTCAGTTCAAATTCTTTATTAAAATCGGGATAGGTTAAAATAACTTCTTGGGAAGATAATGAGTCTTTAATATTTTTGGAAAGAATATGGTTTCAGGGGTACCATCTTAAACTGGGTTTCATCATATATAAAAAATAGAATACAGGTAGTCCGTGTGAATGCTACCTTCAGTGATCCAATTCCTTGTCCGGATTCAGGGGTCCCCCAAGGCTCAGTACTGGGACCAATGCTTTTCCTTATATATATAAATTCTATATTTAATCTTCCGCTAAAGGGCACGACGATCTGATTCTGTCGTATTGTACTTCGTATCCAAATGAATTTAGATTTAGATATCTTGGTACGTTGGCTTTTAAGCCGAAAATCTAAAATAATGTGCTTCTCTCTTATGAAAGAATTGTCTATCTTAGGAGTTGGTCTACATGACACAAACTCTGATCGTTCCAACTGCAATGATTCTTGTTGGCAGTTAGAATCGGTTTCGGAATATAAGTATTTAGGAGTTAAGATAGATTGCAAATTTAATTGGAAATCGCACATTTAAAATGTCAAAAAAATCCTATACATTGTTTTAAATACATATAATATTTTACTTACTAGTGCCGCAAAATTTACTTACCTCAATTTATTATGCATTGTTCAATTCTCGGGGTAGTGCATACGCGAGTAATCTGCAACTTCTCATCATAGCTCAAAAAAAGATAATCAGACTAACCAATCAAAGCACTGCCACTTAGACATTTATACGTCTATAAGGTCAGTTGATCACAGACCAGTGAAGTGGAAGGTAGTGTTTCGGCTTGTTTGCGATATAAACAAAAAACAATAAAAAGGTATAAGTGCGCATTTAGGCGAAATATTCGCGGAACCCCAATTAGCCCGGTGGTTAAGTGCTCGCCCCGCAGTCGGAAGGTCGCCGGTTCGGATCCCAAGTCGGGAGGAAAGTTTTTTGTGTGTGTTTTCTCTGTTTCTTTCTGCTGCTTCTCAATTAGTTGGAAGTAGCAGGAGGAGGATGTCGGGAGACGGCGGGGGAAAACCCGTACGTCGTACGGAGTCGGAATCGGGTGATTTATCATCCGATTTCGCAACACCGACCGTCGTCATGAAGAGGCGCAAAAGGGTCAACCCGAAGCCCAATCTAACTAAGCGCCCCTCCCTCACTACTTCGACTGAAAAGCTGCAGGTCGAAGCGAGGAAAGGGGCGCCATCACCATCAACGTCGGAAGCAGCTCTACAACAACAACCAAAACCAGCGATCCCCGTGGAAGCGGATATTGCCTACCTTTCCTATGGTAGGGAAGGTCGCTACACGGGAGACAATAACCCCTTCGCCCCCCTTTTATATTCGGCTACGGAGGAAGAGCGTAGCGAACTGGAGCAGAAAGAGCGTATGCTACGTGCCCAGCTGCAGGCCGTAGTTGATAAGCTGAAGGAAATAAAGAAGAGGGATTTAGAGCAGGCAACAGCCGCCCTACAGCAAAAGCAGCAACAACAACAGAAGCCGCAGAAAAAGCAGCAGCAACAACAACAGCCACAGCAGCAGAAACAGCAGCAACAACGACAGCCGCAACAACAGCAGCAGAAACAGCCGCCGCAACAGCAGCAGCAACAACAACAGCCGCAGCAGCAGAAGCAGCAGCAACGTCCTAAAAAGGAGAAAGTGCCACCCATCTTCACCTATACCACGGCCCTACGAGAGACCATCGATCTCTGTAAGTATGCTATTGGTGTAGGCAATTTTGAAATCAAATGTTTAGGCCAAAAACGCTATGCTGTTCGGTGCAAGACACTGGAGCAGCATAAGCGTATAAAAAGCTTATTAAAGGAGTCCACAACGGAGTTTTTCTCCTTCACGCTGAAGGCCGAGAGGTTGCGGACAATGCTCCTTAAAGGCGTGGAGTCGATTGCAGACCCCGAGGAAATGCTCTCAGAGCTCAAAGAGTTCGAGAGTGACGACCTCAAATTCGTGGGGGTTAAGTCATTCACTACGGTGAGCTCCCGACGGGAGAAGCGAGTTATTCCCTTCTTCTTGGTACAGCTCACACCCAGCAGCAAGCTGGAGAGGTTAAGGACTATCACCACCTTAGCGTCCCAGACTGTCACATGGGAAACATTAAAGAGGAGCGGAAACATTTTGCAATGTATCCGCTGCCAAAGGTTCGGGCACGCCGCGTCGAACTGCGAAATGCAGCCTCGATGCGTAAAGTGTGTAAAGAACCACAAGAACGAGGAATGCGACCTTGGGAAAGACAAGGTGGCGGATAGAGAGCAGCTCGAGGGTGTCTTGTGTAGGAACCGAGGGCACCCTGCAAACTATCGGGGATGTCCTAAGTTCCAGGACATCAAGAAAGAAAACCTGGCCCGTAAGCAGAAGGTCGAGGAGAAGCGTCCCTCGGGTCGCTTCCAAACACCAGCCGCCACATCCCAATTGACCTACGCCCAAATGGCGGCAGGTTCGGGAAAGACGGTACAAAAGCCCATGACTGTTCCTAAAGCCCCAGTGCCTGTCTCTAAGGCACCGGTGGCCGAGGTGGATGTCTGTTCGATCTTGCTGGCAATCCAAGGGCAGATTGGGCAGCTCCAGCAACAGATCCTGGAGACGGCGACCCGAGTAGATAGTATCTACTCGCTTCTGCCGGGCCTAGCGCACCTAAGGTCGTGATGGGTACGCTGGTAGAAAGGCCCTTGAAGATCCTGTCGGTGAATGTAAATTCACTGATAAGGATCGAGCGACGAGCCGTACTTTTTAACCTGTTGCAGGACGAAAGCCCCGATGTACTCTTGGTTAGCGAAACAAAGCTAAACCAGAAGCACAAAATCCGGCACTGTTCTTATAGAATAATTAGAAGGGACCGACCCAACGCTATTCAAGGCGGTGGAGTTGCGATCTTTATTAAAAACAATTTTAAACATAAAGTCATATATAGCGGTGAAGTACGGAGGTTCCAGGTGCTAGAGGCCTGTATTGTGTGCATTCCTCTCCGAAACGGAAAGAGAATGTACATTGTATCAGCCTATGCACCTGAAGCACCTCAACCCAATATTTTTATCGCAGAGCTCGAGACACTTTTTCGATCTCTGCGCTTAAACTCGGTAGAAAACTTCTACATTCTGGCCGGCGATTTAAATGCCAAACATGGTGATTGGGGAAATAACATTCCCAACACTAGGGGGAGCCTACTAAGCCATTGGTGGGTTCTTCGCAGCATTGAATATAGAGTCAAGTTGCTCGCAACGGATAGTCCGTCGTATCCTAGGAGCGGCTCCTATCTGGATCTCATGCTAATGGACTCTCGACTGAGACTGGCAGACACGAACGAATGGTCTATTAACTGTCTACGGACCATTGTATATGACGGTGACCATTGCGGACTATGTGCCGTGATCACAGTACCTGACGAGTTCGCGGAGATGGCAGAGTGTGTCCAAACGCACCCCTACGATTACAGTAGGGTGTGCTGGCCGCGCTTTGCCAATTCCCTGACGAGAGCGCTCACTTCGAGCGCCTCCTTTCCACCGCCTAATAGGAACATGTCAAACTACGAGATTGACAGGTATCTCAAACAAATGGACGATGTCATTAAACAGACAATGAACAGTACGATACCACGCCAAAGACAGCACGATACCACAAACGTATACCGAAACGCGACAATCGACGCACTGCACAGACAAAAAAGTAGACTCCTGACAAGACTCAAACTCTTGTACAGGCGGTTTACCGACAGACAAAACTCGGAGGTCAGGACACTGAAGTCACTGATTAAAAATATCCAACAGTTAATCAAGGAAAATTACAGAATATCTGTAAGTTTGCATTGGAACAACAGAATTCGTGCTGTAAAATCCAACAGCGCGAGTATGTTCCCGCAAATAAATAAAATATTTCGGAGAAACAATCAGAATGACATTCAGGATCTAAAGCTTCCGAGAACGTCAGACAATGAACGCTTGCTACGAACAGTTAGCATCGATCCGGAGAGCGCCATCCTGGATGACGACTTCTTCGTGATCGAGGATCCTCAGGAGAAGGTGGCGACAGTGGGAGCTGTCTTCCAGGAAGTGTACAAGGTGAATGATAGTATTCGCCCGAACCACGACCTGGAAGATAGAGCCCTGCTTCATCACTTCTATCTACGAAATGATATCGATCATTGGCGATCAGAGAACCTTGGTTTTACAGGGTTCAATGAAGATTTCATGGCAAACAATGTCATCGCCAATGAGGGGGTTAATACCCTGTTCATATCGACGGAAGATCTTCAGATGATCTTCGAGTCATTGAGGAAGAAAAAATCCGCGGGAGTCGACGGTATATCCAATGTTGTGCTTAGGCACCTTCCGCCAGTGGCTGTAGAGAGGTACACCATCCTGTTCAACAATGCACTGAATAATGCATATTATCCAGTGCACTGGAAGACAGCGGTGGTGCAACCAATTCCCAAGAGGGGTAAAGACACATCTAACCCGGAAAATCTCCGGTCAATAAGTCTCCTTCCGAGTATCAGCAAGGTCTTCGAGAAGGTGATCCATAGGGCCCTGTCTAAATGGGTTGAGGACAATAAAATCATCCCGGATAACCAATTCGGTTTCCGAGCGGGGCAGGACACTATTCATGCCGCGTCGAAGCTGGTATCGGATGTCCAATGGAATAAATGCAAGAACCAATGCACGGGTGCCTGTCTGATTGACTTGGAAAAAGCCTTCGATACCGTATGGTCAGAAGGTCTTTATTACAAGCTCAGTCGGCTGGGCATAAGTAAACCACTGCTATATCTGATTTTTGACATGTTAACAGGTAGAAAGTTCATAGTGAAAATTGCCAACGTGACTTCTACCCAAACATTTGAAATCAAAAATGGACTGCAACAGGGTACGGTAAATTCGCCGATCCTTTTCAGCATTTACCTAAGCGATCTGATAGTTTCTCTTCACCATTCAATAGCGTACGCAGACGACCTAATCGCGTACAGATCAGGTCCAACGATCGAAGTCATTGTCACTCTCTTGCAGCGTGACTTCGGAAAAATTCAGCAGTATTGTGATGACTGGAAGTTGAAAATCAACTTCCAGAAATCAGAATCTATATTGTTCAGAACGCCTTTGTCTAGGGCATCTCGGGACACTAGAAAAAACTGGCGCAGGTTCTTAATTTTAGGACCGGATGGGCGTCCACTGGCGAAACAAAGTGTGGTCAGATATCTTGGGATCGTGCTGGATCAGTATCTATATTTTGACAAACATGTAGATGCTGCTCTGGCAAGGGCCCGGGGCGCTTTCGCTCTGACAAGATGGCTGTTTCATAGCAGCCAACTTGATTCTAGGGTGAAGGTAATCTGCTACATGGCCTAATCAGGCCCATGGTTGCCTATGGATGTCCCGTCTGGTTCAATGTGAGAGCCAGCTTAATGGAAAGGATTCGGGTGTTTGAGAGACAATGTCTCAGGATGTGTCTGGGGCTACACAGGACACCCGAATCTGAGTACACGAAATTTTACCCGAACGAGGTCTTATACAATAGGGCCAGGATTGTACGGATAGATAATTTTTTGATCAAACTGATTCGAAGCCACGTTGCGAGAGCAATGACTTCGGTCAATAGCCTGATCTTCGGGGCTTACTACCCCAACGATTTATATCACGAGAGAGTGCGCCTTAATGGCTTTGTGCCGCCAGAAGCATTCCTCTATTAAGATAGATGTGGGCTGATCCAGGATAGATTGGCGGTACCGCTAATCTTCCACGTGGGTCGCAATTCCGTGGAACGGCGATTCCTCTACGAACCCGATGTTGCGCTCCGTGAGCCCGAGCGCCTCAGGTTGTGTAGATCGGTCTCACGCCGGGATCGAGGAGACGTAGTCCGACAGCATCAACGCTTTTGGTGGCTGGAGAGAGCTACGTCAGTGGACACTTTGAGAGCTTCAGCCTCTTCAAGGCATGGTCTGCCTAACAGCAATGGCAGGCTTACATAGGCTAGGGTAGGGTAAGGTAGGGTAGGGTAGGGTAGGTAGTAGTAGCGTAGTATGTATTAAAAAAAAAAAAAAAAAAAAAAAAAAAAAAAAAAGATATATATATTAAATATTTATTATGTATATAACTTATATATATATATTTTAGTTAAGGTAGAATAAGTTAGGTTTAGTTACATAGTTACATTAAGGTAGGCTTACGTTTCATATATAATACAAAAAATGATCATATGCTAAGTTTTTAATAAAAAACATTTTTCTTAGCTTAAGCTAGATATAGTAATGTTAGTGGTAAGTTGATATAGTAGTCGAAAGACATAGACTTAAGTTGTTACGTCTATTTTAGAGTGTCCGCCTAGGGCCAGTAAGATATCTAGATTGTTAAGATAGTTAAGCTAGTTTTTAAGCATTTTTGTCTAGGGTAGGATAGATCTAAGAAATTATGAATAAAAATGAATTAAAAACTAAACTAAAAACGTCTATAAGGTTCGAAGAATATTCTACATGAGAAGTGTTTACAACAACTTAATGGGAAATGGCATAACTTATTCTCTTAGACCAGCAAATAATTTCGTAGTCCCAAGAGCTAGAACAGAATACTTCCGACGCAACACTACTATTGTAGATTCACACTTATACAACAGACAGTTGTATATGCAATAGTGTTGGCATTGACAGGTTCCTTAAAAATCTAAAAGACTGGCTATTATCCAGATCAGGTGTAGAGGATCTCTTTGTAATATTAACATAACAAAGTTACTGCTTGGTAAAAATTAATTTGACTAACTTTAACCCATTCTTAAATTCATAACTTGCCAGCCGAATCATCTCGAAACTCTCAGCTTTACTTCACCATTTTCACTTTTTCTTTTTTTTCGTATCTTCTTTGTTTTTTGTTGCTTTCACGTCTCGCCGCTCCCTATAACGAACATGATAGGTCTGTTCCCGTACCTGACAAAAACAGTCCAAATCTACGAAAAACTACGAAAGTCTGTTCCCGTACTCCAAAAATTCACACTTTTGGACAAAATAGAGCGCTCTCGAGAGAGTAAAAATTTTCCCCATGCTGCGAATTTCAACCCAAGAAATTTATGTGGGTAGTTTGGCACAGCTTTGTGAAATCAGCTGATTTCCGTCATTCCGTCATACGACAAGAGCTCAATTTTATATTAAAATTCTTTTGTGCATTTTTAAGATGTGCATTTTTAAGATGTGCATTGTCTCTATATGGCGTTATTAAATGATGAATGGATATGCTGAATCATCTAATAAATAGTAATCTGAAAATAATATGTATGTTTTTTCAAATTAGTATGTTGCACCTGCTAACGAATCCAAGAATGTATCAAATTCAAACATATGTTTTTGACATTTAAAATGTGTGCAACTTTTTTGGTTCAACGCGTTCCCGTACGTTTTTGTGTTTCCACTTCTCTTTGAGAGAATTTCATCCCCACTCTTGGAAATATGAGAATCTGTGAATTTCTGCCCAAAAAGTACGGGAACAGACCTGATATTTTGTCCAGCGCACTTTAAACTGGGATTATCCCCACTAAGTGCTTAAACTAACTTTCATTTCAATATATCATTCATGGTTAAATAATTCAGTTAGATTCCTTAATAAAATAATGTTAAATGTACGACTATTGTAACTAAAATGTAAATTATTATTGTAACTGAGAATTGTATTGTAGAAACAACTAGTTTTAAGACCGACTGAACTAAAATGTAATGAAAATTAAATGAAATGAAATGAAATAAACTTCAAACTAGAACAAACTTTATTCTTGGTAAGGTGCTCGGACACTCGCTCATCTTCCCCTCTTAAAAGGGATGTCAGGGGTTTCGTTATTTTCGCATAGTCTTTGATGAAGCGGCGATAATAGCCTGACATGCCTCAAAAGGATTGAAGGTCTTTGAAGGTTTTAGCGCCTGGAATATTGACAATGGTCTGTGCTTTCTTTGGATTTGTCTTAATTCCATTTTTACCTATAATGAATCCGAGGAACCCAATTTCTTCTTGAAAGTCTTATGATACTATCCTTAAGTAACTTGTTGATCTGCTTGTTGACTTCTTCATTTAACGAAGTAATAGGTGTTTTTTATTATGCCACATGATCCACTCAGGATGGCATAATAAAAAACACCTATTATGCCATCCAGATCCTATCCGGAGTGGATCATGTGGCATAATAAAAAACACCTAATAAAAAACACCTATTAGGTCCTAATATGATCCACTCAGGATCACGAGACATAATAAAACACTACAGATCAACGAATAGCCAGCTAGACATTTCGCTTCGTTCAGTTCTGTCAAAGATCTGACATTTGAAAACCAAATAAACAAACAAATTGGAGATGGAAGCAGCTGCTATTGAGGTAAATTGCGTTTATTTGTTGAATTTAAAAGGTTAATATTTGTATTACAGTGGTTATTGGAAAGTGACACGGACAGTGAAGAAAGCAGCACACCTGAATATTCATTGCTGCATGAAGAAGTAACCGATTTCTCGGTCGAAATTTAAATTACGTTTACATGTTTACCTTTTTTTGTCCACCTGCTCCATTTCCACTTCACAATAAAAACAATCTTTGATATTTAAGTGTGGAATTGCCATATCAAAGAAAATGTTTCTTTTCATTCAAATTTGATACGATCGATTTAAATGCTGATGATAATAATTTGTATCGATATACACCAATCGGGGGTAATATTTCCCCAATAGACTTAAGAGTTTTAGAAATGTAAGATAATACACATATTATAGCATTTTGAGTACAATTACTCGATACGGAAGCGAAAATTGCTTAAACAAATCCTGTCCACAATTTTATATGTTCATCAGGCAATGATTCTCCTAATTTGAATGCGAAACCAGTGGGAAATAGTGTAAACTCACTTTCACTCAAACTCGGATCTTGAAATTGATCCAGATAAAGAGCTGGTTCACGTGTTGTTATTGTAATACATGTAAACCATGATCCGGATAAGATCTGGATGGCATAATAAAAAACACCTATTATTAATAATATTAGGTGTTTTTTATTATGCCACATGATCCACTCAGGATCACGAAACATAATAAAACACTACAGATCAACCAGCCAGCTTGACATTTCGCCTCGTTCAGTCCTGTCAAAGATCTGACATTTGAAAACAAAATAAACAAACAAATTGGAGATGGAAGCAGCTGCTATTGAGGTAAATTGCGTTTATTTGTTCAATTTAAAAGGTTAATATTTGTACTACAGTGTGTATTGGAAAGTGACATAGACAGTGAAGAAAGCAGCATACCTGAATATTCATTGCTGCATGAAGAAGTAACAGATTTTTTGGTCGAAATTTAAATTACGTTTACATGTTTACCTTTTTTTGTCCACCTGCTCCATTTCCACTTCACAATAAAAACAATCTTTGAAATTTAAGTGTGGAATTGCCATATCAAAGAAAATGTTTCTTTTCATTCAAATTTGATACGATCGATTTAAATGCTGATGATAATAATTTGTATCGATATACACCAATCGGGGGTAATATTTCCCCAATAGACTTAAGAGTTTTAGAAATGTAAGATAATACACATATTATAGCATTTTGAGTACAATTACTCGATACGGAAGCGAAAACTGTTTAACCAAATCCTGGCCACAATTTTATATGTTCATCAGGCAATGATTCTCCTAATTTGAATGCGAAACCAGTGGGAAATAGTGTAAACTCACTTCCACTCAAACTCGGATCTTGAAATTGATCCAGATAAAGAGCTGGTTCACGTGTTGTTATTGTAATACATGTAAACCATGTTCCGGATAAGATCTGGATGGCATAATAAAAAACACCTATTATATATTATTATATTATATAATATTATTATATTATATATATTATTATATTATATATATTATTATATTATATAATATTATAATTATAATAGGTGTTTTTTCGAAAAGTTGAATAAAGCAATGCTGCGTTATTTCTATGTTTCCTCCTACTGAATTAGCGTATAAGTTTTTTCCATTCGGAGTGTCTATCGGATCTTGTGTCTATTAAACATTTAAGTAAGTGTCTGCTCCTCGCAACGTGCTCAAAGTATGGAAGCGAAGAGCTTTTCAGTCTAAAAGATAAACGTCGTTTAGTTGTTCCGGTAAATCAAGGCTAGTGCTTTCGTCCAGGTCAGTATAGCTAGTTAATGTCTGTTCATGGTTTTGGTCTTCTTGGCTTATCATACTCTCATATTCTTTCGAATCCTGTCTGTTTTGATCGGATTCTTCTATATGATAAACCCGTTGCATTTCGTAAGGCTGATAAATTTGCTGAGAGTGTTGGCGTTTTTGAGGGATTGGAGGATTTCGAGGTCGATTTTGGTAATTCACATTTCGCGATTCAACCGAATGGTCCATTTCCATCGGTTTTCGAGGAAGTGGCCGTTGGTCAGGTGGTAACTTTCGTGGTTGATATGTTCGTGGTTCAAATGTATCATAATCGAGTTAAAAATTTGTCATCCCTATATATGTAACGCCTCTGTTATTAGTCTAGTTATTAGTTCAATCATGTCGCTATCGTTTCGTATGGTTGTCGGGGCGGAAGTGGAAGGAGGAGGATTAGCATCTTCTTGAGGTGCTTGTAGACGAGATGGTCTAATTAAGTTACTTGGATTTGACATTTTTATTTTTAATATATTTTTGTTTTGTTCGTCGACAACCGAAATTAGAAATTTGGTTGGAGCAATGAATAATAACAATTAATTAAGAATATAATGATGATATGATATGATAACAGTTTCAAGTTCAATTCAAATTTGATAATGATTGATTAATTAATATTCATAGTAATAATTCAATTATTGAGGATAGAATTTGTTATTAAAATAAATTCAACCAATAATGAATCTAAGTCAAAAAAATTGTATGGCTTACAGAAAGATGACTGCGGTTGCTATTATTTGCATCACTTTGTCGGGTTTCAGGGTTTCGGGAACTGTTGAACTGCTGGGTGTCGGACAGGGCGGCTGTCAACAATGTCTGGACTCCTTTTTGTCCTTTTTTTTATATATATAGGGCTACTAAGGAGCCTCTTTTCCCTTACACAAACACTATTGTAACTTTTTCCACAGAGGCCTGATGTCCACTTTCAATTTAATTTATGTGGTGCTTGGTTGACACGATTTCACAACATTAGTTCTCAGTTCGGTTTTCTCTTTATCTTCTCACTTGGTTATCGCGAGAGGAATGTTAAATTGCTTGATTTTACGCGCACCGAATTAGATTCATGGAGATCAACTAGTATTTCACGCACTCACGCACTTTATCTAACTTGGTTGTCGTTATTTAAACGCGTTATTCAACTTGCCCTTCTGCTCGTGCGCCAGTTATGAGAAACAAAGTAGATATTTAAAAAAAAAATAATATTTTTTCCTCTAGGCACCTTTATTGACCGTAATTAAAGACTGATAACTCAAGACTAAAAGCTACTCGATACTTTACATGCATTTATTTATATATTTATTTATTATTATTCATCACATGATACTTAATGTTAGGGTCGAGATGCTGCACTCGCTTCGATTGCTTACTCATGTGTATGTTGCAGTCGCTTCGATTGCTTACTCAGGTGTTTAGTCGTTAGGTGTATAGGACGGAAATTGGGTCGTGTCAATGAATTGCGCATGCAATACAGGAAGGCGATCGATTTTCCGTTAACTTGTATATGCAATCAGTGATCAGTGATCAGATGAAAATGATATCGAAGAAATATACACATATGTATGTATGCTGAAAAGAAAAAAACAAAGAACTTAAAAATATTTCAGTATGCTTCTCACGCAAACAAGTAAGAATACATAAATAAATTAAACATAAATGAAATACACTTGCGATAAAAAATTAGGAAACACATGATTGAAAATGAAATGAAATATCTTGCTACAATTGACTTTAAAAATCTAACAATTCAAAAGAACTTAATAATCATCAAAAAAATAAATGGATTGTCTTTCTTTTTTTCAAATATACGGTAATTGAGGAAAAATTGGGACGCGCTTATGTTAAGTCTAAATGACTTTCTACAAGCAATTGATGTAGTTGTACTATGTGAAACAAATATAAAAAAGGGAGAGAATAATCTATACAAAATTGACGGTGTCGAAACGAGTCGTATAATCGATTAGAAGCAAAAGGTTACTAATTTTTTTTTGCTATATTTCTCAAGGACAATATTATTTATGACAGAATGGAAAATGAATACACCTCATACGAATGCATCGCTCTCAATATTACACGCGGAATCTTCTCAGCTACATTAATATCAGTATATCGACCGCCTAATTCAAACTGTACCAGATTCATATACATACATATATACTCAGCAGAAATGAAAAAACAAGCATTAATAAAAATAGGCGACATGAACATTAATTGCAAAAATCGTTGTGATCGCGTAGTGAATAATTATCTTTCTGCGAAAGAGCTCACAAATCCGATATTTTCAGACAATCGACTGGACATATCTAAGTAGAATATAATCGTATTCTCATTCATCATCTTGCACAAAGTATCGAAACTTTCAACTAGGATCAACTAAATTAATTTACTGAAGTGAACGACTTCTATAACTAATTTGCAAATATTTTTTACCAATTTAACGACAGAAGCAACAGTGATCAGAGACAAAAAAAAAAGATAAAAAAACGAACAAAACTGGATAAATAAGTACCTTAGGGACCTACGTATGAAAAGAAAGAAAACTGTACCGAAGGTTCAAAAATAATCGTAGAAACGAGGACTATGAAAGGTAATTTAAGAAATTACGATATGAACTGAACAAAAAGATTAAAAATGCAAAGACAAAATAATACAGAGAACAATTTCAAAAAGCGAATAAAGATCATAGAGAAACATGGAAAATTGTTAAAAAAATAATAGGTAAAAAAGACTAGCCTAGATGATGTACTATCTAAAAGTTTCGCAAATGAAGAATTACCTAACAATCTGGCAAACACATTTGCAAAGAAACTTTCATCGGACATTATCGAAACTATGCATCAATGTCAATATAAATCCTGTTCTAGTTATAGGCCCAGAGCCTGCAAAGATCAATATATTTTGGAGATGTCATCGCACGAGAAATTGAAAATATTCTTAATGCCCTAAAAGATAATAAATCAGGAATAGATGGAATAATATCAAAGGCAAGAACAATACAAGAACCCTATCTAATGTATCAGCGAAATTGGTAAATATGAGCTTAGACCAATGTACCGTTCCAGATATAATAAAGACCTGAATTGTACGTCCCATTTATAAAAATGGAAGGGAAAATGACATGGCGAACTACAGGCCAATTTCCATACTCTCTGCCGTAAGCAAAGTATTAGAGGAAGTGGTAGCTGGTAAACTGTATGAGTACGTTGAAAAATACAACATTCAGGAAAAGAGCCAATATGGCTTTCAAAAGAAGAAAAGTGCAAGTCGGCTCCTTGGAGACTTCACAAATAGAATATCTGACAGTCTTAATAAAAATCACAACTTTATTTAGAAAAGCAAGAAAGTAGTTTGAATTTTTTCAAGGTCCTTCGAGCCGGATTAGCCAGAACAGTGAAAAGTTATTTGTTAAAATTGGTGCTAGACCAATATAATAATCAGACAGTGAAAATAAAAGATGAGTGAAATCGAAGAAATCGCGTTGAATCAAACGAGAATAACGGAAGAGTTCATCGATTGTGGACTAACTCCAAGAAAGATGGAGAATCTCGATACTCTGTAGAGTACTTTACAAGACGACTCGAGCAGTTAGAACAGCACTGGACCAATTTCCAAATAAATAATGGGTACTTTGCAAAAAGGTATTTTTGCCAATTTGAAGCGAGGTATCTCGAGATTAATCATACTTTCAAGGCAAAATTGAAACTAATCAGGAAAAATACCCAACCTACGCCAATGTCACTATCAGGCGATGCCGACATTCAAGAATCACGGTCAGCGCACGTAAGACAAGGACCAATTCAAGATCAACAATCAACGAGATCCGATCCAGAAAGAACTGAAGTGTCAACTAATATCAAGAAGATTTAAAAAGTTGTATCTGATTAAAAATAACTTTATAGCAAATTTATCAAGATGCTTATATTCAACTTAAGGAAGCAGAACAACGACAGCAATAACAAGTGGCAATAGCTCCACAAGCTGCAACACATCGTGAAATCAAACTGCCATCATTCCGGCATACCATCATTTAGCGGCAAGTATGAAGAGTGAACATCATTTTGGTAACTCTTTGTTCGATTAGTTCACGAGAACGGATGTTTAAGCGATATTGAAGGAATTCAATATTAAAAAGGCAATCTAAAGGGAGAAGCAGCAAGGATTGTTAACCATTTGGCACCGACATCAAGCAATTATGCAGCAGCTATAGAACTATTAACTAAGCGGTTTCAAAATCCAGCATTATTGATCAACAACTACATTCAAAAATTTCTTACCTTGACACCAGTTCTAAATGAAAATGCGCTCGATTTGAAAACAATCATGGACATGTCAAAGGAGATGTTGTATGGTATCAAAAATTTAGGGGTCGACGTGAGCTCCTGGGACCCATTAGTGATTCAGTTGTTATGTCCGAAACTTGACCCTGAATCAAGAAAATTATATCAACAAGCAAGAGGAATTTCAACAGAAATTCCTAAACTAAGTGAATTTTTTTGCTTCATTGTAAGTAGATTCCGAGGATTAGAAGGCATCTGTGAATTCAATCTGTGAATTATATCGTTGACAGGTACGAAAAACCATTTGACTACAGTCACTCAGTCGAAATGCGTTGTGTGCGGCGAATCTCATCAATTGTATTAATGCAAAAGGTTTTTAAGTATGAAGATGAAAACCAGATTGGATGTAGTCCAAAAGTCGAAACTGTGTTTCAACCGTTTGCGAGATGGACATACGGCGAGGGAATGTTTGACGAAGAAGGGTTGCAAAATATGCGCACAACAGCATAATTCCTTACTCCACGTCCCTCGAGGTGAAGGTACTACAGTCCCGGTGATAGGAAGAACATCAAACGAAGAAGAGTCTACATCAACAGGAATCGCTACCGCATATTATGGTAATAGGATGGTATTACTAGCTACAGCCATGGTGAACATATGCGCTGGAGAACAAGTTAGACTTGTACGAGCTCTGATTGTTCAAGGTTCTTTATGTTGGAACAAAGATTCGCAAGATATGAGATATCTTCTCCAATTTCATGCGAGAATATATTAAACTGGGATACATGGAGGAGGCATCAGAAAGTTATATTGGGGAAAAATATTATCTTCCACATCATGTGGTGAGAAAAAAATGACAGCACTACCACCAAACTAAGAGTGGTATTTGACGCTTCCGCCAAGACAACGTCTGGAGAATCACTTAACAGCATTTTGATGACCGGTCCCATAATTCAAAAGGATTTATTTTCCTTGCTACTTCGATGGAGGTCGTTTCTTCACAGCTGACATCGGAAAAATGTATCATCAGATTTTTGTCTGCCAGGAGGATTGAAACTTATAACGTATCTTGTGGAGAGAAAACTCCAAGGATCGGATCAAGGAATACGTTCTCAAAACCGCCACATATGGCACATCATCCGTACCGTACTTGGCAATTAAAACGCTATGTCAGCTAGCTGAAGACGAAAGGCAAGAGTATCCACGGGCAAGCAAAACATTGCTTGAAGAATTCTATGTAGACGATTGTCTGGGAGGTGCAAATTTCTTAAGAGAATGTCAAGATCTGCAAAGGAAATTGATGCAACTACTTTGGAAGGGTGGTTCCAACTTACGGAAGTGGACATCAAATAATACAGCATTCATAAAGGTATTGCCAAAAGAAATAACTGAATTTGAGCCAGACTATAACTTTGATAGTGATACAACGGTTAAATTTTTGGGACTAAAATGGTGCCCAAACACAGACGACTTCTAATTTAAGATCAATTTCTCGTCATTCAGCACAAAGGGTACCAAACGAGCAATATTGGCAAAATCTTTGATCCTTTCGGTTGGTTATCGCCAGTAACTATCAAAGCAAAGATTCTTATTCAAAATCTCTGGCTTTTGGGCATCGATTGAGATGAGGATGCTCTAATGAAGATTAAAAATGAATGGAATGAATTCAATTCAAGGCTATCATCACTTCAAAGGGTAAGAATTCCACGATGGATGCAGCAAATGGAAGGCGCCCACATAAAGTTACATGGATTTGCAGATGAATCAGAATCAGCGTTTGCAGCGGTGGTGTATCAGAAGGTTATTTATCGTGGTTCTGCTACAATAAGCCTCATTGCATCCAAAACAAGGGTGGCACCTTATGCGCAGCAGCGCTACTTACGAAACTAATGAAGTACATCAGAGAGCAATTGGACATCAATTATACCAAGGTTTTCGCATGGTCCGACTCTACCATAGTATTGTACTGGTTAAAACAACAAGTGAAATGAACACATTTGTCGACAACCGAGTATCATATGTGCACCAACATTTTAAGGGACAGTGGAGGTTTGTTCCCATAAGAGAGAATCCTGCTGACATTCCGTCTAGAGGATCATTTGGAGATACCCTAGTTGAAAATTCAACGTGGTGGAGCTGTCCAGGGTGGTTGAAGAAGGATCAACAATATTGGCCAGCTGACAATTCCATAGTGGAAGTGAAAGAAATGCCTGAGACTCGAAAATCTCACGCTTGTCTAGCGATGCATCCCAGCAATCCTTCAAGGACAAGTACGACATTTATCTAATGTTTTCATCATTTTCGAAACTTCAACGCGTAAGTGCATAGTGTCTGCGGCTTAAATCCAATTGCCAACGGGGCAAGAGACATGAACCATTACTTTATGTCAGGTTAACCATAAAGGAACTACTGAAAACAGAAAGAGCGCTTGTTAGGGGCGCTCAACGAAGTTTTTCTGAAGATATAAAGAGCCTCATTGCAAATAAAGCAATCAAATCGAACAGCAAGATATCATCACTGAATCCGTTCATCGACGCCAGTGCGATATTGCGAGTGGGAAGTCAGTTGAATCATGCTCACTTATCAGTTGATCAGAAGCATTCTATGATTCTGTCATCATCGCACCCGCTGACATCATTAATCATAAACAAGACCCATATCGATACGCTTCACGATGGAGTGAAACTAACTCTGAACCACATTCGGAGAAAATTTTGGATCATCCGAGGAACAAACACTGTCAAGGCAACAATAAATCAACAACAAACTCACTTCTGATTTAACCACGGATGGGTTTATGGCAGCATTGCGACGTATGATCAGCAGAAGAGGATCTATAAACCATCTATACAGCGATAATGAAACGAATTTTATTGGGGCAAACAATACTATTGACGCATTACAATCCACGCTAACCGAAAATGCGATCCAGTGGCATCTCATTCCACCGGGAGCTCCACATTTTGGTGGACTCTGGGAAGCAGAATTTAAATCAGTTAAATACCATTTGAATCGCATAATAGGAGAGCAAAAATTAACATACGAAGAGATGAATACCATTCTGTTGCAATTAGAAGGATGCTTGAACTCAAGACCACTCTGACCATTTACAGACAACATTGAAGATCTAGATGCATTAACACCGGGTCACTTCATTATTGGATCACCACTGATAGCACCACAGCATGATGTCATTCTGGATATGGCAGAGAGTAGTTTAAAAAGGTTGAAGTTAATTCAAGAACTTAAACAAGATGTTTGCAAACGTTGGTACGAGGAATACATAAACAAGATGCAACAGCGATACAAGTGGAAGCAACCCGCAAAGAATTTGAAGCCTGGGCAAATGGTGCTGTTGAAAAACGAGCTTCTGACACCAACAAAATGGCCTCTAGACAGAATAATTGAAGTGCACAGCGGGATTGATGGGCTTATCAGAGTAGTATCAGTAAAAACAGAGAAGGGAACATTCAAGCGGCCAATAGCCAAGGTGTGTTTACTGCCAAACGAAGAAAATAACATGAAGTCTGATAATAACATATTACATTCCTCGAATCAGTCATCCAGGAGGCCCAAGAGGAAGCTGAGAGATAAAAACCAAACACCAAGCTTCTCTACTGCTCTTGTGATTCTGTCGTTATTTGCATACGTCATGCCGGGGGCTACAAGATATACAATAACACACCCGGAGACTGGATTATTTGTGGAACAAATTGGAACAGCCAAAATTCAACGAGGAGAGCTACGTACGAGCGTTCGATTTCCAATCACAGACATCTTACGGGATCAAGTTAACATGAACAAGACGAGAGATCAAATGGCTGAGTTGTGCAACAAGGCGAAATCATTAACAAAGGAGAGTCAATGCGATGAATTGATTCATCACATGGAAGAAGAATGGAAGAACGTACTTTCAATGTTCAACAGACTTCAAGTAACACTTTTGCGAAGGCAAAAATTAGGATTACTAGGAACCATTCTCACCTCAACCACTCGAGAAGAAGTGTTTTTAAAAAACACGGGAGTAAACGATGAAGTATACCATGACATCGAGGACCTAGACAACAAGCAGTAGGTCTTGATAAAAAGTAGCAAAACAAATAGTAAGATCATGTTGTCTGCAATATCCAGTGTGAACGAGACGGAAGCTAGAATCAACATCTTTACAAGAAAGCTGAATGCTGGTCTAGAGGAGATTAACAAGATGGAATCTTGGTACATCATTGTTGACGAGAATAAAATAAATATACATGTAATGAACGCATATCTAATTGCACTTAGCTACATGCGAGAAATCGAAACGAAATTAAATAAGTTGCTAAATGCATATCTTAAACCTAGTCATTTGTTCGAGTTCTTGTCACACAAGAGCATGGAGGAAATCATTAAGAAGTGCCCAGAGATGAAGGTATTACCAGATCCAAAGGACAAACTAAAGATGTTCTCAACTTCAACAGAGCTTTCAGTAGCTGGATACTTCATGATCAGCGATGCCAATGAATATGACCTGATTAAACCTAACACTGTTCCTGAAAAGATCGAGGAGCAGACATTTCGAGAATTACAACTACAGCAGTCGGTGCTTGGAGTCAACTATTAGAGGTATTTCGAAATACTACTGGAAGATATAAGCAAGGCACCAACTCTCAATGAAACAACATATGTACATCCTCCGGCCATTAATATTTCACAGTATTGAGCAGAGTGAGGATTGTATTGTCCAGCAATTGTATAAGAAACTAACTTTCAAGCGATGTTCATCTAGGACGCTAAGAATAACACACACTGTATGGAAGGAATTGTGAATACGCAACTCCTGGATGTTCGTTACACCCGAAACAACTACTGTCTTTGTAAACTGTGGACCTACTCGAGAAGAAGTGTTTTTAAAAAACACGGGAATCATTTCCATCACTTCAAATTCATACGATTGGAAGCGAAATTAATCAAAGAAAGGAGAATAATGATGCACTTTAGCAAATCAATTACTACTATAAGCACATCGTTATCACCTCAAATTCCGGTTTATTTTAAAAATGAGACCGTCATCCAAATTAACAAAGACGTGACTGAGATTTCCAATTTCAATTAACAAGAAGTAGTCGAGGCGCTTAACCATAACTTAACACGACCATAACTGGAAGAAAATCAAAGAGCATCAGTATTGGACAATTGGGCTTTGTTCAATGTTTGCAGCCGCCATTGTTGTCATTTGCCTATTGGCTGTTGTCCTTAAGTACGGCAAGTGTCCAACTAAAAGCTCTACCAACATCGAACTGAAAGATCAAAACCACATTCGGAGTAGTAAAATTGAGATCAATTGGGCAAAACAGTTTTTGGCCTTTGCTTAAGCTAGCAATATTTGTTATTTTGTGGTACAAGTTGTCGTGCTGAGGCGGGCAATTTTTTTTGTAGAAAGTACACATTAATTTAAAGAATTCAAGTAGTTTGATTTTTTTCAGTGGCTATGTACCATTTTGAACAGCACATTTGCGTGAGTGCAAAGCAAATAACGTCTTTTGTACAAATTTTCCGCAACAACTACAAAAAACATGGGGGATCAAAAACAACTGGGTAACAAGAAAGAGAAAAAAGCTATAAATATTCTCACTAAGAGGAGCTCTTGGAATGATTCAGGTAACTTAAATGTAAGGCATATTGATGGGGAAAATGGATTTAAAAATAATTCATGTATTAATAGATTAAGTAAGAAAAACATATCAAGATGGACATAAAATTATTACAATAATATAATAATAATGACGTTGAATTAAAAATCGATACTGGTGCAGTGGCGCAGATGTCAATTGCGTTCCACTTAGTTTACTAAAAAAATGAAAAATTAAAGTGTTAAATGAAGGAAATAATTTTTGTGTCAACGACTACGATTTGAATTGAATAAACATTTTTGGTTCAGTTACATTAAACTGCCTTGATCCTAATTCGCACATGGAACAATCTGCTCATGCGGACCTGTAGTCAGTTTAAAACATACATAGGCTAGGGTAGGGTAGGTAGTAGTAGCGTAGTATGTAATAAAAAAGAAAAAAAAAAAAAAAAGATATATATATTAAATATATATTATGTATATAATTTATATATATATATTTTAGTTAAGGTAGAATAAGTTAGGTTTAGTTACATTAAGGTAGGCTTACGTTTTATATATAATACAAAAAATGATCATATGCTAAGTTTTTAATAAAAAACATTTTTCTTAGCTTAAGCTAGATATAGTAATGTTAGTGGTAAGTTGATATAGTAGTCGAAAGACATAGACTTAAGTTGTTACGTCTATTTTAGAGTGTCCGCCTAGGGCCAGTAAGATATCTAGATTGTTAAGATAGTTAAGCTAGTTTTTAAGCATTTTTGTCTAGGGTAGGATAGATCTAAGAAATTATGAATAAAAATGAATTAAAAACTAAAACTAAACTAACTCAGTTTAAAACATGTGTTGAATTTAATTTAATATTGTAACTCGATTAGATATAAACTCGATTACTTTGCCAAAAACAGTTGAGGAATTTACAGAAATAAATCAGGATCTTTTTTAAAGTTTAGGGGAAATTCTGGGTAGCATGAATATTGAATTAATAGAAAACTCAAAACCAGTGTTGCTCTACAAAAAACGTATTTCTTTAAGTTTAATAGAAAAATTGAAGCAGGAACTAGAAAAAAATGGTAGAAATGAAAACAATTTCGCCAGTTGATTATTCAACTGAATTAGTAAATAATTTACATTTGGTTGAAAAACATAATGGAAAGTTGCGTTGATGTCTAGATCCGAAACCTTTAAGTGCATGTAATAAAAGAGAACATTTTTTAATACCAACTATAGACGATTTTTTAAACAAATTAAAAGGAAAACATATTTTTACGGTACTTGATCTTTCATATGAAACTATGCAAAAATACAGGTAGCTCAGATTTAACAACGGTAGATACGAGTTCAATTTTTGGGTATATTCCGGGGGTAGTCGTTTTTTTTACGACAAAGGAATCGCTGCCGAGACAGGAATGGAACACCACCGAATCTTAAAACTTGTTATTGAACGGGTGCGAGCGAACAACTTTAAGTTCAATGCAGATAAAATTCAATATAGGAAAACACAAATCAAATTTATGGGGCAAATCTTAGAAAACGGGCAAATAAAGAATAAAGAAGCATATCGGATGCAATTTTAAACATGAAAAGGCCGGAAATCAAACATGATCTTATGAGAATATTATGCCTTTTTAAGTATTTAGGGTTTATACAAAATTCGTCACAGAAAATGGCCGCTTTGCGTAAATTAACTCGGAAAGGCTGTAAGTTCTATTGGACTCACGACCACAAAACTGAAATGAAAACACTTTTGAAAATGATCGCGGCTGATTCAGCTCTTGCAATCTATGACTCAAATAAACCTGTGACTCTTCAAACAGATGCATCTAAAGATGGAATAGGTTGTGTGTTAATACAGGAGGGTCATCCAGTCGCATACGCATCGTGTACATAAAGTAAATCTGAACAAAAGTGGGCACAAATCGAGAAAGAACTATTAGCAGTAGTTTTCTCTTGTCAAAGATTTCATTTTTTTTATACATATATAAAGTGACCACAAACCACTAGAGGTCCTAATAAAATGTGACATTGATGATGTTTCACCATGTTTACAAGGATTGTATATGTTTTTGTTAAAGTATCCTTTAATGCAATTAGTTTAGTAGCTGACTGCCTTTCACGCAATCAATTGTCTGATAATTCGGAATTCAGTGATTTATCAGGCGTCATTCATATAGTTACTAAATCGACTTGCTTATAAAAAGGAAACTTCAATTTGTATTTATCAGTTTAAGGCCAGGATGAAAAATACAATCGAATATGTTACGAAAGACTGGTCAACATTTGACCAGCTCGATACATTTGCAAATATAAGGATGAGCTGCACTGTGAAAATGGATCACTGATCAGTTATCCCACATGAATTGCAGCAAAGGATAAAAATGATTCATCCACATCTGGGCACTAAAAAAATCTCTTTCTTCGTCTAGAATGAAATACTTTGGACCAAGGATGCAAAATCAAATAAAGAATTTGGTCTTGTCTCTTGAAGCCTGTGAAAAATTTAGACGTAATAATCAAAAGGAATTTCGCCTGAATACCCATTCTACATAATGGCTATTGATTTATTTCAATACGCCGACCAGGGCTAAATATCCTTAATTGATTCATATTTCAATTTTATTTTTCCAAAAAACTTGTTGGTTTCCCCACAGTTATTAAATGTGATAAGGATAACAATCCATTTGGCTCCTATGAATTTGAATTATTAGTGAAAGAATATGCTCAGAGTAATGGACTTGCAGAAAAAGGGTCGCTATTACTAAGAATATTCTAAAACGATGTGTGGAATTAGGCGAAACTGACCAACATGAGTACAGAATTTTAGAATACAATTCGAGTCTAATAGCGAGTATGCATTGCTCACGATCCGAGTTATTTTTGGGAAGAGTAACAAAAAGAAAACTACCAATTTCAAACGCATTGCTTTGTCGAAACAATGTAAGGGAGCATATTGTCCAAAGTAAAATAGAAAAAAAGAAGCGAAAATAGAAATAGTATTATGATTAAAATGTTAATGGCACAACCTGCCCTAAATATTAGGGATCAAGTAATATTTAAAATTGATGAAAAAGAATGGAGCTATGGCACTGTAATGGTATCGTTAATAAAATATCATATACAGGGTGTCCCACGAGCAGTGTGCCAAAAAGCTAAAGTGTGTAGGTCTGGTCAAGACAAGAAAGAAATCGTATGGGAGGGGGGGGGTCTATTCCCTCCCGTTTAGCCGGGAGGGGCAATTTTCTAAAAAATTGACTTAATTTGGAAAAAAAAATATTAAAAATCAACAGTTACATCCACAATGCCGTGATATACTTTTTTGTAAAGCCAGTAACCTCTTCTTTCATCTTGTTTCTAAACGAAGCTGTTTTAAGGAATAGTTTTTGAGAAATTAATTTTCAAACTCAAAATTTTGGAAAAAAAAATGAAAAAAAAAAATTTCGAACTATTTTTTTTTCAAAATTATATGTAATTAAGTACTAATTTTTTTTCAAAAATTCAATTCTCTTATTAGTTTTTAGTTAAAAACAGAAAACCGGATGCAAAAATGTTTTGTAGTTTTTGAGAAATTAAAAAAAAACCCGAACCATTTTTTTCTAAGAAAAACCTTTTTTTTTGGTTTTAACGCGGCTGGACTTGTAGGCAAATTAATGTATGAAACATTGACATCTTTTTTATTATTTTTAAAATATTTGGAGTTTTATTATAATCAATTTTCAATATGATCCGCATTTTTTAGAAGGCAAAGATTATATCTCCTTCTAATGGCTGCACATAAGTCAAGCAATTTGACTCCAGCGACTTCAATCCGTTCATTCAGTCGTTCCAAAGATACTATTTCCACTTCGTAAACATAATTCTTCATGAATCCCCACACATAAAAATCTAGAGGAGTTAAATCTGGTGATCTAGGTGGCCATTCCGTGGGGCCCTTTCTTCCGATCTAACGGTCACTAAAATGATCATCCAGCCAGTTTCTAACCCGTAAGCTGTAGTGTGCTGGTGCTCCATCTTGCTGGTAGATTAAATTATCTGCTATGGCCAAAGGAACGTTGTCCATCAAATCGGGCAAAAGGTCTCGTAGGAACTGCAAGTATGATTCCCCATTAATAACCGTATTCAAAAACCGGGGCCCGATTACAGTTTGTCCAACAATACCCAGCCAAACATTACAGCTAAAGCGGTGTTGTGATTTATTTTGTTTTTTGTTGTGTAGATTGGTGCTACTCCAATGATGCAAATTGTGGAAGTTAGTAACCCCATCTCTGGTAAACTGTGCTTCATCCGTCCAGAATATCATTCCAAAATTGTTTCGTTCAGTTTCATCTCGAAGCAGTAATGATCGACAAAATTCTGCTCTCAAAAACTTGTCGTTTGAGGTGAGTTCCTGAACTGTCCTAAAATGGTATGGGTGTAAGTTTTCGGTATGAAGCACTCTCCGTACTCTAGATTTGGGCACTCCAAGCATAATAGCTATCCTCCTTGTACTAAGGGAGGGATTACGTCAGACCAAATCCAAAAATTGCGGTTTTATTGTCTTAAGGTCCTAGCCGGTTGAACCCATCGGCGGCGGGCGGACCCAGACGAAATTGGTAGGTCAGTTTTCAGGCGCTATCAATGAAAAAAAAGGATTAATCCAGGGTTATTCCAATACTGTGACAGTTTATTGAATCCTCATAAAACTCCGAATTTTTTAAAAATAATAAAAAAGATGTCAATGTTTCATACATTAATTTGCCTACAAGTCCAGCCGCGTTAAAACCAAAAAAAAAGGTTTTTCTTAGAAAAAAATGGTTCGGGTTTTTTTTAATTTCTCAAAAACTACAAAACATTTTTGCATCCGGTTTTCTGTTTTTAACTAAAAACTAATAAGAGAATTGAATTTTTGAAAAAAAATTAGTACTTAATTACATATAATTTTGAAAAAAAATAGTTCGAAAAATTTTTTTTTCATTTTTTTTCCAAAATTTTGAGTTTGAAAATTAATTTCTCAAAAACTATTCCTTAAAACAGCTTCGTTTAGAAACAAGATGAAAGAAGAGGTTTCTGGCTTTACAAAAAAAGTATATCACGGCATTGTGGATGTAACTGTTGATTTTTAAGAATTTTTTTTCCAAATTAAGTCAATTTTTTAGAAAATTGCCCCTCCCGGCTAAATGGGGGGGAATAGACCCCCCCTTCCCATACGATTTTTTTCTTGTCTTGACCAGACCTACACACTCTAGCTTTTTGGCACACTGCTCGTGGGACACCCTGTATAAAAAATTGTTTAAATAATTACATTGGTCAACAAAGTCTTAAACCAATGATAATGAGTCGTAATATCAAGATGTAGGCGGTGACTACTCATCAACCATAGACGTTTCAAAGCTGGCTTAGCTCCGTTTTCTGAGATATGCTCATGGTGTGCTTGTTGTAATATGTATTGGGTGTAAACGCCGCGCATACCCACGAACGTGTTCTTTCTTGTTCAATGGCTTATATCTAATGAGTATAATATACAGAAATAAACTAACAATGTTATTTTGAATGTGTAGAGTGTTTAATCCGTAGCTAACAAATAGTTTGAATAGTGTATTAAGTGGCAATAATCCAGATAATTTTTGTTACCTGTGCTGTAATTTTACTATAAAAGAGAAGAGTGAGAAATTAATTGCGCGAATTTGTCGGGCATTCGAACTATACTTTGGCCGCGCCGTTAGAAATCAAGATAAACCGTGGGTTCCGTATGTGGTAGGTTCGAGGTGTGGTAAAAATTTAAGAGATTGGCTGTCTGGCCGTCGATCAAGTTTATTTTTTGCGACACCTATGCTATGGAAAGAACAGAAAAATCATCTTGAAGATTGCTATTTTTGTGTCAATATAACTGCAGAGCTCAATACTCGTAAAAATATCATTATATTGAAACAAGGTCAGCTAAGAGACCTCAACCACACGACGAACACCAACCAATTCCTACAGCGCACTTGAACGAAGTAACTGATGATGATACGGAAAACCATAACCCCACAGATGCGAATTTCGTTCTTCCCAACTCATCTGAACCTTATTTAATCACTCAGTCCGAATTCAAAGATTTAGCTAGAGACATACATTTTTCGAAAGCACAAGCAGAACTGAGCCTTGAACTTAAGAAGATAAAGTATGGAAAATATTCTAGGAAGATTTGCGCAGATTTTAAAGTTATTGCTTACTTTTCGGCACGCAACAGCGTTATACTTAATACTGTTGTTTTTTGTGTCCTTGGAATAGTCGCGATAAAGAAAGTCATTATGTCAGAAAAGTTTGGTCACCCAGGAAAAGTTTCACTCCAGGATCAGAAAATGTAATCCATTCACCGTTAGTTCAACAACAGAGCATAATTGTGCCACCTTTGCATCTTAAATTAGGAATAATGAAAAACTTTGTTAAATGCTGATGCTTTTCAATATCTTAAAAATAAATTTCCGAAAATGACAGAGGCAAAATTAAAAGAAGGGATTTTTATAGGGCCTCAAACACGAAAGTTGATTAACGACAATACTTTCAATAGTAAATTGAATAAAGAAGAGAGTAAGGCTTGGAATTCCATGCTACATATTTTTACTAATTTTCTCGGAAATGTGAGAGCTGAAACCTATAAAACACACTTGTAAAAGATACGATTGAAGCCTTGCACATTATTGGCTGTAAAATATCCCGCAAAATACATATTCTGGACTCACATTTAAATTGTTTACCTTAATGTATAGTGATGACCACGGTGAGCGTTTCCACCAGGATATAGCGGGCATGGAACAGCTTTATCAAGAAAAGTGGAGCCCTACTATGCTAGCAGACTATTGTTGGGTGTTAAGAAGAGAAGCTGTAGATCTCAATTATAAAAGAAAAAGTAGTTCAATTATATACTTTTAAAATTATAAAAATTTATTAATGTAAATAAACCTTTAACTGAGCTGTAAGTCTTTTTATTGATATCCACAAAAAAAACCCTAACTAAGACATAAAATTATTACCACTGTGCACGTTTTTTAATGTTCTCTTATCTTCTTCTTCTTTTCCTTTTTCCGGCGTTGTTGTGGTCAGAAGTGTAGGGCCATAACCTTCCCACTTAACTGCATTCCTACTGGTCCGCTTGTGGGGTCCGCCGGTTTGACCTCAGAAAGTAGCGGCAGGCTTCCCGGTTTGGGATTACTTCATCGCTGAGGCCAATCAAATACTGGTGTTTTTGCATTTGTTTGCACCAATTGTTTTTCGGCCTGCTTTTTTTTTTTTTTTGTTTTTTTGTGACACGGGCATGCTCCAGATTTTTTTGTTTGATCTTACTCTTACAACACCGGTGATCTCCAGTCGTGTCTACCCACTGATTTGCATGTACACTTGTGGGGCAGTTTAATGGTGGTATATGTGTCCCTAGGCTCACCTTGGTGTTTTCTAAATTGCCTAGATGTGATTTTTGTTTACCTTTGTTTTAGTCGCCTTTTACGACAAGCGAGAGATATCGCTGCAGGGATATTCTTAACCTGTCCCTGCACGGAAGGGTTCTCTTATAATCAGTTCAATTCCTTTCATGGGCTTACAGAAGTTGTTTTTTTGTTGACCAGTGTTATCTAATCATGGCATTGTACATTGTAGTATTGTAGATTCCGCGTTGCTCTACAAGATAGTAGAATAGTTTTGATGCTTTTGGAGATATTGAGAAACTGCACCTTTCTGAGTTTCCCTCGATTATCTCAGAAGTGATCAGGACATTGTAGTAATATAGATTTCGCACTGTTCTACAAGACGGTAGCAGCGGCTTCTCAATAGTTTTGACGGTTTTCGGGATATTGAGAAACTGCCCTTTTCTTAGATTCCCAAGATTTTCTCAGCAGTGACTAGGACAATCAGGACATTGTGCATTTTACTGTTGTAGATTTTCCGTTGCTTTACAAGACGGCAGCAACGGTTTGTGTATAGCCTCGGCGGTTTGCGAGATATTAAGGAAATTAACTTTTATTAGATTTTCTTTTCCTAGATTTCCTCAATTATCTCAGCAGTGACTAGGACAATCAGGACATTGTGCCTTGTAGTGTCCTAGATTCCGCGTTGCTCTACATGATGGTAGCAGCGGCTTCTTAATACCTTCTTGGAAGGTTTTCCCGATATTGAGAAACTGCGCTTTTCTTAGGTTCTCCACATTACCTCAGCAGTGACTATTACAATCATCTCATTGTGCATTGTAGTGTTATAGATTCCCTCGCTTATCTCAGCAGTGACCAGGACAATCATTGCATTGTGCATTGTAGTGTATAGATTCCTTGTTGCTCTAAATGATGGTAGCAACGGCTTGTCAATAGGTTCGACGATTAGAAACTGCTCTTCTCTTAGATTTCCCCGATTATGTCAGCAGTGACTAGGGCAATCAGGACATTATAAATCGTAGTATTGTAGATTCCGCGTTGCTCTACAAGACGGTAGCAATGGCATCTTAATAGTTTTGATGCTTTTGGAGATATTGAGAAACTGCGCTTTTGTGAGTTTCCCTCGATTATCTCAGAAGTGACTAGGTCAGTTAGGACATTGTAGTACTATAGATTTCGCGCTGCTCTACAAGACGGTAGCAGCGGCTTCTCAATAGTTTTGACGGTTTTCGGGATATTGAGAAACTGCCCTTGTCTTAGATTCCCAAGATTTTCTCAGCAGTGACTAGGACAATCAGGACATTGTGCATTGTAGTGTTATAGATTCCCTCGCTTATCTCAGCAGTGACCAATACAATCAGGACATTGTGCATTGTCGTGTTATAGATTCTGCCTTGCTCCACATGATGGTAGCAACGGCTTGTCCATAGGTTCAACGCTTTTCGAGATATTGAGAAACTGCGCTTTTGTAGTGATTACACGACATATACTACATTTTCTATCATACACATCCCACTTCACCTCACACATACGCCGCTTTCACTCGCATCATGGGTTTACCGCCGCTATTTCACCGCCAACCATAATAATCATTGCTGCACGTTAATTGCATAAGGTCAATGTCAGCACTCCGGCGCCGATTCCCTCTTCATATTTGTCATTTTATAAACAATTATAAATTTCGAGAAATATGTAAACAATGACGAAGAAGGGAAAAACTCCAAACAACTTGAAGTGTTGAGAATGCATTAGTGTTAAAATAGTTTGAACCTGACGTTAGTTCTCCTAAACAAACATTACTTGTTAACACTGTCACTGAATACACTCATTGATTTTTTGTACTTATGGCTACTATTTCCGGTCTTCAATAAATCATTCTTCTTCTCTTGAACTTTGAAGTGTAACCACGTGTTTTCTTTACGGTAATTAGTTTTAACCAAATAATAGGTTATGGGCCCAGGCACGGTCATAACAGTTGATAAACTAAAAGGAAGAGAGAATTTTGACGTGTGGAAGATAGCCGCCAAGTCCTATTTGGTGACCAAAGGGCTATGGAGGTGTATGGAGAAGGAGCCAGCGGCTAACAACGCTGAGGAACAGGAGAAAGACTTAAAGGCCAGATCGGAGTTCATTTTGCTGATGGAAACGCAAAATTATTCATACGTAGCAGATGCAGTCACAATAAAAAGTGCGTGGGACAGTCTCACAAGCGCCTTTGAAGATAATGGACTATGCAGAAAGGCGGAACTTTTCAAGCATCTCGTACAACAAAAGCGCACGGACTGTGACAATATGGAGCATTACATCAATTAAATGGTGATGAGATCTATGAAAGTCAGGAAAGCGGGCTTAAAGATTGACGATGAAATCGTGGCATCTCTAATGTTGGTTGGGCTTCCAGAACGTTTTAAACCACTGGTGATGGCGGTCGAGAATTCATCAATGAAGTTGACTACGGATGCAATCAAGACTTTATTACTGCAGCAGAACTATGAAAATGCAAGTGGCTCAGCAGGACAGGCATTGGTTGGTAAGTTAAAACAGAACAAAAAAATTCCAAGAACCAGGTTCCGTTGTCATGGCTGTGGAGAGATAGGGCACTTCGTCAAAAATTGCCCAGGAAAAAGACATCAGAAGGAGAAGAAATATAATGTCTTTATACGGCGTTGGCAGCAAGAAGATCTGATTTAAATCATATTTGGTATGTGGACTCGGGAGCATCCGCACACATGACGATGCGAGAAGATATTTTGCAAAATCCCAAACCCAGCACACCAAATTGTAGTTGCCGACAACTCAAAGCTTCATGTAAGTCAGGTTGGTGACATTAAGACGTCGCTGGTCACCAATAGAGGGATATTGGAAGCCGATGTCGGTAATGTACATCTGGTTCCGAATCTTTGCACCAGCCTCTTATCCGTCAGTCAATTGACAAGCAAGGGTAATACAGTTCTGTTTAACAAAAATTCATGCAAAATACTTAACAAAAAGAATGAGCTCGTTTAGCTAAATTGCGAAATACCAAACAGGAATCATAAGTTCGCTTTACGTGCAACAGTTAATAATCAGCTATGGCACCGTAGGATGGGACACATTTGCGAAGAGGTTTTTAGAAAAGTAAAAGCTGCAGCGGATGGAATAATTTCCCAAGGTGGAGAACTGGGAAATTGCGTCACGTGTCTTAAGGGAAAGCAAACAAGAGCTTCGTTCAAATCTGAAGGACGACGTGCAGAGGAAGTGTTGGTCTGATTCATTCGGATGTGTGCGGTCCACGAAGTTTTTGATAAATTTAAAGTGTTCAAGTCTTTTGCAGAGAAGCAAACTTCGAAGAAGATTAAAATTCTACGTACTGACAACGGTACAGAGTATATAAGCAGAGCTTTCGAAACATACTTGACCACCAGTGGGATTTGGCATCAGAAATCCGCAACCTACACGCCAGAGCAGAACGGAGTGGCTGAATGAATTAATAGAAATTAAATTGAACGAGTGAGATGCATGCTCCATGACGCCCTCCTAAGTCAGCGATTTTGGGCAATATGACATCGTCCTATATCATCAACAGAATTCCATGCAGGGACGTAAAAACAACAACACCAGAGGAATCTTTCACAGGTATAATACAAAATCTAAGTAACTAACGTGTATTCGGGTGTAAAGCCATGGTTTACATTCCACAAGAGAAGCGCAAGAAACTTGACTCCAAGTCTATGAAATATATTATGTTGGGCTATTCTGCGGAATCAAAAGCATATATGTAGGCCTTGTGGCAAAAAGAGAAATATTGTTGTCAGTAGAAACGTAGTTTTTTTCGAAAATGAAACTTTTAGTTTTGATGAACCAAATACAAAAAGTTATGTAGAGTTATATGCAGATGACAAGGAGGATAATGAGATAAAAATTATTGAAACAAGAGAGGAGGCGGAGGAAAAGCCGGTTGAAATTGGAACTTCATTTTCACCCTCTTCTGAAGTACAGTGTCTCGAAGATGAAGATCAATCTCAAGAAATCCCCATTACCGCTGAAAATTAAATTCGTCGATCCAAACGTATAGCACAAAAACAAAAACAAATTGAACACGAGTGCAGAGTTTTTCGGCGATCCAGAAACGGTTGATGCACCCATGTGCAGGAAAGACTCTCATGAATGGTGAGAGGCGATGGAAGAAGAATTCCGTTCTCTGCAAAGAAATAATACATGGGATTTGGTCGCAATGGCGAAAGGAAAAATATGCATAGATTGCAAGTGGGTTTTAAAATCCAAAAGATATAAAGATGGCAAAGTAATTAAATACAAAGCTAGACTTGTATGCAGGGGTTTCTCTCTAAAGAAAGGCATTGATTTTCACGAAACTTTTTCTCCGGTAACACGTTACTCCTCAATTAGATTCCTTACTGGCCTAAGTGCTAAACATAATTTCAACATTTCACAGTTAGATGCCTTTCTCAACGGAGAATGGACAGAAGAAATCTACACGAATCAGCCAAAAGAGAATGAAAAATTAAATTTAGTTCTTGTACAATTTAGTCTAAAACGTTCTGAAGCTGATCAATGAACTACTGGAAACAGATGATGTTCTCATATTTTACAACAACAAACATCAGGAGGAGGAGTTAAAGAAGTTGCTTAAAAATATCTTTGAAATGAAAGACATAGGCGTGTCGTCTTCAATACTAGGAATTAGAATTTCTCGCGACAAGTCAAATGGGTTTATAGCAATTGATCAATCGGGGTACATTGCGGTAGTTTTGGAAAGATTTGGGATGAGTGATTGCAACCCAGTTATGTAAATGTACCGTACATGGAGGCTATTGGTAGTCTATTTTTCGATGCACAAACAACCAGACCTGACATATGTTTTGCTGTTATTTACTTAGCAGATACTCTGGGAATCCAGGAATGACGCATTGGACATCAGTAAAACAAGAAATTGGTTTTTACCCCGCCATGATGACGACTTGAAGGGTTATTGTGACGCTGACTAGGCTGGCGACGAGGACGGTAGAAAATGAACGTCATGCTACATGTTCATCATGCAAGGATCCGCAATTTCCTGGTCTTCAAAACGGCAGACCACAGTTGCACTTTCATCAACGTAATTAGAATTTTTATCGATCGTGATGGCAATGCTACAGTCGATGTGGCTTAAACTATTGGAGGTGGAGTTGTTCCCTGAGGCATCTAAAGGGATGGTTATTTACTGCGATAAAAAAAGCGCTATCCAGCTTATTAAAAATAATTGCTATTCTCCAAGAACAAAGCATATACAGGGTGTCCCACGAGCAGTGTGCCAAAAAGCTAGAGCGTGTAGGTCTGGTCAAGACAAGAAAAAAATCGTATGGGATGGGGGGTCTTTTCCCCCCCGTTTAGCCGGGAGGGGCAATTTCTAAAAAAATTACCTAATTTGGAAAAAAAAATATTAAAAATCAACAGTTACATCCACAATGCCGTGATATACTTTTTTGTAAATCCAGAAACCTCTTCTTTCATCTTGTTTCTAAACAAAGTTGTTTTAAGGAATAGTTTTCGAGAAATTAATTTTCAAACTCAAAATTTTGAAAAAAAAAATGAAAAAAAAAAAATTCGAACTATTTTTTTTCAAAATTGTAGGTATGTAATTAAGTACTATTTTTTTTTCAAAAATTCAATTCCGTTGTTAGTTTTTAGTTAAAAACAGAAAACCGGATGCAAAAATGTCTTGTAGTTTTTGAGAAATTAAAAAAAAACCCGAACCATTTTTTTCTAAGAAAACCTTTTTTTTGGTTTTAACGCGGCTGGACTTGTAGGCAAATTAATGTATGAAACATTGACCTCTTTTTTATTATTTTTAAAAAATTCGGAGTTTTATTATAATGATATTTCAGTATGATCCCCATTTTTTAGAAGGCAAAGATTATATCTACTTCTAATGGCTGCACATAAGTCTATGCTTGACAAATTTTCCTGCAATTTGACTCCAGCGACTTCAATCCGTTCTTTCGGTTGTTCCAAAGATACTATTTCCACTTCGTAAACATAATTCTTCATGAATCCCCACACATAAAAATCTAGAGGAGTTAAATCTGGTGATCTAGGTGGCCATTCCGTGGGGCCCCTTCTTCCGATCCAACGGTCACTAAAATGATCATCCAGCTAGTTTCTAACCCGTAAGCTGTAGTGTGCTGGTGCTCCATCTTGCTGGTAGATTAAATTATCTGCCCGGGGCCCGATTACAGTTTGTCCAACAATATCAAGCCAAACATTACAGCTAAAGCGGTTTTGTGATTTATTTTGTTTTTTGTTGTGTGGATTGGTGCTACTCCAATGATGCAAATTGTGGAAGTTAGTAACTCCATCTCTGGTAAACTGTGCTTCATCTGTCCAGAATATCCTTGCAAAATAGTTTCGTTCTGTTTCATCTCGAAGCAGTAATGATCGACAAAATTCTGCTCTCAAAAACTTGTCGTTTGAGGTGAGTTCCTGAATTGGCCTAAAATGGTACGGGTGTAAGTTTTCGGATTGAAGCACTCTCCATACTCTAGATTTGGGCACTCCAAGCATAATAGCTATCCTCCTTGTTCTAAGAGAGGGATTACGTCGGACCAAATCCAAAATTCTTTCATCTAAGATTCCTGATCCATCTGTAACTGATATTTCGCTTCTTCGATGCTCTAGCACTCCGTGCTCTCGCAGACGTCAGTGGATTCTTGAAAACATGCTACGACTGGGACACCTCCGATTGGGATATCTTTCAGCGTAGAGTCTTTCGGCTTCACGATCTCGACTATTAGCTAAACCGTCGCAGAAGTGCATGTCCGTTAATTCTTCTCGAGAGTATGAGTTTGACATCGTAATGTGTTGATGAGTTAACATCCAATTTGGAAATGGTTTTTTATTAAAAATGCGATGCCTTTTATTTACATTTGGGTTGCAAATGGGTCGGCGGCGGGCGGACCCAGACGAAATTGGCAGGTCAGTTTTCAGGCGTTATCAATGAAAACAAAGGATTAATCCAGGGTTATTCCAATACTGTGTCACTTTATTGTAACCTCATAAAACTCCGAATTTTTTAAAAAGAATATAAAAGAATTCAATGTTTCACACATTAATTTGCCTACAAGTCCAGCCGCGTTAAAACCAAAAAAAAGGTTTTTCTTAGAAAAATATGGTTCGTTTTTAATTTCTCAAGACATTTCAATTTAAGACATTTTTGCATCCGGTTTTCTGTTTTTAACTAAAAACTAATAAGAGAATTGAATTTTTGAAAAAAATTAGTACTTAATTACATACAATTTAGAAAAAAAAAGTTCGGAGTTTTTTTTTTCAAAATTTTGAGTATGAAAATTAATTTCTCAAAAACTATTCCTTAAAGGAGCTTCGTTTAAAAACAAGATTAAAGAAGAGGTTTATGGCTTTACAAAAAAGTATATCACGGCATTGTGGATGTAACTGTTGATTTTTAATATTTTTTTTGAAAATTGCCCCTCCCGGCTAAACGGGGGGGAATAGACCCCCCTCCCATACGATTTTTTTCTTGTCTTGACCAGACCTACCCGCTCTAGCTTTTTGGCACACTGCTCGTTTGACACCCTGTAGAAATCAAAACAAAATTCATTAGAGAAAAAATTGATAAAAAGTTAATTGATCTTCAATTTGTACCTAGTAATGAAAATGTGGCAGATTGCTTAAGTAAATGTCTTGTAAAATCTAATCTTAAAAATTCAAATAACTTAATTAATCTTGAATAACATTTGAATAGAATTAAGTGTTTAGTTGAACCTTGTCTTAAACAATTTTTTTGGATTAATTATTTAATGAATCTATACAGAATTAGTACTATATTAATAAGTCATCCTAGGAGGGTGATAAAATAGTTGGAACCCGACGCTAGTTCTCCTAAACAAACATTACTTGTTAACACTGTCACTAAATACACTCATTTATTTTTTGTACTTATGGCTACTATTTCCGGTCTTCAATAAATCATTCTTCTTCTCTTGAACTTTGAAGTGTAACCACGTGTTTTCTTTACGTTAGTTAGTTTTACCCAAATAATAATTAGTTGGAGTAAAGGCAATTCAGTAAGTGAAGTGTGAACGACATCCACGCCCTAATTAAAAGTGCGAGGCAAATTCTGAACGACCAAAAGTGCGTATGCAGGCAAGTACGTGGCGACATTCTTTTGTTTGCGTATTTGCGTATTTCTTTTGTTAGTATATGAAATGTCTTTCGGCACTTTGTGTGTTGGAGTGGATTGCGATTGAACCAAAATCCTCCTATAAAAGGATGGTCATTTTGGTGACAAATCAAAGTGAAACAAAAGCATTAGAGTACAGAGTAAAAGCAGAGTCAATAAGAAATATTTATCTAAAAATTAAAATACGTTTTACTATCCGTTCGGTATTCTTCCCTCCAATTGTGAGAAAACACTGTGGCCGAGCCCAACATTTTGACGGCAGCGGTGGGATAAGACTTAAAAAGGCTATCCCTACTACCAAATACGAGTCTTGAACTCGAGGCGTTACTGGGGCTATACACCAGTGAAAGTAAAAGGTAATAATAAGTGTAGTAGTAATAAATGTATAAGTGACCTAGGCTCGCTGGGGCTGTAAAACCAGATACAGTGAAAAGAAAAAAGGGAAAACACAGCAAAAGGTTGTGAGATCTCAGCTATACGGTGCAAGCTCTCCTGGCACAGAAGATGATCAACAACGGGAAAAGAGCAACCAAACGTCAACACCAGCAGAGGTGAGCATTATAAGAACAAAGGTAGTCCAATTAATTTAAGTTATTTAAAAGTTATTTAAAAAAAAAAAAAAATTACCGTTAACGTAGATAACCATCACATACACCAGCTTCGCTTAGTAATTTTTTTTTGTCTCTCTCGCATCTAAAAATGTTCACAAAGAAAACTGCGGTAGAGCTTTTCGCAGCCCTACCTTTCCGCGAACCTTTATCAGAAACTCGTGAGTCCCCACTCCCAGTCAGGGAGATAAGACTCAGTTTGACTGACGTCAACATGATTGTCCCTGTGTTCGACGGCAACCCGAACGGACTATCTAAGTTCATCTCTTGTGGAGACATCCTCTGGTCTTACATCAAAGACGAAAACCACCCCGCTCTTTTTCTGTCTATAATATTAGTTTAGTCGTACCTCAAACACGGCCGTACAGAACTTATTCTTAGAAGAAAACAGATGACAGCTATTCGATCTTTTGGGGATGGTCTAAAGACCCCAATTTAAGACTCCTTGTAAAGGCACATAATACGCAGACTTTAAGGTCAGGAATAGGATACGCCACCGTACAATCTATAAGATTGGAGTGGCAGTAGTTAAACTTCAAACCCCCCCTCACATTTCAAACCCTCTTGTCTAACATGTAAAAAAATTGGCCACACACCTGCCACTTGTTTTTTCACTCAAAATCGACCCTTGGTGTGTCAAACATGTAACTAAGCAGGACATACGTCCCAAACCTGTTTCAAAAACACCCCTATACCCAACTTCGTACCACAACAAGTTAAAGAGAGGTACACGCCTTAAAGTGTACATATTGCAACAGATGGAACCATTCACTAAACGAATGTAGAACTCGGTTGGCTAATTTACAAATGCAGGGCCAAGACCCCAGACAAAATCCATGACGGGAACAACCTCCCAACAACAACAATAATCCAAATAACAGGCCGCGAAACTACTACAACACTACAACAGACACTACCCAGCATAGCCTGGCAAATGAGACGAGAAACGAGCCGACTCGGCAAGATATTGTCGACAATCTGTCCCGAGCCCAGGTACAGCGCGACCTCTGCTAACCCAGGTCTAAATTAAACCACGTCTAAATAACCCCCGTCTTAATTCAACCTTAGTCGTATCATTTCGTCCCGAATACAGGGACCCGGTGATACGAATAAAATTTAAACCATCGACAAGAAAATCTCGTACATTCTTGATCGGTACAGGCGTTGATATCAGCCTGCTGAAAAAAAAAAACCCAGCATACCCTAACAAAACACGAGTATTCTATATCAACACTATCAGGGGATTCGTTGATTTCAATTGGAACCTTGGAATTCCAAACAGAAGACCGCTCGATTCTTCTGTACCATCCGATCCAAGTGATGCCTAACCACATACATCAGGCATACGACGGAATCATTGGCAATGACTTTCTGAAAAAACATTGATTACGAAGGTGGCCAGATCAAAATAAAGACTCAAGGACTCAAGACTAAAGAGATCGAACGTTCGATAACAAGGGCTTATCATGCTGATCATACAAGTTCCACACAAAAACCAGTGCAACATACAGACATTGGCTTGGGAAACATTGTAATATCTAAAGCAGAACCTAACTTTGAATCCGATTGTCTACGGGCCGGATCAAGGGATTCACCAAGCCAACAAGTTGAAAGAATTACTGTACAATCTCCAATCCGCCATCGCATGCAATCCTTCGAGCAATATAAAAAAGTCTCAGCAATTGCCAATAAGGCTGGACAATATAAAAAGATATCAGCAATAGAAGAACGTGGGCTAAGAAATAATAAAAATAACAATACCAATAAAATATTCAATATCAAAGTACAAAGTGAGGAAATAATTTAATTTCCCTTTTTCGGCAAATCTTCAAACGCAAGTTTGGAGACATTGTAATACCAACGAAACAAATTAACTCAAATATTTTTTTCGGCAATAAGATAGTAAGACCAGAAAATAACAAAATCAAGGTCCTCATGATAAACATTCCAGGTAATGAACTGAACGTAAGTGAAGAAAATGTTGGCATTGAATGGAGACAGCTGAACGAATTTGACCTAATACAATGCCACTATTAGAGTTGGAACATTGTAATACCGAAAAAAAGGGTTCGATACTAAAAATACAAAGTTCCTTTATCTGATTAGCAGTATGGCAACATTGCCAGCGACATCAACAATAATACTAGCAGCTACGTGAACGATTGTCGTTGTTTAATAAAGCAAGAGAACTCAAATCTAAAAATGTATGTAAGTTTCTATGGTTTAGAAATTCTTGTTTATTTGTAAAGATAGTGTTATAAGAATTGATTCATTCGAAAACTTTTTTAAACTTGAAAATTAATAACATTTAATTATATATACGTAATGTCAAATAATATGTTTAATTTAAATTCTCCTTTAAGTCCACAAAGTAATGTATCGTTATCATTTTCTAACCCCAATAATATTAATTGTTTTTGCATTGATCTTCCAGTTAATGATATTTCTGCATATTTTTCTATTATCCATAAAAATGTTCGTAGTATGAGAAGTATGAGAAAGTATGAGAAATTTTGATACTTTTTTCTTTGACCTTACACCTATGGATCAGATCTCATTTCTTTGTCTGAAATTTGGATTTTCGATGAGGAGGTGTCTGATTATGACATAATTCCAAATTTCAGTTTAGTGGCTGCTTGTAACAACACATATGCAGCTGGTGGAGTTGCAGTATACTATAGTAATGATATAGATAGAAGAGTGTGTTGTAAAAAAGTATAACCTTGAAAGTGCTGATATAATCAGTGTTAATTGCAAAGTTTCTGGTACTAGTTATTGTTTCATATGTATTTACAGACTACATAAGTTTTCAGTCAATTTCTTTTTGGAAGAATTTACAGGATTTTTGGAACATTTAAAACCTAAAAATATCATCTTACTTGGTGATTTTAATATAAATATACTCTCCAACTCGTCTGCTGATTGCTTTTTGGCTGTACTGTCATCGTTTGGTTTTATGTCTATTGTTTGTGAACCTACACGTCTTAATTCATGTTAAGACCACGTTTTCATAAGGCTACACAGAAATAGTAAAGTAAAATAGTAAACACACTGTTAGTTCTGATCCATCTTCAGCATTCGATTTGTTTCTTAAAAAATTACACTGATCTGCTGAAAGAAAATGCCGTGAGCAATAAATTTAAATGTTTGAAACAGTGGATGTCTATCTCACTTTTAAAGAAAATCAGGAAGAGAAAGAAAATTTGTTTATTACTTAAAAAACACCCTAATATACCGAGATTAATTAGTTTTTATAAAAAGATTTACCGCGAAATTAAATCACAAATATCTACCTGCAAGAATAGCTACTACAGTAGAAAATTGGCCCCTAGTATTAGCAATTCTAACAAAGAATGGCAAGTTGTTAATGAGATATTATATAAGAAAATAGAAAATAATGATATTGCTCTAAATATCAACAACTCCACAATTTATGAGCCTCTAGGTATTGCTAACAATTTTAATAATTTCTTCGAGAACATATTATCTTTCCATAACACTGTTACCAATTATAATTCAGCTCTGTGTTGTGATGATAGTATAGTTGAAACTAGTTACCAACCAGAAAGTTTCTTCTTCAATGAATTTTCTGCGCTTGAAATACAAAAAATCATAGCTTCTTTAAAAATGTCAAATTCAACTGGTCTTGATAAAATTTCTAGCAGACCCTTGAAACTTATTTCCTTTCACGTTTCTGATGTTCTTTAAATTCTTTTTAATTCTTGTGTGTACAAAGGTATTTCGCCCACTTCCCTAAAAACAGAACTAGTAATACTACTTCATAAAAAGGGTGACTCTATGTTATTAAACAATTACCGCCCAATTTCCTTGTTGTCAGTTTTCCCTAAGATTTTTGAAAGAGGTATAAAATCGAGAATGATTTCTTTTTTAAATAGGACTCAGTTCTTTAGTGAATATCAGTTCGGTTTTAGAAACGGTAAATCTACGGAAAATCCGCTATTAAAACTGGTTGGAGAATTATATACAAGTTTAAACAAATCCCAAATTCCGTCCTGCCTATTTATAGATATAACTAAAGCCTTTGACATGGTGAATCATAATTTACTTTTAGTTAAACTTTTCAATGCAGGTTTCAGAGGCTTCATGAACGACTGGTTTATTTCATATCTCAAGAATCGGCAACAAATAGTAAGACCCAAAAGTTCCCTCAGTTCTGTGAAATATTTAAATATAGGTGTCCCCCAAGGTTCTGTTTTGGGTCCAGTGTTGTTTCTTATTTATGTTCATTCAGCCTTTTAAGGGAAAAATTACTTCTTTTGCTGATGATACTGCTCTCTCGTACTTCAATATTAGCTATTTTAATTTATACACTTGCTCCCACGACTAAACGGACAGTCAATTAGAACACATTTGAGATCAATTTTCTCAAACAAAGATTTGGGGAACTTTAAGTTTTATATATTTAATTATTTGTTTATTTTTCCTTATTCTATTAATATAACAAAAACAAAGATAACTATACAAAATTAAAATAACACGAATAATTCATTCCACACGCATAATCGGACACTTTGAATTTAATATTTTGTAGCGTAACCGTTTGAATTTATTACCGCTTCAAGGCGTCGAGGCATTGAAGAAACAAAATTTGAGCAAACTTCGCTTGTGATAATTTGCCATTCTACTTGTAGTCCCGTTTTCAACTCCTCAATATTGTTGAATTGTTTTGCAGCGACTCGGCGACCTAATTCATCCCATAAATGCTCAATAACGTTCAAGTCTGGGGATTGTGCAGGAGTCTTAAGGACTTTGGGACAATTGTATAGCAGCCGCGACCTTGCTAAGTATGATGTGTGTTTTAGATCATTGTCTTGGTAGAAGATAAAATTGTCATTAATACCAAGCTTGATAACACTCTCATTCAAATTTTGCCTTAAAACATGTACGTAGACATTTTGATCCATTTTTCTTTCAATAAAATGAAGGTTTCCAACATCAGAACTCGCCATACACCCCCAGACCATGACCGAACCGCCGCCATATTTGACAGTAGCACGTGTATGTCTATGGGAGAATTCTTCATTTGATTTTCGCCATACATATACTTTTCCATCCGATCCTTTTACGTTGAATTAGCTTTCATCCGTGAATAAAACCTATATTTTTAAAAATCATTGTCAATATTAACAAACATAACAATAAAACAATACATTTTTACCCTATTCCAAAAGGTCACATCCTGCTTTAAATAATCTTTAGCAAAGATTGAAAAGCTGTTGGGCCGGTCGGGATACCCTCTGAGTTCTGGAAAAAGATGGGAGACATCGGGTCTAGATGGCTCATGGTTCTTATCTCCAAACTTATGAGAGGTGACACTATGCCTAATCAATGGAGGGAAAGCTATCTTCTTCGTTTGCACAAAGGAAAGGGTGATACGCGAAATTGTGATAACTACCGTTCTGTGAAGCTGATGTCGCACACCATGAAGATCGTTGAACGAGTATTAGATAGCCGACTGCGGAAAATAATGCGACTATCTGATGACCAGTGCGGGTTTGTCTCGGGTAAATCAGCAACAGATGCAAGTATAAGGGTCATGATGGAAAAGCATCGTGATTCTTCAAAGGACTTGCATATGGTGTTGGTTGATTTCGAGAAGGCCATTCACCGGCAACCAAGAGATCTTTTATGGGTAGGGCTAAGACAAAAAGGAGTTCCAGAAAACTACGTGCGAGTGATCATGGACATGTACAAGAGAGCAACGACAAGAGTAATATGCACCGCAGGAGTCACCGAAGAGTTCGCAATCAAAGTCGGTGTACACCAAAGGAGCGTCCTCAGCCCACTGCTGTTCATAGCAGTCCTTGATTGCTTGCTTGAAGGAAAAGTGACGGACCCCAATGTGCACCTGCTCTTCTTTGCTGACGATGGAGCCATTATAAGTGATGTTCAGGCGTCCCTACAACGAGCACTTGATATGTGGGTGGACATTTTTGAGGGACACGGGTATCGTATTAGTTCAAAGAAGACAGAGTATATGTGCTGCCCGTTCTCTGACCCTCAATAGCCTATTCCAGACATTTACTTGAATGGAAGAGTGCTTCCCAAGTGTGAAAAGTTTAAATATCTGGGATCTATGATTAATAAAGAAGCAACTTGTGAAGAATTTGATTGGCCTCAGCGATGAAGTAATCCCAAACCGGGAAGCCTGCCGCTACTTTCTGAGGTCAAACCGGCGGACCCTACAAGCGGACCAGTAGGAATACAGTTAAGTGGGAAGGTTATGGTCCTACACTTCTGACCATAACGACGCCGGAAAAAAAAACGGACAAGAAGAAGATCGCAACAGAAGAAAACAAACCCCCTTTATTTACTAAACCATATTGCCTACCTGAGAGTCAGAAAAACGAGATCCATAAACAGGTTGAAGAAATGTTGCAAGATGGTGTAATACAGCCTAGTTTCAGTCCTTGCAACTCGACTCTGATATTAGTTCTAACTAACATTACGGACATCTTGGACTAATTGGGAAGAGCTAAGTACTTGAGTACTCTGGACTTTGCCAAAGGCTTCCACCAAATTCTAATGGACGAGAAGGATAAATATAAAACAGCGCTTAGCATCCCATATGTGCATTATGAATATAATCGTATGCCTTTCGGTCTCAAAAATGCACCAGCCTCATTTCAACGAATAATGAATAACGTTCTGATGGGACTACAAGGTATAGAATGCTTTGTTTACATGGATAATATTGTCATCTTTGGTACGATCTAGACGATCACACCAAAAAATTAATTACAGTTCTAACCGTCTCCGTGATCATAATCTGAAACTCCAACCTGACAAAAGTCATTTTACTAGAAAGGAATTAACATACCATAATAACACACATAATTTCGGAACAGGGAATAAAACCTGATCCCGAGAAAATTAAGGTCGTAAAAACTTTCCCAGTACCGAAGAAAGCTAAAGACATCAAGTCCTTCCTCGGTATTTTAGGCCGAAGACTTAATCCTTACTTTGCAGAATTGATGAAACCATTAACACAATTGCTAAGAAAAACTTCGATTTCATATGGGATGCTTTCTGCGACGAGTCCTTCAGAATCTTGAAATAAAAAAATTATCAATCCAACCATTTTATCATATCCCGATTTTAATCAAGTTACTAGGAACAACAGTTTTGTTTCAGGGACCAATTGGCAAAGACAAACGTATTTGCTTTGCCAGCCAACCGTACGCTAAGTCCTGCTGAGACACAGTACACTACTACCGAAAAAGAACTACTGGCTAGCGTTTTTGCGCTTAGACAATTTCGACCTTATATCTAATTAAAAAAAATAACTATTGTTGTTGATTACATCAACAAAATTCAAATTTATTTTTGTATTGATTATTTTATTGCTTACTCGTAGTTTGTTATTTTTGCTGTTCTTTGCCTTCGCCGATGACACCAACACACTTATTGCTACAATGTTTAGGTAAACGTTTTTCGGTTAGCAATATTTGTTATTTTGTTGTGCTGAGGCGGGCATTTTTTTGGTATAAAATAAAAGAATAAAATGTTCGTGGCATCAGTCCATTCAATTCAAAAAACCAAGCAGTTTGAATTTTTTACAATTGTTGCTGACCGCAGCTCTCTACAATGGCTAATTGGACGAAAAGATCTCACGTCTAGGCTCATGCGTTGGAGGACCCTAATGGAAAATATGAATATACATTTGTCCACAAAAAAGTTAAATAACACCAACGCAAAGGCACTTAGCCGAGTGCAAATCGATAGGGAAAACCACTAAAAACCAAAGCAACCACAAGAAACCAAAAACGGACACTCGAAAGAAAAACTGCAGATAAAGATATGACACAGAAATACATCATAAACTCCCCAGACGACATAGAAGTTTCCTCTAACTTCAACTTATTCGAGATCAACGATTCTATTTACGTCTCCAAACAAATAGATCCTAAAATTATAATACTACCCCTGAGGGAATCAATAGAGGAAGAAATCCTAAAGAAAAGGTTTCCTAAATTCATTAAACCACACCTAGGAAAAACTTCCACATTCCGACCAGATAACAAATTCAATCCCCTTGTTACAACAAACGTTGCGACAAATCTCGGAATCTTGTCTAAACCGAAGTCGATGAGCTTAGTCCGACGAGTTGTGTTTTTAAGCGCTCTGTGGATCAGTGATCTTTCTGCCTAGTTTTGAAAGTTTAAATTTCTCAAGTGTATTTAAAACCATTCTTGAAAACAGTGGCATAAGCAAAACAAGCCTTATCCAAGCCTCAAAGTGTTTCCTAATCCATCTTATTTATTTTTGTTTTTGTCTAATACCTCTTAGTTGTTCAATTCGTACAGTTAGTACTCCTTCTCTCTAAGCATGTATGTATGTGTGTGCTCATTGCGGTAATGGTCTCCCTGTTGAGGACGATTTTGCTGTGTGCATGATGTGCAACCGCAAGCTTCACTTTGAGTGCACTACGGCGAACCATGGGTGCAAGGAGGGAGGCATAGAAGTGCCAAGTCTGCAGGAATGGTGGAGATGGTCAACCGACTGGTACGGCTAACAATGTTGTGGTGTCCGTGCCGCATGTACATACGCAGCCGGCAAAGAGAATAAGACTACTGAGCAGTCCCGACAACACTTCAAATGAAAACCACTCAGCTGTTCTTGCAGAGATCCGGAAATAAGAGCAGAAATTAAAGAAATGTCTGCTAGTTGTGATTCCTGGCTGGCAGGTATGACGAACTAAACAAAAACATAAAAAAACAAGAACCTAATGGAAATGATAACTAAGTAAATGAATGAACTAAAAGAAAACAACAAAAAAAAAAGACGAAATAATTACGAATCTTCAATTGCAAGTCTACACCCTGGAAAAACAAAAGATTAAAAACAATGTCGACATCAAATGTATCTCTCCTATGACTCAAGAAGATCTAGTTGAAATAGTAAAGGGAATAGGTAAAACCATTAATCATGAAGTAAATAACACTGATATTATTGACGTTTACCGAACTAAAACCAAAGATTCACAAAAATTTACAACAGTAGTGACATTTGCGTCTAGCATCTCCAAAATGCACTTTGTTAAAAAAGCCCGCGAGTTACGGTGGCTACCTCTATTCCCGTCGCCCCCTAACCAACCAATAAAGATAGTTCCGGTCCGGAAGTTGTTTTACAGTATGGCCTGATTAAGTTTTATTTGGGTTTCCCTAATCCTTAGCCTGTACTTTCCCGTAATAAAACTTACGACCGAAAAGGACAAAAAGGATATTGGGAATTTTCCATCAAAAAACATAGGAGGCCTACTCCTTGTATTTTTAGTATATTTAAGCAATAGTTTAAGACAATGTCAGCTCAGTCTCTTGTGGATTTTTGGAACGACAAGTTCATGATCCAGTTCAAAATGTTCCAAATTTTAAAATAAAGAAATTATAAGGTTTTTTTATATAATCTCGGCTTTTAGACTCATATAATAGGCGCAACCCGCTCCATCAAATTAAAAACAGTGATGCAGAACATCAACAAAAATATTAGCACGCACGCAGCGTTGTCGCGAACGGTTAGCGATGTAGACAAAATAACACGCACACAATAATCGTCACAATGTATTTCAACAAAAAGAAACTCATCTCTTTTAAAATCCAAATGGAGAACACAAATGAAAACGATAGCTTATTTATTGACTTCAATTGTAGAGTGATAGAGGGTTTTAGCGGCATCAATATAAATGCATTTAAAAATAATTAATTTTGCTGTATTTGCTTTAATAAAGATCACTATGTAAAAATTGGAATGATTTCTGCTTAAACATAAGTCAGTTTGCCATCTGCGTAAAAATAATAGTTTAAGTGGAAACGAATATAAAAGATGAAGAAAAAGATTTATATAGGATGGATGGTTTCGAAACGAAATTTTGGAATAGAAATTAACGTAGAGGTGGAGGAATCTTAATGCCTATACGAAGTAATTTGGCACACATACGCCTATCTTCTGAAACGGTAACATAGGAAAACATAAAAATTCGGTATATGGAAGACAATAAATATAAGTACGTACTTGGAATATATTGTCATATTATAATTATATTTTTGTAATACCTACTATTTATTATTGTATACTTTATATTACAAAGGCAACACTTTTCGTCACACTTGTGTGTGATCAGAAAAGGTTGTTTCAGACCTCGTCTCTATCTCCGTTTTTTCGACAAGATTTTCAGCCATTTGATGGCAGTGAAAAGCAATTATCTAATTTCATAAGCAGAGTAGACGCATTATTATCATTAATAGAAACATTAGATATACATTTTAAAAAGATAATAATAGGTTACATGCAAGACAGATTAATTCACCGGGCAAGGGACATGATGCTAAAACATGGTCAAGTGAATACCTGGACAGAGCTTAAAAGCGTTTTAAAACGAGCTAATGGCGAGTTGACCCCAACAACAACGCTTCTTGACAAAATAGTATTATGCCGTTGCACTGGTACCATCAAGCAGTTTTACCAGTTTTACAATCGACTGAGTGACTTACTAATAAGATTAAACCATGCTTATTCACTAAATGAACAACTGACGGAAGAACAGGTAACATGCGGCAAGCGAATAGTTTTAAACTGTTTCAAATCCAATTTGCCCGAACCAGTCAAAGGATTCATAATTGTTAGAGACCCTCCTACAATGGATGAGGCTTACAACATAATTTTAACCAACGGTTATTCTAACTACACAAATATACAATACTCAACCTCGTACGTTAATTATTATGAACAACAACAACTATAAAGTTAACACCGCACACACGACCCATGAGGAACCCGCATGATCCACATTTGAAGTGTCAGCATAATATACTTGTTCAGGTGCAAACATGTTCCCATAGCCACAGTGTGAAAGAGTTGCAGACCTTCGACGGCAACCCCACTCAATATATCTCGTGGGTTCACGCTGTCGGAAATATATTGGAGGACTTCAAAATTGTCAGAGGTAAGCCAATTTATTGGGCAATTTTACAGCACATACGCCAAAAGATACGAGGTAGTGCAGTGTCTGCTCTTCTCTACTCTTCTCTTATAATATATTTGACGACGATTGGGAAGCGGTTAAGAGATGTCTCTCTCTGCATTATGCAGACAAGAGAGACATAAGGACGCTCGAGCATCAGCTCAACTAGTTGACCCAGAAAGGATCAAAGCTGGACGAGTTTTATGCGGCTGTGAACCACATGTTCTCCTTAATTATAAACAAGATTAAGGCAGAAACTTATTCACAGGAAACGGTGAGCGCACTAGTCGAGACCTACCGCAACTGTGCTCTTGACATATTCATTCGTGGCCTGAATGGTGACTTGTCACGTATGCTGATCATACAAAAGCCAAAAACACTTCATGAAGCCTACACGGCATGCTTAGAAGTCCAGAACCTTAATTATCGTAATCACACGATACATAATGCTAACGTTACGAACACTGTGACAGCACCGATGAATCAGTCATTTAAACCTGTCAGAAGTAGCGCGGATACAAGACCCGCTCTTCCACCTCGGAAATTTCGGCCGCCAATCCAGGCTCGATTCACTTCGAATGTTGGTGAAGCTCCTCAGCGACCAAATGCTCCTAAACCTTCGGAGTAAATGGACATTGACCGCTCCGTGCAATCGCGCCACATCAACTATATGAATCAACCACGGGGCGGTAATCCGTTTAAAAGGGCGGCGAAATCAGATAACTACCGTCAACCATTTTCGAAACAGCAGCGGCTGTATCATACAGAGGTCATTAATGGCCAACGTGAAGAGGAAGAATACAACCAGTTGGTTGAAGATAATATCGAGGACACGGTAAATTTTATGACAGAGGCCTCTCCAGCGTTCCAAATTTAGAATATGTAACGCGGGAGGGCGCCAGACTCAGCTGTCTCGTTGACACTGGTGCCAACAAAAATGTCATTAATTCTTCTATCGCCAAAGAAGCTGTACCTATAGAGAAGCCATTCGCAGTGCAAAGCGCAGCCGGTAGCATAACAATAAATAAAAAACTTTCGGGAAAATTCTTCAAAAAAGCAGGTAATGACACCACGTTAACATTTTATGTCCTCCCTGGTCTGACATCGTTCGATGGAATCATCGGCGATGATTCATTAAAGGAACTAGAGGCAGTTATATACCGAAAAAAGAACACGCTTACCCTTAAGCCAGGTACCGTCATTCCCTTGAAAGCCAAATTGTCGGGACAAGTTAATATCACCCTTAACGGTTCCTTTCCTGAGGATGTTAAGGTCAAACTCCACGAGATGATCGATAAATATGCTCTAATTTTTGGCCCCATTGGAGAGAATGAAATGATACGGACAGCGGTCAGAACGGAAATAAAAACGAGCACTGACGAGCCTATATACGCAAAAAGCTACCCGTATCCAGGGAACATGAGAGAGGTTGTAGAGAAGGAAATACAGAAACTACTGAAGGAAGGTATAATCCGGCCTTCCAAAAGCCCATACAATTCTCCATTGTGGGTAGTAGACAAGAAGCCCAAACCGTCTGGAGAAAATCAATACCGGGTTGTCATAGATTACAAACGTCTGAATAGTGTGACAATCCCAGATACATACCCAATACCGGACATTAATTCAACGCTAGCCAGTCTTGGTCAAGCAATGTATTTTAAGACACTTGATCTGACCTCGGGGTTTCATCAAATTCCGATGAAACCCTCCGATATACCGAAGACTGCGTTCTCGACGATGAACGTAAAATATGAGTTTGTTAGATTGCCATTTGGGCTAAAGAACGCCCCTGCAATCTTTCAAAGAATGATCGATGATGTTCTGAAAGAGTTCATCGGTAAAATCTGTTACGTCTATATAGACGATATAATAGTTTTTGGACGTAACGTCGAAGATCATCTCAGAAACGTGGAAATAATTTTCAATAGACTTTCAGAGGTTAACCTAAAGGTTAACCAACAAAAACCTACTTTATGAGAAAAGAGGTTGAATTTTTAGATTACATAATCTCTTCGCAGGGCATACAGGCTGACCCGAAGAAGGTATCAGCCATACAGAGGATCTCGCCTCCCGAAACTCTAAAAGATCTGAAGAGTTTTCTTGGGCTCACCTCCTACTACAGGAAGTTCATTCGCGACTATGCGAAAGTCATAAAACCATTGACCACACTTACCCGAGGGGAGAATGCGCAGATTAAGGCAAATGAGTCTAAGCGTGTCCGGATTGAACTGAATGAGAATGCTTTGCGGGCGTTCGACGACCTTAACACCCTACTCATGTCATCTCAGGTTTTGGCTTTCCCTGATTTTGAGAAGGCATTTAATCTGACCACCGATGCCTCAAATTTCGCGATAGGCGCGGTTCTATCACAGGGCGAATGGGGTAAAGATCGACCAATAGCCTACATTTCGAGGTCTCTCAATAGAACAGAAGAAAACTATGCCACGAATGAAAAAGAAATGTTGGCTATAGTCTGGGCTTTGGACAACCTCCGCTCATACCTGTACGGAGCCCGCAAGATTCGTATTTACACGGACCACCAGCCCCTAACGTTTGCATTGGTTAACCGAAATCATAATGCCAAGCTAAAGCGCTGGAAGCCCGAATAGAAGAATACAACTGCGAATTAATCTACAAACCGGGGAAGTCTAATTTGGTAGCAGACGCACTCTCCAGACTCAAAGTAGAGGTAAATCACTTGACCGACTCAGCGCACGCTGAGGCGGAACCAAGCGTAAAAAAGCAGACGATGAATCTACTGATAACGCGACTGAGCTTTGCAGAAGCGATTCGGCCACTGTTAATGCAAGTGAAGCAGGGAAAAGTGAAACAACCCTATCCGTAAGCCAGTCATCGGGCCACACAGTTCATAGCGCCGATCAAGATGGTACAGACTTGATTCTCCACGTTGAGGCTCCGCTCAATGTATTTCGAAATCAGATTGCCATTAAGGAAGGTAAAGGTGTTGAAGCATTCGAAGAACCACATGCTGGCTATGCTCGCCATTATGCCGCCCTTGCCGATCCGGATAAGGATAAACTTATAGAAATACTAAAAGAGAGGCTAAACCTCGGCGTGTTAAATGGAATTAAGATACCAGAAAGCTTTTTGGGTATTCTACAACAGGCATACTTAGAAGTTTTCAGTTCGTATAAGATAAGAATTACTCAGAGGATCGTTGAAGATGTCAAAAACCCAGAAAAATACTCAATTATTTCACGGTCCCGATGATGTTAGTCACCGACAACGAGTGCAGCTTTTTGAGCCCGATCATTGCCAACTTCATTAAACTCTTTGGTATCAAACTGTATCACACACCAGTGCGGCGCTCTGAGGTCAACGGTCAGGTTGAAAGATTTCACTCAACAATAATAGAAATCTACCGATGCCTCAAGGCGGAACACAAGGATTTAAGGCTGAAAGAACTCTTGGCAATAGCAGTCGACAGATATACTAACACCATACACTCGGTTACGAAGCGAAAGCCGAGCGACAAATTTTTCGACCGAACACAAAGAATTAATTTCCAAAATTTGCTCAATTGCCGAAGAAGAGTAAATAAAGAATTAAGAGGCGAAATTTTAAGAAAACAGAAAGAAAGTAATATTTATAGAAATAAAAAAAGGTCACAACCAAAAGCTTACCAGAAAGGGGAAGTAATTTATACGGCCTGTAAAGGCATACAAGCAAAAAGCAAACCACTCTTCCGTAAGGAAATAGTGGCAAAAAATAACAAAGTAACTGTCATCACATCAGGTGGCAGAAAAGTACACAAGGCACACATAAAAAACTTGCGATGAATTGCACAACTGAATAAATGCAAATGAAAACAATGAGAAAATAAAATATAAAGTACACAATACTATCGATTGATCATTAATTAGTTATGTTATGTCATCATTATATCCTTAATTATATCACATTATATTATATTGTACTAATGAATTCTGAATTAATTTTGTCAATTTTGTTGTATTCCTTGTAATCTGTAATAGTGAATAGAATTAAGATATCAGATCGGTCTTTTATAGAATTAAGCATTGGTTTATGAATTTTAATTGTAATTATTTCTTTCATATCATCCACTACAAGAATCAATCTTTACGTATTACCCTACCTTGCCTGGCTGGCATTCGCCGAAGGATTGCAGATTTTCAGGTACACTGCACCACTCATTTCCATCAAAGAGGGCAAAGCCTGGTTCATCAACGGAAACTTCAACTTCGTCCTTATGATCAATCTAGAGAAATTTGAACAGCGGATACCAGAAGTCGTCGACGCCGTCAAGAAAAACATCAAAGATCAGGATAGGAACCAATTAATCGACTTTCATCTAGCTCAGGTAATTGAACGCATTGGCTCGTTAGGCAGAAAACCGCCGAGGAAACCCAGATCAATCGACTGGATTGGCTCAGCATGGAAGTGGGTAGCGGGAAATCCAGACGCCGCAGATTGGGATAAGATCATGGACAGCCAACAGCAGATAATTGAAAACAACAACCAACAGTACAAGATCAACGAAAAACTCTTTAACAGTATTGAGGACATTACCGCGAAGATTAACTGGGTCATTGACAAATCAAACAATAAAATTAGAATGGTCGATGTCCGCAAACTAGAGCAAGATATTCTTAGCCAAGTACTGACAATAAAGGAAGAGGTTAATGAAATTATTCGAGATTGTCAGATGGCAAAAGGCGGCATCATTAACACAAACCTGCTGGACCATGACGAAATCAGCCTGCTGGTGAACGAACTTGAGTTTCTACCCTATAGAAACGAAATCGAGGCCATCGAGTTTGCAACGCTTCGACTGAAAAGCTGCAGGTCGAAGCGAGGAAAGGGGCGCCATCACCATCAACGTCGGAAGCAGCTCTACAACAACAACCAAAACCAGCGATCCCCGTGGAAGCGGATATTGCCTACCTTTCCTCTGGTAGGGAAGGTCGCTACACGGGAGACAATAACCCCTTCGCCTCCCTTTTATATTCGGCTACGGAGGAAGAGCGTAGCGAACTGGAGCAGAAAGAGCGTATGCTACGTGCCCAGCTGCAGGCCGTAATTGATAAGCTGAAGGAAATAAAGAAGAGGGATTTAGAGCAGGCAACAGCCGCCCCACAGCAAAAGCAGCAACAACAACAGAAGCCGCAGAAAAAGCAGCAGCAACAACAAAAGCCACAGCAGCAGAAACAGCAGCAACAACGACAGCCGCAACAACAGCAGCAGAAACAGCCGCCGCAACAGCAGCAGCAACAACAACAGCCGCAGCAGCAGAAGCAGCAGCAACGTCCTAAAAAGGAGAAAGTGCCACCCATCTTCACCTATACCACGGCCCTACGAGAGACCATCGATCTCTGTAAGTATGCTATTGGTGTAGGCAATTTTGAAATCAAATGTTTAGGCCAAAAACGCTATGCTGTTCGGTGCAAGACACTGGAGCAGCATAAGCGTATAAAAAGCTTATTAAAGGAGTCCACAACGGAGTTTTTCTCCTTCACGCCGAAGGCCGAGAGGTTGCGGACAATGCTCCTTAAAGGCGTGGAGTCGATTGCAGACCCCGAGGAAATGCTCTCAGAGCTCAAAGAGTTCGAGAGTGACGACCTCAAATTCGTGGGGGTTAAGTCATTCACTACGGTGAGCTCCCGACGGGAGAAGCGAGTTATTCCCTTCTTCTTGGTACAGCTCACACCCAGCAGCAAGCTGGAGAGGTTAAGGATTATCACCACCTTAGCGTCCCAGACTGTCACATGGGAAACATTAAAGAGGAGCGGAAACATTTTGCAATGTATCCGCTGCCAAAGGTTCGGGCACGCTGCGTCGAACTGCGAAATGCAGCCTCGATGCGTTAAGTGTGCAAAGAACCACAAGAACGAGGAATGCGACCTTGGGAAAGACAAGGTGGCGGATAGAGAGCAGCTCGAGTGTGTCTTGTGTAGGAACCGAGGGCACCCTGCAAACTATCGGGGATGTCCTAAGTTCCAGGACATCAAGAAAGAAAACCTGGCCCGTAAGCAGAAGGTCGAGGAGAAGCGTCCCTCGGGTCGCTTCCAAACACCAGCCGTCACATCCCAATTGACCTACGCCCAAATGGCGGCAGGTTCGGGAAAGACAAAAGCCCATGACTGTTCCTAAAGCCCCAGTGCCTGTCTCTAAGGCACCGGTGGCCGAGGTGGATGTCTGTTCGATCTTGCTCGCAATCCAAGGGCAGATTGGGCAGCTCCAGCAACAGATCCTGGAGACGGCGACCCGAGTAGATAGTATCTACTCGCTTCTGCCGGGCCTAGCGCACCTAAGGTCGTGATGGGTACGCTGGTAGAGAGGCCCTTGAGGATCCTGTCGGTGAATGTAAATTCACTGATAAGGATCGAGCGACGAGCCGTACTTTTTAACCTGTTGCAGGACGAAAGCCCCGATGTACTCTTGGTTAGCGAAACAAAGCTAAACCAGAAGCACAAAATCCGGCACAGTTCTTATAGAATAATTAGAAGAGACCGACCCAACGCTATTCAAGGCGGGGGAGTTGCGATCTTTATTAAAAACAATTTTAAACATAAAGTCATATATAGCGGTGAAGTACGGAGGTTCCAGGTGCTAGAGGCCTGTATTGTGTGCATTCCTCTCCGAAACGGAAAGAGAATGTACATTGTATCAGCCTATGCACCTGAAGCACCTCAACCCAATATTTTTATCGCAGAGCTCGAGACACTTTTTCGATCTCTGCGCTTAAACTCGGTAGAAAACTTCTACATTCTGGCCGGCGATTTAAATGCCAAACATGGTGATTGGGGAAATAACATTCTCAACACTAGGGGGAGCCTACTAAGCCATTGGTGGGTTCTTCGCAGCATTGAATATAGAGTCAAGTTGCTCGCAACGGATAGTCCGTCGTATCCTAGGAGCGGCTCCTATCTGGATCTCATGCTAATAGACTTTCGACTGAGACTGGCAGACACGAACGAATGGTCTATTAACTGTCTACGGACCATTGTATACGACAGTGACCATTGCGGACTATGTGCCGTGATCACAGTACCTGACGAGTTCGCGGAGATGGCAGAGTGTGTCCAAACGCACCCCTACGATTACAGTAGCATGTGCTGGCCGCGTTTTGCCAATTCCCTGACGAGAGCGCTCACTTCGAGCGCCTCCTTTCCACCGCCTAATAGGAACATGTCAAACTACGAGATTGACAGGTATCTCAAACAAATGGACGATGTCATTAAACAGACAATGAACAGTACGATACCACGCCAAAGACAGCACGATACCACAAACGTATACCGAAACGCGACAATCGACGCACTGCACAGACAAAAAAGTAGACTCCTGACAAGACTCAAACTCTTGTACAGGCGGTTTACGGCAGACAAAACTCGGAGGTCAGGACACTGAAGTCACTGATTAAAAATATCCAACAGTTAATCAAGGAAAATTACAGAATATCTGTAAGTTTGCATTGGAACAACAGAATTCGTGCTGTAAAATCCAACAGCGCGAGTATGTTCCCGCAAATAAATAAAATATTTCGGAGAAACAATCAGAATGACATTCAGGATCTAAAGCTTCCGAGAACGTCAGACAATGAACGCTTGCTACGAACAGTTAGCATCGATCCGGAGAGCGCCATCCTGGATGACGACTTCTTCGTGATCGAGGATCCTCAGGAGAAGGTGGCGACAGTGGGAGCTGTCTTCCAGGAAGTGTACAAGGTGAATGATAGTATTCGCCCGAACCACGACCTGGAAGATAGAGCCCTGCTTCATCACTTTTATCTACGAAATGATATCGATCATTGGCGATCAGAGAACCTTGGTTTTACAGGGTTCAATGAAGATTTCATGGCAAACAATGTCATCGCCAATGAGGGGGTTAATACCCTGTTCATATCCACGGAAGATCTTCAGATGATCTTCGAGTCATTGAGGAAGAAAAATCCGCGGGAGTCGACGGTATATCCAATGTTGTGCTTAGGCACCTTCCGCCAGTGGCTGTAGAGAGGTACACCATCCTGTTCAACAATGCACTGAATAATGCATATTATCCAGTGCACTGGAAGACAGCGGTGGTGCAACCAATTCCCAAGAGGGGTAAAGACACATCTAACCCGGAAAATCTCCGGTCAATAAGTATCCTTCCGAGTATCAGCAAGGTCTTCGAGAAGGTGATCCATAGGGCCCTGTCTAAATGGGTTGAGGACAATAAAATCATCCCGGATAACCAATTCGGTTTCAGAGCGGGGCATGACACTATTCATGCCGCGTCGAAGCTTGTATCGGATGTCCAATGGAATAAATGCAAGAACCAATGCACGGGTGCCTGTCTGATTGACTTAGAAAAAGCCTTCAATACCGTATGGTTAGAAGGTCTTTATTACAAGCTCAGTCGGCTGGGCATAAGTAAACCACTGCTATATATGATTTTTGACATGTTAACAGGTAGAAAGTTCGTAGTGAAAATTGCCAACGTGACTTCTACCCAAACATTTGAAATCAAAAATGGACTGCAACAGGGTACGGTAAATTCGCCGATCCTTTTCAGCATTTACCTAAGCGATCTGATAGTTTCTCTTCACCATTCAATAGCGTACGCAGACGACCTAATCGCGTACAGATTAGGTCCAACGATCGACGTCATTGTCACTCTCTTGCAGCGTGACTTCGAAAAAATTCAGCAGTATTGTGATGACTGGAAGTTGAAAATCAACTTCCAGAAATCAGAATCTATATTGTTCAGAACGCCTTTGTCTAGGGCCTCTCGGGACACTAGAAAAAACGGGCGCAGGTTCTTAATTTTAGGACCGGATGGGCGTCCACTGGCGAAACAAAGTGTGGTCAGATATCTTGGGATCGTGCTGGATCAGTATCTATATTTTGACAAACATGTAGATGCTGCTCTGGCAAGGGCCCGGGGCGCTTTCGCTCTGACAAGATGGCTGTTTCATAGCAGCCAACTTGATTCTAGGGTGAAGGTAATCTGCTACATGGCCTTAATCAGGCCCATGGTTGCCTATGGATGTCCCGTCTGGTTCAATGTGAGAGCCAGCTTAATGGAAAGGATTCGGGTGTTTGAGAGACAATGTCTCAGGATGTGTCTGGGGCTACACAGGACACCCGAATCTGAGTACACGAAATTTTACCCGAACGAGGTCCTATACAATAGGGCCAGGATTGTACGGATAGATAATTTTTTGATCAAACTGATTCGAAGCCACGTTGCGAGAGCAATGACTTCGGTCAATAGCCTGATCTTCGGGGCTTACTACCCCAACGATTTATATCACGAGAGAGTGCGCCTTAATGGCTTTGTGCCGCCAGAAGCATTCCTCTATTTAGATAGATGTGGGCTGATCCAGGATAGATTGGCGGTACCGCTAATCTTCCACGTGGGTCGCAATTCCGTGGAACGGCGATTCCTCTACGAACCCGATGTCGCGATCCGTGAGCCCGAGCGCCTCAGGTTCTGTAGATCGGTCTCACGCCGGGATCGAGGAGACGTAGTCCGACAGCATCAACGCTTTTGGTGGCTGGAGAGAGCTACGTCAGTGGACACTTTGAGAGCTTCAGCCTCTTCAAGGCATGGCCTGCCTAACACCAATAGCAGGCTTACATAGGCTAGGGTAGGGTAAGGTAGGGTAGGGTAGGGTAGGTAGTAGTAGCGTAGTATGTAAAAAAAAAAAAAAAAAAAAAAAAAAAAAAAAAAAAACAAAAAAGATATATATATTAAATATATATTATGTATATAATTTATATATATATATTTTAGTTAAGGTAGAATAAGTTAGGTTTAGTTACATTAAGGTAGGCTTACGTTTTATATATAATACAAAAAATTATCATATGCTAAATTTTTAATAAAAAGCATTTTTCTTAGCTTAAGATAGATATAGTAATGTTAGTGGTAAGTTGATATAGTAGTCGAAAGACATAGATTTAAGTTGTTACGTCTATTTTAGAGTGTCCGCCTAGGGCCAGTAAGATATCTAGATTGTTAAGATAGTTAAGCTAGTTTTTAAGCATTTTTGTCTAGGGTAGGATAGATCTAAGAAATTATGAATAAAAATGAATTAAAAACTAAAAAAAAAAAAAAAAAAAACCGTTGGGCCAACCTCTCGGTTGGTGTTCACATTTGTTTTGAAGTCCTTCTAAAGTACATCGTTCACTATATTTCAAAATCCTATCAAACAGCAATACCCGCATTGTTCAAATTATAATAATAACAATAACTTTAATAACGGCAGTAACGGAAATATACAAATATATAATACACATCATAATAACAACTCACAAAGACTAGGCAATAACAATGGTAATTACAATAACACTGAAGTAATGAACTTTACAGCCCAAAGTCAGCAGACAAGTAGGTTCAGTAACAGAAGCAATTTTAACAATCTTCGCGGGAATAACCGAAATGCTTTTATTCCAAGCCAGCAAAACAGGCAAATTCAACAATCTTACCAAACGAACAACGAAACACCAATGGAAATATACTAATGAAAGTACAGAGACAAATCCAAATTTTCACCAGACCAACTTAGACAATTGCCCTATATATAGGTAATAATAGACACAAAAATTAAAGACTAATGTTCATTAAAGTTCATTATAAAGGGTGGTCCAACGAAAACGCACGATGATAATTGTAAATAAAACAAAAAGTTTTCAGAGAATTATCTTAATATTTTTCATTATGATAGAAGGATCTATGACAATTATGAGTGAAACAAAATATTGACCAAATGCTCGCCACGGCTTCGGTGGCATACCTCTATCCCATGGTCCATATTTTCAATGAGTCTGAGACATAATTGAGGTTCAATGTCGTTAATGTGACGAATTATCTCATCCTTTATCGCTTGAATTGTTCTTGGCTTATTGACGTACACTTTTTCTTTTAAATATCCCCAAAGAAAGAAGTCAAACGGTGTCAAACCACATGATCGTGGCGGCCAATTAACATCGCCACGACATGAGATAACACGGCCATTGAATTTCTCGCGCAAAAGAGCTATTGTTTCGTTGGCTGTGTAGCAAGTGGCACCATCTTGTTGCACATATCGTCCAGGTCCATATCCTCTATTTCTGGCCACAAGAAGTCCGTTATCATCTCGCAATAGCGACCACCATTCACGGTAACTGCTTGGCCGACCTCATTTTCGAAGAAGTACGGCCCGATGACGCCGCCAGCCCATAAACCGCACCAAACAGTCACTCTTTGTGGATGCATCAGCTTTTCAACAATCACTCGTGGATACTCATTTGCCCAAATGCGGCAATTCTGCTTGTTAACGAATCCACTGAGGTGAAAGTGTGCCTCGTCGCTGAAGATGATTTTCTTTGTAAAGTCACCATTGACTTTCTGTCTGTTCAACCAACCATTCGGCGTATTGACGACGCTTGAAATAGTCAGTAGACTTCAGCTCTTGAGTCAATTGAACTTTGTAAGCGTGAAAATTCAAATCTTTATCCAAAATTCGCATCAGTGATGTTCGTGGGATGTTCAATTGTTGGGCGCGACGACGAGTCGAGGTTGACGGCTCTTCTGCCACACTATCGCAAACAACAGCAATGTTTTCCGCAGAACGAACTGGGCGAGCATGCATAGGTGTTTTCACATTTCCTACAGAACTTGTGGACACATTTGGTCGATTATGCTGACCAAAAAAATCACGAAGTGCACGAAATGCATTTTGATTTGAACGCCCATTTTCGTAAATGGCTTCAACAATCTTAACGCGCTGCTCAATTGTGTACCTCTCCATGGTTGAAATTGTCGAACATTGAAACAAAGAAATGTCAAATTAAGTTGGGCACAAAAACTTGACGTTAAGGTGTGACTCACAATTAACATCGTGCATTATAGTTGGACCACCCTTTAGATACTCGGGCTGAATTCAGCATAATTAATCACAATCTTGGTCTTCCTAAAAGGAAAATATCTATAAAACCCCACACGCTTAAAATATCTAACAGACTCATAAATTGCAATATAAAGTGCAAGTTTCCCTTATTTGAAATATTTAATTTGCAAAACAATTTTGTAGAATTTTTGGAATATCCATTCCATAAGTATTTTGATGGCATAATTGGAAATAACATTTTAGTTCCACTTTGCTCAATAATAAATTATAAAAATCGATTACTTATTACATCAAAAGCACAAATACCGCTCTTTCTAAACGCATACGAAGAATTTTATTACAATAAAAGCCATGCCGAGGAAACCATTAACGTATTTATAAATGAAATCGTAAAATCTAACGTTCAACAATTTAATTTCGTTTCTCACCTAAATAGAAACGATAGTTCCAGAATAAAATACCTGTTGAATTCTTTTAAGGGCATCTATTATAACGAAAGGAACAGACTAACTGTTTAATCATGATTTTGAACAAGCTTTCAAAATGCAATGTAACCCTAATGTACAATAGAATACTCATATATTTAAAATTTGTATTAGATCGATCAATGAAATCGACTACAGTCCAGTACAACTCTTTTCAGAATTATCGAACCATTGAGATCGAGGACGACAGAATAAAGTTAAAGTTTAATTTAAATGAGTTTTGGGCTGCTTTTGTTATATTTATAAATTTTCGTTCTTGTTCTAACATGATCCAACGAGCCGAATAATTCAAGAAAGAGTCTGTGCGCAAATTCGTCGACTCTATAAAGTATCATTAAATGGCTTCGATATTAAGCGTTTGTTTAAAAAAGAAAAATCGATTGCTTGCTCGGTTATAAAGGAAAGAATAAATGCAATTTCATCGGCGTTATAAAATATAATATATAAACTATAAAATAACGAAAAGTAAAAAGTAAACGCATTTTCATCGGGATCGTAATTCATATATCACAACCAAGCTGTGTCTCGTCGTTGGCTTTCTTTGTCCTTATCTTGCCCCATGTGCTAAAACTTATTGCCATCTATCTCGTTAGGAACAGTGTTCCAGTTCCACGGTTCCAACTTCCACCAGGCCAACAGCGCAGTGTTTTCTCGCTATCTCTTTCTTGAAAGAAGGACAGACAAAAGAATTGAATAAATCAAAATGGCCACGCTGGAAAAATTGAAGGCATCTCGTGCATCAAAAAAGGGATACATAATTGATGATGACAACAATGGACTTAATGCCACTGATCTTCGTTGCCGTATGGGATTGTTGGAGGGTTACTTTTCGAACTTTCTAACAACGCAGGACGAAATCGACGCAATGCTTCCAGGAAATTCAACTGAAGAAGATTAAAGAGCAAAGGTTGAAGATTTGTATTGTTCTCTAAAATCGAAAATTCTTACTCGTCTTGCAAATTTAGAAACAGTCGCATCCAAGCCAAGTGCAGTATATAGATCGAGCGATGATCTCCCGAAACTTAAGCCTCCAGTGTTCACAGGCGAGTACACTGAGTACAACAATTTCATCAAACAATTCAGAGCCACAATTGACACAAAACCTATTCCAACCATCAGGAAGTTTCAATTGTTAGTAGATGAATGTCTCAAAGTTGACGGTAAAATCGTTAGATGTTATTGAAGAAAATTACACCACAGCAATTAACTTGTTAAAAGAGCGATATGATAACAAGTGTATTGAATTTCAAGCCCATATTCGCGGATTGTACCACCTAACACCAGTTGCGAGAAATTCCGGACCTCAACTTCGTCGGTTAGTCGACTCAATTGATGGACATTTCGGTGCTCTTAGATCTTTGGGAACGGACATGGATATCGTTAACGCGCTATTAATCCATATCGCATCTTTAAAATTGGACCACGAGACTTATAAGAAGTGGGAAGACACCTCAGAGCTAAATCAGCTCCCAACTTGGAAGCAGTGTTCATCATTTCTTAATAAACGAGGTCAGCATCTTGACATAAGGGACTCACAGAGCAAGCCGTTGGCATCACCATCGCCAGACTCATACACATCGTCAAGTGAAACAAAGAGGAATGGTCGTCAAGGTTCCACACTAGCCGTTGCTGAGGTCCGATGTGCATTCTGTAATGTATCGCATCACATAATATCGGATTGCAGCTAATTTATTAAGCTTAATGTGTTTCAGCGGTTTCAAACTGTCAAGCGTCTAGGGTTGTGCATTAATTGTTTGCAATCAGGCTACTTGGTTAAGGATTGCCTAGCAGCCAAGTGTAAAGTTTGCAGCGAACCACATCATTCAATACTTCATCGGTTTCAGGTTGCATCATCACAATCAAATAATATCAGAGCCTCAGAGTCAGACCAAGGGATTGTGGACTCGAATGTAAATGCTACGTGCAAAACAACATTACACTCGGCAGACATGCAAGAGAATGTATTGTATAATGACTGAAGCAGTCATGTATTTTTGGCTACTGCTATAGTGAGAATAAGGAGGGCAACTGGAGAATACATCCCTGCCCGCGTTCTTTTGGATACAGGTTCGCAGATTAATTTGATCTCAGAGCATTTATCCCAAAGACTAAGCTTAAAACGCACTAATTTCAGCGGAGAATTGAGTGGAATCGGGAATATTAATTTCGCTGCTCGCCAACAAACATCCGTTTCGTTAAAATCAAGGTTGAGCAACTATGAAACAAACCTCGACTGTTGGATTCAATCATCTATAACATCAAATCAACCCGAGGTGAATATAGATGTCACGGATTGGTGTATACCCTCTGATCTCAAACTCGAAGATCCCAATTTTAACAGGCCACAACGTATTGACATGCTCATAGGAGCCGTGGTATTTTTCGATTTATTGACTGATGGTCAACTTAAACTGGGAGCAGACCTTCCTCAACTACGAAGCACCGTATTAGGTTGGATTGTTGTCGGTCAATTCAAACCGCAAATTTGCAATATGGTTTCCGAAGTACAGGTGCCATCAAACACGAACCATTCAAACGAACTGCTGAAGAAATTATTTGAAATCGAAGCGATACACACGGAGTTACCAAATTGGACTGAAGAACAAATGGCGTGTGAGAAAATATTCTGCGATACAATTCGGCAACGAACAGGTGGTAGGCTTTTTTTTTTTTTTTTTTTATAATTCGTGCAGGTTCAAGAGTTACGCTCTTTTGATGTTTGTCACACAACCTGGACGGGGTGCAGATGGTTTGTGTCGAAGATGTTCGTTCACTACTCTCCGGGGGTGGTTGTCTTGGGATTCGAGAGATTCGACTGAATTTGTCGGGTTGCTTGTAGTTTTACAGTAACTTTATTCCATGCCATTAAGATCTTATATTGGAAATGCACACGCAGAGCGTGTATCGAAGCGATACACACGGAGTTACCAAATTGGACTGAAGAACAAATGGCGTGTGAGAAAATATTCTGCGATACAATTCGGCAACGAACAGGTGGTAGGCTTTTTTTTTTTTTTTATAATTCGTGCAGGTTCAAGAGTTACGCTCTTTTGATGTTTGTCACACAACCTGGACGGGGTGCAGATGGTTTGTGTCGAAGATGTTCGTTCACTACTCTCCGGGGGTGGTTGTCTTGGGATTCGAGAGATTGGACTGAATTTGTCGGGTTGTTTGTAGTTTTACAGTAACTTTATTCCATGCCATTAAGATCTTATATTGGAAATGCACACGCAGAGTATGAATTTTGAAGTGATCTTATACTGCGAGTGTTATGCCTTCGTCAGCATTTTTTTGATCATCTCTCATTCACAACTGGTGTTGTAGTGCAATTGTCCTTCAAAGAAGAACCAAGTGTTCTAGGTGATTTGCGAAGAACTGCAGAAAAAAGGCTTCTATCTTTGGAGAAACGTATTGAAAAATCCCCGGAACTTAAGCAAATGTATGTGTCGTTCAAGCCGTTCTAAAGGATGAGATCATCAACATAAAGTACTATATGCCGCATCAATGCGTTTTGCGCCCCGATAGCTGGTCAACTAAATTGAGGGTTGTGTTCGATGCGTCTTGTCGAACACGACCAATTAAATGACATCCTTATGGTGGGTCCAACAATACAGCAAGATTTATATTCAATTTCGCTTCGGTTTCGGTTGCACAGAATGGCATTGATTGCAGATGTATCAAAAATGTATAGGCAAATTTTCGTTCGGCCTAATGATGCAAATTTTCAGGCAATTTTGTATCGAGAAAAAAAAGAATTTCGATTAACAACGGTAACATATGGAACATCATCAGCACCATACCATGCCACTAGCTGTTTGTTATACTTAGCTGGGGAACAACAACATCCCTTCGCCATCTAGGGTCATCAAACTGGACTTTTATATCGACGATCTTATTTCCGGTGCTGATACGTTTGAAGAAGCGGAAAAGATTCGTTTCCAAGTTGAGTACATTTTAAACATTGCTGGGCTTGAGTTGAAAACAAAAAGTCAGGCTGATGGACAACATCCCAACGACAGACCGAGAAACAACACTCAGGATAAATGACAGCGATGTAATCAGAGCTCTTGGTATAGTATGGGAACCGTTCAAAGATGAATTTCAGTTTGTCAACCCGTTGGAGAAGATGCAGCATATCGATAATATCACCAAAAGAACCGTGTTGGCAGACGTGGCTCGACTGTTTGATCCATTAGGGCTCGTTAATCCCGTTATTGTTTTGGGCAAAATATTTCTTCAACGGCTTTGGATGAAGAGGGAGTGGATGAAGTATCGATTACAGCTGTCTGAACTTGCAAAGGTTCGTATTCCGAGATACATATTTTCAAAAGATGCAGTTTTGTGCGAGTTGCACGGATTCTCAGATGCTTCCTTGAAAGCATACGGCTGCTGCCTCTATGTTCGAACAGAAGATACATCTGGTAATATATCTGTTCACATACTAAGCGCGAAATCCAAGGTGGCGGCAGTGTCGACGCAAAGTTTGCCAAGGCTGGAGCTATGCGCCGCATTACTTCTATCAATACTGCTTCGCCGTGTATTGAATGCCTTAGGACACAAATTCGATCGTATAGTGTTGTGGATAGATTCGGAGGTGGTTCTTGACTGGCTCGCCGACCATTCGTCATCTTGGAACACTTTCGTTGCCAACCGCGTATCCATTATTCAGGAACTGACTGAAAGTGCAATATGGAGGTATGTAGATACTAAATCAAACCCAGCTGACATCATATCAAGAGGAGCAATCGTCGCCAACTTACTTGATTCAATTTGGTTCCAAGGCCCTAAGTTTTTGCACCATCATCCTCATCGATGGCCTGTAACTGGACAGCGTTCTTTCAAAAATGTTCCTGAACGGCGAAAGATAAATTCCGTATTGATGGGAACAATGCTTCTAACATTGAAATTGAGGATATTATTGAAAAAACCAAATTCGTAAATAATTACTCCAAAACTGTCAGAGTTTTCGCTTATTGCAATAGATTTATCGAAAGGTGTATGAAAGCCCGTTCAAGTAACCATAGAGACGAGAATTCAGTGTTGGGTGAATTGGTGAAAAGTTACCTTAACCAGAATAATTTTTTGTATTCAGCAAAGCAGGTTTCGGAGCGAGATAGTCAGTCTGAACTCTAAAAACTGTGTTGGCCCAAAGAGTTTAATCAGAAAACTGAACCTGTTTTTGCAACCCGATCCTATGGTGCCTTATTTGGTTCGTGTTGGTAGACGCCTCAACTTGTCAGAGCTGCCATATGATGTCAAGTACCCAATACTCTTGCCAAACTCGCATCCGTTTGTTCTTAGCTACCTCAGCCATATACACCTGAAGAACTACCATGCAGGTGCTCAAGCATTGGTGTCAGTAGTATAGAATGGAGGGTTCTGGCTCAATATGCGTTGCGGTTGGGTTGCGGTTGCGGTGACGTCATAGCCGCAGGTTGGCTGATCGCCGATAAGAGATAACGTCATAACCGCAGGTGGGCACGAGGCACTAACCGCAGGACGACAGCAGGTGTCCTGCGCTGTCGAGGACCGCAAGGCGGTTCGGCTTTGATGGCACGCGCCCCCTTTAACGGCAAGCGCCGGCCGGAGGATAATTGCGTGAACTGATAAGGTTCCCTAGCTGTCGTCGTCGTGATCAAGGTCATATCTAGAAGTAGGAATAGAGACCGCAGGATGCTGTCGTTGGCCGCAAGGCGGTTCGACTTTGATGGCACGCGCCCCCTTTAACGCCAAGCGCCGGCCAGTGGATAATGTATGTACTTTTGTTTGTTTTTTTTTTTTTGCGTGAACTGATAAGGTTCTCTAGCTGTGGTCGTCGTCGTCGTCGTAGAGACCGCAGGTTGCTGTACTCGGCTTTGGCGTGCGGTTTTGTGACATTCGAGAATATTCGAGAATACATATATTATTTGATAAAAATGCAGAATGTGTGTTGTTATTAGCTTCGTAGAGTTTGTAACGAGCTTTCTGGGCCGGGGTATACTCGCCGGGCCAGGATCTGTCACATAAATTTTTATTTGTGACACCGGTAGACATACTAGCGGCCTGCGCGCTACGCTGTCCCTTGGAGTTGGGACCCGTTCGGGACACTTGGTCGTAGGCGCGCCTTGTCACCTCTCAACTGTCTTGTTGATGGTATCCGGTCGATCCCCTCGTGGGTGAGAACCTACGTCTGGGTATGAACCCGGTCGAGGCCCCTAGTTTGGGTCGACGTGTGCCCTTGGGTACGGCTGTGCCGCCTGGTCAAACCCCTTCGGGTTAAAACCCAAGTCGGAGAACTGACCCTACGACGCTTACCTCGGGAGTAGACTCTGACAGGTCTTAGTCGGTTTCTTTTGGGTTAAAATCCGAGTCGGAGAGCCGATTTTCGCCCTATTAGACCCTACTCGCCACTTTACCCGTCGAGCGATCGTCCCAACTAGTTTCGCACGTTCGTCCCTTTTCCTCGATGACGAGGCCGAAATTATTACCCGATTATTATTGTAAAAATAATTTCTTTCTGTGAATTTTATTATTATCGTAATAATAAAAAAAAATATTTCTTTCTGTGAATTTTATTATTCTTATTGTCTAATTATAACGACGTCTTATCCTACGTATGTTTATGTATTGTGGTGTCACCTGAGTGTTGCACTGTGTTGACGTACCTCTTTATCTTCTTACGACTTGGCCTTCTCCTTTGACACTTTGTCTTCCCTTTGTTGCCTTCGTCACTCGTTGATACTAGGCTGAATGTCACTTTACTCACAGACTGATTGCTACTTCTAATCGCGGACTGATTGCCCTTCTGCCAATCACCTCGGCCTTTTATAGGGCTAGGCTGGGTGGCGATGTGAACGGTGCCTTTCCAGTCGTTCGTGACATTTCCCCTGTTTACGGGATCTGTCAACGGTGACTGTAGCCGTTGCCGTTGTCTTTAGTGTCGTTGACCTCAGTGGTCTTGGACAATGCGTAAATATGTATGATTTGTGAATTTCTTTGTTTTGTGTTTTATTACTTTTGATTTTGTATGTTGTGTTTATTTTATGTTTATTCCGATTTGTTTTGTGTTTAGTTCGCGTACTTTGTGTTCGTGGTCAAGTGTTTGTGACCTGGTGGCTGGATTTTGAGCCTTTTGCTTGTGCAAAAAGGAAAGTAAACAAATATATATAAAGGAAAATTTGAATACATCTATTTCTTTTGTTTTAGGTAAATTTTCCTTTACATCCCCCCTTACTTCGGGCGGGTTTGCGCGATAATGGTGATGCCACTCGGCTTGAGGACTAGACGGTACCCGGCCTGCTGGAACTTCATCTTCCTTTTTCCCTTGCGAGGGTTGTTGATGAGGTGGAGGTATCGCTGCCGGATGGCGTCTACTATCGTCGTGGGCAGGTGTCTCCCCCTTGGACCCTCTAGCTCCTCCAGAGTCTCGAACTTCGTCAGGACTGGTGTGGGTCCATCCGCTCCTTCCTGCGCGTTGGTGCGTGTTGGTGGTGGGGATCCTGTCCGTGACTCGATTCGTAGCACTGGGAATCGGTTTGTTGTGTCGGCCAGTGACTTCAGGAGTTCGGCTACCTGGCGGCGTTTCCCAGTTGTCGCGTATGGGTCGGTCCATCGGGCGCCTGGCCTGATGGCGCCTTCCACGCTCCGTAGGGGACTTGTCACCATACACTCTGCGTAATGCAGGAGGTCGACGCCGCAGTCGTAAGTGTTTCGCTGTCGCGGCACTTCCAGTGTTCGCAGTTGGACGGTGGTGGAGGTAAAGATTCGGATATGGTGGTAGACTCGCTGGTATTCCAGGGTTAAGTACTGCCGAAGGGCTCTGACGACATCCTCTCTCGGTCGTAACCCTAACGACTCGATCTGGATGATGGTCGGCTCCTGGGTTTCCTCGCACCTTGGTTGTTCGATTCCTCCCATCCTCGGGAAGCAAATCAGGAAGAGATACCAATGGTTCTGGAGACTGACGGGGATCGCGATGAACTCTTTGTCGAAGATGTTGGTATTTTTGGCCCATCGTACTACCCTTTCGTAACCTTGGAGTGCATCCTTTCCGCTGAGGAGTTGTGGAAGAAAGTGGGACCCGAATATATGCCACTTGTTCCGCTGTTCGGGGCTGGCTACCTCTCGTAGGACCCACTGGAAGTAGAGGTCCACGATGGCGTCGTTGAGGAACCTTCCTTCTTCTAGACGACGGTAGTTTCCCTCGCGAATCTCGATGCCGCCAGGCCCTGTTGGGTACGTCACTAGTGGTCGATCTCCAGACTAGTCGGCGTCTTCCTCGTCGGATGAGAGGGTGATCGGCTCTTGTTCTCCCAATTGACCCGGCATTATATTCCTGTGGATGGAAGAAGGGGTGAGTGGATCTTGCGTGTGTTTGGGAGGTGGACGGACACACAGAGATATCTTCGGTTACGGAAAGGTTTCGCATTCTCAGTCGCGTTTCCCCGCCCGTCGACTGCTTCTACGGGGTCTCGAGGGTTGTTTTGGCTGGATTGTTGGATGAGATTGGGTTGTTTGGGTGACCTTGATCGGCCTCCCCGGTAGTGGATGTTGAGGGGTTGATACAGGGTTTAGACCCTGTATCCGTGAGGATAGGGGTTTCGAAGTCTGTCGAGGATGCTTGTGTACTTTCGGGAGTTGGTTGTTCCGCTGTTTGTACGTGGAACTCCTTAACCTGCCCTACATACGCCGTGCGAACTTTCCCTTCGACAAGATCTTTAATCTGTAAGATCACGGGTGATATGAATCCGACGACTTGATAGGGGGCAATATAGCGTGGTGCAAGTTTGGCGTTGAAGTCGTCGGCGGCTTTCGACTGTAGGTGTTGCTTGACCAGCACCCGCTGTCCTATTTGTGGCTTCCTTAGTCCTTATTTGCTCTTTCCTGGTTTCGCTTGACGATCAGGAAGATTTCCTTCAATCGTCTCACGCGTTCCTCGGTGGTTTGTGGGTTGTTCCCAGTTTCTAGCGCATGATCATCGTAGATAGCCTTGGGTAGACGGGGTTCTCTGCCTTGCGTGAGGAATGCTGGGGTGTAGCCCGTGGTATCTGATACCATGGTGTTGATGGCCAACTGAATCTCCGGGAGGGAGTCATCCCATTTTCGTTGGTTGTCCTTGGTGAACTGGGCGATGATCCTCTTTACGTTTCTGTTGGCCCTTTCCGTCGGGTTTTCTTGGGGTGTATATGGCGCGGTGAACTGTTACCTTACCCCTTTTTCGTTTAGGTATTTCTGAAACTCCTTGCTGCTGAATTGTGATCCATTATCGGTGACGACGACTTTCGGTACTCCGTATCGACTGATGATACGTTCTCGGAGAGCTCGTTTGAGGGTTTTGCCTGTTGCTCTCCGAAGGGGTACGATCGGTCCATTTCGAGAACTTGTCGAAGAGTACCAAGGCCATCGTGTTGCCGTATGTGGACCGCGGCAGTGGTCCTATGAAATCAGCGCACAGGATTGCCCAAGGTTCCTCGGCGAGCTGTGTCAGCATCTTCCCTGCGGCTTGACGTTGGGTTGTCTTATATTTTTGGCAGGACTCGCATTGTAGCACGTACTGGCGTATATCGCGAGACATTCCTGGCCAGTAATATCGGCTACAGACCTTGGCGGTCGTCTTCCTAATCCCAGGGTGTCCAGCACAAGGCTCGTCGTGGTTTTCTCGTAGGACCCTTGCTCGCTCGTGTTTTGGCACACACAGCTTCCAGGATGCACAATCCTCATCGGTTGACTGGCCTGGTATATGCCGGAATAGTTGGCCTGCCGAAATAAGGTAGTCCGGGAACTTCTCGGGGTTCTTCTGGAGTTCGCTCAGCTTGCTCTTATACCAGCTACACTCCACTGTCGTCGTCTCCAACCGGGCAAGGGTCTCCTGGGGCTGTCGGGATAGCGCGTCTGCTACCACGTTCCACTTCCCTTTTCGATATTGGACGTCGAATTTGTGCTGCTGGAGTTCCAGAGCCCACCTTGCGATCCTTCCTGAAGGGCTCTCGATGGAGTTGAGCCACTTCAACGACAGGTGATCGGTGACCACCGTGAACTCGTAGCCTTCGAGATATGGTCGCAGCTTCCGTATTCCCCATACGATGGCTAAGCACTCCTTTTCTGTGGGAGAGTAGTTCGCCTCCGCTTTGTTGAGCCGTCGGCTGGCGTAGGCCATTAATCTCTCGGCGCCATCTAGGTGTTGGGTTAGTACCGCTCCCAGACCGTAATCGCTGGCGTCAGTCTGAAGGGTGAACCGTTGAGGGAAGTCCGGGCAAGCTAAAATTGGGGCCTCTGTGAGCTTCTGTTTGATGGACCCGAAAGCTTCCTGTTGGTCCTTTCCCCACTTCCAGTGCTTCCCTTTCTTCAAGAGGTTCGTAAGAGGCATGGCCAGTTTTGCAAAGTCTGGTACGAACCTTCGGTACCAGGACGCGATACCCAGGAACTGTCTTACCTGTCGTACGTTCGTTGGGGGGTCTAGGCCTTTCACTGCTGCTACCTTGTCGGGGTCGGTGTGTATCCCCTAGCGGCTCACAACATGTCCGAGGTACTTTAGGTCCTGTTTGAAAAATTCACATTTCTCTCGGTTGATTTTTAGATTTGCAGCTCTCAATCGCCTAAAGACCTCTCGTAGATTCTTTTTGTGTTCCTCCAGTGTCTTCCCCGTCACGATGATGTCGTCCATGTCAACGCATGTGGTTCCATCTCGGGGCCTATTACCTGGTCCAGTGCGCGCTGGAACGTGGCTGGTGCTGAATGCAGGGCGAATGGCATGACCCGCCTTTGGAAGAGACCTCTTCCCGGTACCGTGAATGCGGTGTACTTTTTACTGTCCTCTTCCATGGGGATTTGCCGGTAGCCGTTCTTCAGGTCGAGGCTGCTGATGAATTTTGCCTCCCTCAACCGGTCCAAGATGTGCTGGATCCTTGGTAGTGGATATGCGTCCGGGATAGATCGGGCGTTGAGCTGCCGGTAATCGACGCAGAGACTCCACTGACCAGTTTTCTTCTTGACGAGCACCAGTGGAGCACTGTAGGGGCTATGTGATGGTTCTATGCAGCCCTTCTCCAGGAGCTCGTTGATCTCCTTGTTGATGATCGCCTGCATTGCCGGATTCTTCGGGTAGTACCGTTGCTTTATCGGCCGATCATCCTTCATGTTGATCTTGTGGGACGTGATGTTGGATGTCCAATGGATCTGGTCGAATTTCCGAAGCTCGTCCTCCAAGAATGCTGCGACGTCCTTTGCGCCCTTCTCGTCGACCTCTCCTGAGAGTTTTCCTCCCCGGCTTCCGTTGTGCCCTGCGGTGTCGGCTCATCTGTGCAACGCCGTGGTTCCTCGAGTAATGCAGCCTTGCGTTCAGTCGGTTGCTCGATGAGTCATGCCGTAGAGTGTCCTGGTGCTTCGGAGCCGTGGATGCGTTCGTTGACTTGCTTGTCGCATGCTCTCTGTGAGGTTTCGTCGCGGTTTTCGCTGGTATGTGTCGGTGGTGACTCATCTGTACCGCCCCATGATCCTCGGGATGATGCAGCCTTGCGTCCGGCGGATTGTTCGATGAGTCATCATCATGTGTATTGTCATCGATGGGGACACACGCATAAAAATACCTCTTCCGTTTAAAACTTTAAAATAAAGTATAAGTCGTAGATTCTGACCTTTTTGCATTATCGTGTTTGATTGTGTAAATCCAAATCATAAAAGTGATCATAATGAAGTGCGGTTTATGCAATTATAAAATCGATAGACAAGATCTCAAAATCCAGTGTTTTAACTGCAAAGAATTCTACCATGCTAAGTGTGTGAAACTGGAAAAAAGAGAGGTTGAATTTTTTGAGAGAAATGGGCAAGGGTTCAAATGCGGTAGTTGCGTCACACAAAGAAGAAAATCTATTCTTACGGATGCTCCCATAAATCGATCTACTGATGTCTCTTCTGTCTCTTCTGGTGATACTACTTGTACTCGCACTACATCAACATCATCAATAATCAAAAGTCCAGCAGCTCCAGTCCCTTCGCTCGCTTGCCAAAATGTCAACAATACAGGCGATTAAACAGTAACACTTCATATGTTATATGCTGAGATCAATAAGCTGAGCAAGGAGATTAACAAATTGAGTCAAGTTAACACGGAAGCGCTCACCAGAATACGATGTTTAGAGGAATCAAATATCTCTCTCAGCCGGAAGGTAGATTTCTTGGAGTCTAAGTTAAACTCATTGGAAAAAAGGGATAAACAGTGCTCTTCATCGTTGGCATACCTGATGTCAGCGATGCAAATGTAAATGCGAGAGTAAAAACATTGTTGACGGCTCTCAATGGCGAAGAAATCAACGATGACGAAATTGAATCTTGCTTCGTTAAGAGAGTGAGAGCAAACAAGCAAAAAAATACACCTCCTAACATCGTGTGTGTTAAATTCTCCTCCTTTACACGTAAGAAATGCATAATGAAAAAGATGCATGAGAAGAAGAAGCTTTCTTCGGTAAATGTTTATGGCGCTCACATCAATGTTGACAGCAACAACTCCAGCAGCAGCAGCAGCAGCAACAACAAAAGCAACAAGGGCAACATCTATATTAACGATTGTCTAACAATGTATTCAAGATCTCTATTGAAAATGATTTGAAGCGTGAAAACATATGCAAATTCGTTTGGATTAGGAACTCTAACGTTCTTATCAGGAAAAAAGAAGGGGGTAAAGTAATTAAAATTAATTGTTTTGAGGATTTCTCTAAACTTGACAAGTTTTAATTTTTTTGTTTATGTCTAATAATATCATATCATTTAACAATTCAATGCATAATCCTCATGTTGATATGAGTGTTAATAATAGCTTCTCATCTTCAGCTTCAAATAATTGCCTATGTATAGAACATCCAAGCAATGAATCGTCTTCAGGTTTTTCGGTTATACATCAAAACATTCGCAGCATGAGAGCTAATTTTTGTAATTTTTTCACTCATCTTGCATCTTTGGATCACTTACTTGACTTCATATTTCTATCAGAAATTTGGATTTTCGAAGATGAAATTTGTGATTTTAACGTTCCAAATTATACATTTGCAGCTAATTGCAACAATTCTTATTCAGCAGGAGGTGTTGCAGTGTTCTACAGAAATAATTTGATCGGACCCCAAATTAAAAACTACAAATTCGAAAGTGCTGATGTTATCAATGTTTCTTGTGAAATCTTCGGTGTTCGCTACTGTTTTATATGTTTCTATAGACTTCATAAATGTTCAGTAAGTGTTTTTTTTTGATGAGTTATCTGATTTTATTGAGTGTCTATCTTGTAAAAATGTGATTTTGTTGGGTGATATGAACATAAATATTCTGTCTGACTCGGCCGATGCAGGCACCTTTTTGTCGATGTTAGCTTCGTTTGGTTTTGAATCTCTTTTGAATGAACCTACTCGTTTTGAGTCCTGCTTAGACCACATTTTTTTAAGGCTACATAGAAATAATGATGTTGTTTACAGAGCTATGGCCTATGATTTACAACTAACAGACCATATTTTAACTAGTATTCAATTAGATTGCAGGATCACTAGAGTTAAACATTCATTCAATATGAATTCAAATAAAATTGACTTTGCCTGTTTAAAATCAAGGTTGAATTTTGAACTCTGGGGTGAAGTTTTCGATGCACAGGATCCATCCATTGCTTTTGATATATTCCTAAATAAATTGCATACTCACTTATCTAGCTGTACTAAGAGCATAGTTACTAAAAATAATAAATTAAGATGTCTTAAGCAATGGATGACTCCCGCGTTACTCAGCAAAATCAGAAAGAAAAAGCAACTTCTTTTACGTGTAAAGAAACACCCTGATAATGCTAGACTCAAAAATTACTACACCAAGCTCTGTCTACAACTTAAGACTGATATACCAAACGCTAGGGAGTTCTACTTCAGGAACAAATTAGCTGCAAATTTGGGCAACCCTAAAAGGGAATGGGGTGTAGTAAACGAAATACTAAATAGAACCAAGGACAGTGTTGATATAGCTTTACGGCATAATAATACTTTTGTGTCTGAGCCGTTGATAGTGGCCAACTTGTTCAATGATTTCTTTTCTAATCTGAACTTGTCGTGTAGCTTTTCTAACGATGATAGTTTTTCTTGCCAGTGTACTCATAATATGAATCAGGATTGTCATCAATCACAAACTTTTTTCTTTGACGAGTTTACGGCACTTGAAATTAATAAAATAATTTTGCCTCTTAAATCATCTCATTCCTCTTCTTTCGACCACATCTCTAGCTACGTTTTGAAAAAAATCTCTTTTCAAATTGCAGATGTTTTGAGTTATATATTTAATTTCTGTGTTAGGCAGGGTATTTTTCCGGAAGCCCTAAAAACAGCTATTGTGATTCCACTCCATAAAAAAGGTGACACTGCAGTTTTAAGTAATTATCGTCCTATTTTTCTTCTGTCAGTATTTTCAAAAATTTTAGAAAGAGGTATGAAATCTAGAGTTCTATCTTTTTTAGATAAGACAAAATTTTTCAGTGACTGCCAATATGGTTTTAGAAGTGGTAGGTCAACAGAAAATGCTTTGCTCAAATTGATTGGTGAATTATATGAAAGTGTAAATGGATCTAGAATTTCAGCTGCGCTGTTCATAGACATTACTAAAGCCTTCGATATGGTGGATCACTCCCTACTTCGTGATAAACTTTATCATGCGGGCTTTAGAGGTTTTATCTATGAATGGTTTGCATCATATCTAAAAAACAGAAAGCAAATGGTTAAAATTAAAAACGACCTTAGTTCACGTAAAGACATTACTATGGGTGTTCCACAGGGTTCTGTTTTAGGTCCCATTCTGTTTTTAGTTTATATTAATTCTCTTTTTTCTCAACCATTTAAAGGAAAATTAACTGCATTCGCTGACGACACTGCCCTTTCATATTCAAGTTCAAACTATTTTCATCTTTTTTTGGATGTCAATCATGATTTAGAGATATTACGCAATTGGTTTATGCAGCATAGACTTGTAATCACCCAAAAAACGAAATTTATGCTATTCAACATTAAAGGCACATTCTGTAATGATTTCCCTTTGTACTATCATTCACCTAGTTGTTTGCGGTTTAGTTTATTTGGTTGCCACCAAATTTTTTTTGGTTTAGTAACATTCAAAGATCATTTAAATTGCAGTGATACATGCTTTGAAATCGAGCGTATCAGCAGCTTCAAATACTTAGGCATTACAATAGATAATAAACTCAGTTGGAAAGAGCATACTATCAATCTTAAGCTGTATCTAAACAGAGTAATTAAACAGCTATATCATATTAGCCTGTATTGCAGTTTTCCTATCTTAAAACTAGTTTACAACGGCTTATTGAAATCTAAGCTTGAATACGGGCTATCTTGTTGGGGTGGTACCTATTCTATCAATATTAAGCCTTTGTTAATGAAACAAAAACATGCTGTTCGAATTATGTGTAAAGTTTTTCGTCGCACTCCTAACTTCGAATTGTTTAGGTCCCTTGAATTTTTACCATTAAGACACTTATACTGTTACAAAGTTCTAAAAATATTCTTTGAGAATTGTGGATTTTATGCTGTCAGAATAGATGAAAATCACCAGACATTTTGTAACGCTGCCAACAATTAATAAAACACACTTTTCCCGGTTCTTTTTAGTCACAGCTCCTCGGTTATTTAATTCTTTACCTCACAACCTTACATAGATGCGAAAGAGTGAAAAAAGTTTTTTTTGCTTAACATTAAAAAATGGCTCTTGTCTTTTAATTATCACGCATAAGAAATTGTTTGGATAAATATTGCTTGGATCTTCTGCAGTTGATTTCTTTCCCTCTCTTTCTTTGTTTTTTTTTTTTTTTTTTTTTTGTTTTATGTATGTAATTTTGTTATTTGCAAGATTTCCCCATCAAGTGTTATATGTTTATTAGAACTATTTTATAATAGATTCACTTGCCTCTTGTCATTTTGCAATAGAGTGTATCTTAACTATTTCAAGCAAAACATGTAATTTCTTAGTTTGTACTTATATTTATTATTAAGTCTTAATTGTTCGTTGATTTTTCATGCTTGTTTGAAATAAGGAATAGAAAATAAAAAAAAGAAAAAATAAAAAAAAAGAAAAAAAGCCCGCCTATGGATGTTCTTGAATCCTTGTCGTTGTTGTTTCCCTTGCGGAGGGTGATGGACTCATTGCCGCATTCAATGGTAGTTCCGACCGAGGTAAGGAAGTCTATCTCCAAGACTAGGGGATCGATGGCTTCTGGGAGGACCAGTAGTCGGATCCGGCATACGGACGCGCCCAGTTGGATGTCTGCCTCCAGTGCTCTGTCGATGTGCCTGGTGGAACCGTCGGCCATTTTCACCTCGGTGTCGATCCGGATGATTGTTCCTTCCTTGGCGAAATCGATTGCGGCTCTCTGATTCAGGAAAATCCTCGTGGCTCCTGTGTCGAGGATCGCCGTTGTTTCTTGTAGGCCTAGGAGGACGACGGCGGTTATGCGGTTGGCTTCCGGGGCCAGAGGGTTTAATTTTTGGGGGTTGGTGATGTTGATTTTGGCCCCACGTTCCCGCTGTTCGAGTGAGGCCTTGCTTCGTTTCCCGTTCGTGGTCGGCAGCATTCGATTGTCCGTCGACCCCGTCGCCCGCACTCCCAGCAGAAGATGATCTGTGGGTTCCGGCAGCCGGGTTGCATGTGGCCCTCTAGGCCACATCTCCGACATGCCTTCCGCGGGTCGATTGGGCTTTCTTTGTTTCCGACCATGTTGTGCTGCTCGAACGTTGGTCGTGTTGGAGGATCGCGTTCTCTCTGGATCTTCTCGAGGTTCTCCGCATGTCTCAGCAGGTCGTCTAATGTCTGGAAGTCCCCTGGACGGCTGTATAACAGGTAATCCCCTTGGCTATTCCGGTATATCCGGGATAGCTGTTGCTCCGGGGTACAACATGCTAGTCGCATGATGGCTTGCATTGCCAGGACGTAGTCCTTGTAGGGCTCCTTCGGACGCTGTCTCCTACGTCGGATGTTATCTTCGAGGTCTTCCAGGTATGAGCTGGGGAGGAAGAACTGCAGAAATCCGTTCTGAATGACGTCCATGTCGCCCACTTCCGGTTATTGTTCCGGTACCACATGAGTCCCCGGTCGGTGAGGAGTTCAGGCATAGCCCGTGGTATAAGGTCCAGCGGGAGCTCGTATCCTTCGGCAAGTTCTTCCACCCTTTCAAGGAACGCGATCGGTTCCTTACCACCATTGTATTTAACGGCCCATTTGCGGGCTTGGTCAATCACGGTGGCGTAACTGTCCGGGCCGGTGGTGTAGCTTGTTGAGGCTTGGGGTTCCGGGCCTACATATTCTCTGCGATGAGTTTGCCCCTGAGTGGGCATTGATAAGCCTCTTAGAAGGTCCCTGTCATTCGGTTTCCCTGGCGTCGGTGGCTGTGTTTGGATGGCGGGGGTGGAGGTTGTCGCTCGTCGGTGACGCGCCTCTAGCTCCGTCAGGCGTTCCTCCTGGGCTGGTGTAAGCTGCGTCCCCGTCATCCACGTTGACAATCGACGCCTCAGTTCGTCGACCGTACCGTCGAGTTCTAGGCTGAACTCGCGGAGGTAGAGAAGGAGTTTGTCCTTGGTGAGCGTGTAGATCCACCCTGTTCGCACCATGATTTTGAGGTTGGTTAGATGGTAATAACCTTAACTAGTTCCGTCTGCAGCGTCCCTGATCAGGCGCCAATGTAACGAGCTTTCTGGGCCGGGGTATACTCGCCGGGCCAGGATCTGTCACACAAATTTTTATTTGTAACACCGGCAGTCGTACAAGCGGCCTGCGCGCTACGCTGTCCCTTGGAGTTGGGACCCGTTCGGGACACTTGGTCGTAGGCGCGCCTTGTCACCTCTCAACTGTCGCGTTGATGGTATCCGGTCGATCCCCTCGTGGTTGAGAACCTACGTCTGGGTCTCGGCAGATGGTTGAGTCGGGAGCAGTACGAGACGTAGCCTGTCTGGATATGAACCCGGTCGAGGCCCCTAGTTTGGGTCAACGTGTGCCCTTGGGTACGGCTGTGCCGCCCGGTCAAACCCCTCCGGGTTAAAACCCAAGTCGGAGAACTGACCCTACGACACTTACCTCGGGAGTAGACTCTGACAGGTCTTAGTCGGTCTCTTTTGGGGTAAAATCCGAGTCGGAGAGCCGATTTTCGCCCTATTAGACCCTACTCGCCACTTTACCCGTCGAGCGATCGTCCCAACTAGTTTCGCACGTTCGTCCCTTTTCCTCGATGACGAGGCCGAAATTATTACCCGATTATTATTGTTAAAATAATTTCTTTCTGTGAATTTTATTATTATCGTAATAATAAACAAAAATATTTCTTTCTGTGAATTTTATTATTCTTATTGTCTAATTATAACAACGTCTTATCCTACGTATGTTTATGTATTGTGGTGTCACCTGAGTGTTGCACTGTGTTGACGTACCTCCTTATCTTCTTACGACTTGGCCTTCTCCTTTGACACTTTGTCTTCCCTTTGTTGTCTTGGTCACTCGTTGATACTAGGCTGAATGTCACTTTACTCACAGACTGATTGCTACTTCTATTCGCGGACTGATTGCCCTTCTGCCAATCACCTCGGCCTTTTATAGGGCTAGGCTGGGTGGCGATGTGAACGGTGCCTTTCCAGTCGTCGTTGACATTTCCCTGTTTACGGGATCTGTCAACGGTGACTGCAGCCGTTGCCGTTGTCTTTAGTGTCGTTGAACTCAGTGGTCTTGGACAATGCGTAAATATGTGTGATTTGTGAATTTCTTTGTTTTGTGTTTTATTACTTTTGATTTTGTATGTTGTGTTTATTTTATGTTTATTCCGATTTGTTTTGTGTTTAGTTCGCGTACTTTGTGTTCGTGGTCAAGTGTTTGTGACCTGGTGGCTGGATTTTGAGCCTTTTGCTTGTGCAAAAAGGAAAGTAAATAAATATATGTAAAGGAAAATTTGAATACATTTATTTCTTTTGTTTTATTTAAATTTTCCTTTACAAGTTGTGCTTTTGTAATGATACAAATATCATTTGATAAAAATGCAGAATATGTGTTGCTATTAGCGTCGTAGAGTTGTGGTTTTGTGAGTTGTGGCAGGTCAGTGACTGACCCAATTGTTCGTTATGTGTGATATCGTTTTCATGTGACGAATTTAGAATAACAATGAAATTTTGAATAAACCTCAAAATGATCTAGTAGCACCAACACCAATATCAACAACAACAACAGTAAAACCGGAAGTTAAATACTTTACTGTTGCGGAAGCTATAGAAGCATTTAGACAAGATCTAATTCGTAAAGAAAGAGATATAGCTGGGATAATTGAAAGCGAAAATAAATTTTATCGACATTTTAGGTTAGAATATGACGATGTATACCTAAATATTCGTTGTACTTATAAAAGTAATTATGCAGAACGTAAATTAAATATAAGTTGTTTTGAATATCGCGAAATTGAGAGTGAGAGGATTTTAAGCAATGGTGAAATAGAAGTTTTCAAAGCGCTCGATACAACGTACCATTCAGATGTAGAATTGATTGATGTTAAGAAGTATAAACAAACTTATGAAATGAATATATCTTAAATTGTATGGAAAAAATGCTGAACATCATAAAACTTGTTCCTGAAATCAGCGAAGCATAGAGATAGAGAGAGAGAGAGAGAAGAGATGATGCTTTGTTTATAATATGAAATTTAGCAGCACAGTAACAGTTTCTTCTTCTCTTTCCATTCGTTCAATCAAATAACTCCGAACAACATGTATAAGAAATCAAAGCCTGCTATGAAGGAATCATGGGTAAAGATGCTACAATATGCAAAAAATCCAGTAAAATCACAACCGAAACCATTAACTTCAGCAACACCACCAACAACAAACATCGCTTATAAAAAGTTTAAATGAAAAGCAAATGTATTGTTTTTTTTTAATAAAAAGCTATTTTTATTCTAAAGAAAAATTAAATGTTTTTACTTGTAGTATTTAAGTTGTACAGAAATTTCAAACAAAGATGTCCGCAATTGAAGGAGTTATAGTTCTGATATTGACTATAGTTGTATTGAATATTTTTTCCGCTCATATATTTAATAATCTCTCTTGGTGGCTGCAGATTTCCAAAACTATCGAAATATTCTGTGCGATTTTTGTTCCTGTCATATGCTACCCAATGGGTTCCGGGACCGTGAGAAGAATCCAAATTGACGATGCCACAACCCCTTTGATGTGCGCGTTTCGGTAAAGTATCAAGCATGAATACACCTCTGAAATGTGGCAACAACAACAACTTGGAGTACTTCATCAAATCTGTATCGGTAAGTGCGCGCTTGGGCAGGTTCCTTAATAGTTTTTTGCTGTCGCTGTCGTACTATAAAATAAGCCGTAACCCTTTTTGTATGGCTTAAGGTATACGTATAACCCTTTACCAATAGCAATGGATTCCATAGTTTTATTATGACGATTTGCTTCTTCAAGTTGTTTCTTAGCAGATTTAGTTTCATTGATTGCCTTAAAAATGGAGCTTCTACCCGTTGCCAAGGCTCCAACTGCTCCGAGAGCGGATAGGATTGGTATGAGAGGGAGAAAACCACAAATTTTGGGAATTGGTATTACACGTGGAATTTGAATTGAAGATTTCTTTCTCCTAAAGACATTATTTACAGTTTTTCGTGCAATTTGTATTGCACTTTCCATATCTTTTGGTTTCTTCTCACGTAAAATCCTTTAAGTTTTTCTTATGGCCTCATTGAAGATACTCGTGCAGGGACGGGTTAAGAATATCCCTGCAGCGATACCTATCGCTTGTCGTAAAAGGCGACTAAACAAAGGTAAACAAAACTCACATCTAGGCAATTTAGAAAACACCAAGGTGAGCCTAGGGACACATATACCACCATTAAACTGCCCCACAAGTGTGCATGCAAATCAGTGGGTTGACACGACTGGAGATCACCGGTGTTGTAAGAGTAAGATCAATCAAAAAATAAAAAAATAATAAATCTGCAGCATGCCCGTGTCAAAAAGGAAGGGAAGAATGAAAACGGTCAAAGCGTAGCATTATGGAAAAGAACGCTAAAAGGAAAAGCACTACCCCGCCAGGCACTACTAATGGTCGTGATCCTGGGACGAGCAGCAATGCTCGGGTCAGAGCTATAGGATTTCCGGGGGATAGCAAAGTAATGCAACGGCGTAAGCCACATTTAAGAGTCGCGAGTTGGAACGTTGGAAGCATGAGTGGGCGCAGCTATGAGCTTGAAGAAATTATGGTTAGAAGGCGAGTAGACATCCTGTGCGTACAAGAGACGAAATGGCGAAACACCGGTAATCGGGCACGTTTCTTGGACGTTAAAACAAAAGCCTACAAGATGTTTTACTATGGATTGGAACAAGGAAAAAACGGAATCGGCATCATCCTTGCGCCAGAGTTACTTGGCAACGTCTTAAACATTTCAAAGTCCAGTGACCGTTTGATGGCTCTCAAATTGGTGAGGTGTGGAACATCGTAAGCGCATATGCCCCTCAAGTAGGATGCGAACAAAAAGAAAAAGATGCATTCTGGCTAGATTTCCACAACCTTGTCAAAATCATCCCAAAGGAAGAGCTTTTGTTTGTTGGGGGAGATTTAAACGGACATGTAGGGAAGACAAGCGAAGACTATGAAGGCTACCACGGAGGGCTGGGATACGGCACCAGGAACTCTTCAGGTGAAGATATCCTAAACATGTGCAAGTCGTACGGTCTTATAGTGCTAAATACCATGTTCGTCAAACAAAGCCGGCACCTGATCACTTATAGCAGCGGCGGAAATGAAACTCAAATAGACTATCATTTGGTATCCAGTTTCATGAAGCCACGAGCTAAAGATTGCAAAGTGATCCTGGTAGACGCGATCGCCCCTCAACACCGTCTCCACCTGACTGAATTTTTTATGGATGCGAGAAAGAAGTCAAAGCAGCAAACGAAGGTGTCTGAGAGAATCAAGTGGTATAAGCTGGATAAAGGAAAAGGCGAAGCTTTTATTACCATCATGGAAAACTACCTCTCTTCCATTATCGATGAGGTCGGTAATGAGGAGTGCAGAGCACAAGACATGTGGGATTCCCTACAACAATCTGGCCTGGAGAAAGCCAAATCACTGCTCGGAACATCTAAAGGGCCCTGCCAACACGCAAAAGAAACCTGGTGGTGGACAGACGAAGCCAAAGCAGTGATACACGAAAAGAAAATGGCTTTCCAAGCTTAGTCAAAGTGCTCTTCTACTAATAGAGAGGAAAAAGCTCGCCGTGAAAAGGTATATAGATGTTGCAAAGGTATCGCGAAGAAAAAATGCGCCGAATTCAAAGCGAAAAGCATGGAAGGCCTCTATCAGGAGTTGGAAGAAATATCGTCTTCCGCGTCTGACAGGAACCAGGCTACCCAGGAGCTTCGACAAAACAATTTGAACAAAGGAGCAAATATCTTTAAGATAGCCGCCCAGAGAAGAAGAAATGCTCAGGAGATTCGTTTCCCAAAGTTTATTAACAATGCTGAAGGCCAACTCCTTGTGGAAGACGAAAAAATTCTCCACAGATGGCGACAGTATTGCGAGGAACTTCTGAACGAACAGTTTCCCCGAGTGTACTTTCCAAGAGCCGCCCCGAATCATGCCGAAATACCCGACATCACAGTCGAAGAAGTTCGGTACGCGGTTAAAAACTCCAAGAAAAGAAAAGCTGTTGGGCCGGACTTGATACCCTCTGAGTTCTGGAAAAAGATGGGAGACATCGGGTCTAGATGGCTCATGGTTCTTATCTCTAAACTTATGAGAGGCGACACTATGCCTAATCAATGGAGGGAAAGCTATCTTCTTCCATTGCACAAAGGAAAGGGTGATACGCGAAATTGTGATAACTACCGTTCTGTCAAGCTGATGTCGCACACCATGAAGATCGTTGAACGGGTATTAGATAGCCGACTGCGGAAAATAATACGACTATCTGATGACCAGTGCGGGTTTGTCTCGGGTAAATCAACAACAGATGCAATCCAAAGTATAAGGATCATGATGGAAAAGCATCGTGATTCTTCAAAGGACTTGCATATGGTGTTGGTTGATTTCGAGAAGGCCTTTGACCGGCAACCAAGAGATCTTTTATGGGTAGCGCTAAGACAAAAAGGAGTTCCAGAAACCTACGTGCGAGTAATTATGGACATGTACGAGAGAGCAACGACAAGAGTAAGATGCACCGCAGGAGTCACCGAAGAGTTCGCAATCAAAGTCGGTGTACACCAAGGGAGCGTCCTCAGCCCACTGCTTTTTATAGCAGTCCTTGATTGCTTGCTTGAAGGAAAAGTGACGGACCCCAATGTGCACCAGCTATTCTTTGCTGACGATGGGGCCATTATAAGTGATGATCAGGCGTCCCTACAACGAGCACTTGATGTGTGGGTGGACATTTTTGAGGGACACGGGTATCGTATTAGTTCAAAGAAGAGAGAGCATCTGTGCTGCCCGTTCTCTGACCCTCATCAGCCTATTCCAGACATTCACTTGAATGGAAGAGTGCTTCCCAAGTGTGAAAAGTTTAAATATCTGGGATCTATGATTAATAGAGAAGCAACTTGTGATGACGACATCAAACATCGCGTAAGCGTAGGGTGGATGAAGTGGCGGGAAAACTCCGCCATCTTCTGTGATCGAAAAATGCCCCCTTAGCTGAAAGGAAGGCTCTACACTTCAGTTGTACGTCCGGCGCTCACATACGGTTCACAATGCTGGACAATGCACAAAAAGTATGAGAGCAAATTAACGGCAACTGAGATGAAGATGCTTCGCATGACCGCGGGAGTAACAAAGCGTGACAGAATTAGAAGTTCAAAGATCCGAGGAAGCCTCCACGTAAAAGAAACCATCAAAAGAAATATAGAGCGCGACCGACTCAGTTGGTATTGCCATGTTCAAAGGAGAGATCCTTTGAACCCCGTCCAAAAGGCGTTATCAATCAACATTCCAATTTCAACAGGCAAAAAAGGCAGGCCGAAAAACAATTGGTGCAAACAAATGCAAAAACACCAGCATTTGATTGGCTTCAGCGATGAAGTAATCCCAAACCGGGAAGCCTGCCGCTACTTTCTGAGGTCAAACCGGCGGACCCCACAAGCGGACCAGTAGGAATGCAGTTAAGTGGGAAGGTTATGGTCCTACACTTCTGACCATAACGACGCCGGGATAAAAAGGAAAAGAAGAAGATGGCCTCATTGAAGAGATTCTTCCTACCACCACCGCATTTGCTCTTCCTCATTTTACTCATATTATTACCCATACCGAATTTGACTTTAGTTTTCATAGCATTGGTCACAAACCATGCGTTTGCACGTTCCGCAAAATTACTGTCTTTAGACTTTACTCTTTTCCACGCGTTGTTAGCTAATATTTGATCGGCTTCGTGTCGCTTTTTAATATCTTTTGATTGAAAATAAGCAATATCGTGTTGTTTACATGCCACATCCAATGGGTTAATTCCTGTATCACCTCTGGCTAGACGTTTTTTGAGTTTAGTGCCTGGTCCACAAAATTGATAGCCCGGAAGATGAAGTTCTATTGGTAGAGTATTGATTATTTTGTCCACTAAACCTCTTCCGACTGCGTTTTTATTATGACTGATTGATCTTCGATAAATCATAACCATTTTTAATATGAAAGTATGATTCAGACTGAAATAATTTACCAACAGCACATGGTTTTATACACAGATGAGTGCGTGCGTTTGGGTGTATGTACAGTGCTGTGCATCAGGTTAGACGCACCAAAAATAAAATGATTAAATTAAAGTTTTACCAAAAATTAAAATCTAAACCAGAAAAAAATTAAGCCAAAAGAAAATGTAGTAAGTTCTGATTAAATGTATATGAATTTATGTTTTAAGAAAGGCAAACCTGCCGATTTTTTGCTTTACTTTTTTTAAAAACTGCAATAAATTAAGGCTTTTTCCTTGTACATATGATTAGACGCACCCTTAATAATATACGAAAAACGCGCTTTAAAATATTTTATTTATTTTTTTTAGATTTTTTTATTGAATTTTAAAATGTTTACATAGTTTTAGTACTTAGTGCTGCCACCAGCGCGTAAAATAACATCGAAAATTCTATGTTTGAGAGATTCATACAAAGATTTTAAGTAATCCAGTGAGATCTCGGCCCAGGCAGCTTTAACTGCTGAAATAAGATCTTCGTTATTTGTGAACTGCCGTCTTCCTTCATAAACCTTACGAGTAAGCCAGCCCCAAGGATTTTCTATTATATTAAGATCTGGAGAATATGGAGGCCACGGCAAAAGTTCGATACTTTCTCTTGCAAACCAGGTTTTAACGACGCGAACATTGTGAATGGGCGCATTATCTTGCTGGAATATCCACTGGAGAGGACCGAAAAGTTCGCGGATTTCAGGAATAGCCGATTCCAATAAAGACTTGTAAGAGTTTCCTGTCATTTTATTGAAGACGAAAACCAATTTGAAGGCACCATAAAACGAAATGGCTCCCCATACCATAACTCCTCCTTGTCTAGCATGATGGCGGCTCAAAAAGCATTCCTCTTTTCGAAGATCGTGAAAGTAGAAGTTGTACTCATCCGGTCCATCCAAATTGAATTTCTTTTCATCTGAAAAGACAACTCTTCACCAGTCACTCGAAATCTGCACATCCCAGGTCTGATAAGTTTTAGCAAACTGCAGTCGCTGTTGCTTTCGTGTGAAATTGAGTGGTGACTTTTTCTTAAGCTTTTTAAGTTTTAAATGTGGAGCTTTCAGAATCACGCGGCGATCTGTACTTATACTGGCATTTACTCCTGCCGATGCCGCAATTTTGGATGTCGAAAGAGCGGAATTGGATGCTAATCTTTGAATTCTACGAACATCATATGCTGAAACGGCTGTCACTGATCCTCCCCGATAGTTAAAGCCATAAGAATCGCGATTTTTAAAATAGTTTCGGACAACATGTTCACTTCGGCTAATTTTACGGCCTATTTCGCGTTTTGAAAAACCTTCCTCGAAGTAAGCATCTATTTTAGCTTTTTCTTCAATTTTTAAGACGTTTTTTCTACCCATTTTTAAATATCCAAATAAAAAAACAAACTGATTTCATTACCTTTTTAAAATTTTAAGTGATAACCTTGAAAGCTCTTAGTAAACTGATGCAAATCAACAAGCGTCTAATCAGATGAACAGAAAAAACAACGTTAATTTGAGAGTGAGTATGAAAAGAAGGGGAAAAGTACAGTTTTCCGTTACTCTCGTGCCAAAAATGTATTTGCATTTTATTAAGCATTCCTTACTCTCTCCTTTAAACATTTTTTTTGCCGTACTAACTGTAAGAAAAAAAAAAAATTAAAGAAACAAAAAAAAAAATAGGCGCGTCTAACCTGATGAACAGCACTGTATATACATGTATATAAAATATGCTCTGGTATGTCATATGAATGCATTAGTCGTAAATATGCGTTTCGTGAAACAACATAAAGATTTGGTTGTGCGAAATATTGATTTCACAACAACAACAACAAATAGCTAATCAGAAAGAAGACATAGTTTTCTTTTACCAAATACAATTCGAGCTTTATTAGTTGGTCCATCAAATTGTGGTAAAACGAATGTAATGTTGAGTTTAATGGAGAGTCCAAATTGATTAAAGTTTAAAAATATCTATATTTATTCAAATTCATTGAATCAACCCAAGTATAAGTATCTACAAGAATTAATACAACCCATAAAGGGTATGGGATATTAAACATTCTCTAAAAATGACCAAGTTCTAGCACCAGACGCAGCAAAACCTAATTCTATTATGATTTTCGATGATGTGGCATGTGAGAAGCAAAATAATATAAGACTATATTTTTGTATGGACCGTCACAAAAACATTGACACCTTTTATTTGTGTCAGTCGTACACATTCTATACGTATACCTTTTATTTGTGTCAGTCGTACACACGGATTCCAAAGCATCTTATACGCGACAATGCGAATATGATTATAATGTTCAAGCAAGACGAAATGAATATGAGACATGTGTACAATGATCACGTGGGTACTGATATGAATTTCAAAGAATTTTCAAATATTTGCAGTGCATGCTGGATAGATAATTATGGATTCCTGGTCATATGCAAAGATGATCCTATAGATGGCGGACGTTATAGAAAAGGATTTGGTGTTTTTATTCAACTATAAACGGTTACTCCCTAAGGCTTTGTAATTAGTATATAAGAGGATTTCACGCAGTCATAATATATTGATAGCAACGCACCTTATCACATCACGTGCATCGATAATGAATAAGAAAAAAGAACGAATACTAAAGGATGTTATAAATACTAGGAGGGTTTTGAAAAAAAAGTTTAAAAGTATCAAAAATCATGACTTAGTCACAGAAGGCCTATTGGAGGATACTTTTAAGCCTATCACTAAACCCCTCAGGGAATTAGTCGAAGGTGTTAAACAAAAACAGGCTGAAACTAACATAGATTACGACACAGAATTTCTGAAAAAAAAAATTCCATTAAAAACGAATACTAGCACTCCCAAGGTAAATCAAAAATAAAAAGGTATATTTGATAGTAGTAAGGAATCTACTTTCTATACACAACGGGATGAAAGCGGCCACGACGACGACGATGATGGTGGCGGTATGAGCGATAGTGGCAACAAAAGTAACACATTGTTATTGAATCTGACAGCGTTGGATCGGGACAACAAATTAGATAAAGTATATGGTCCATATAAAGATCGAAATGATAAATGGAAATTGGGTAATGATGAATTTGACTTAGGCACAAATGAGATTGTCATCAATGGTGGTAATGCCTGGTCTATTACACCGGGTCTCTTTTAATTGCTCTTTCACAAAACACCAAAGCACTATAACGATCATGGCCTGCAAAAATATAAGGACATTTTAGTTGAAACAAATGCTCATAAGCGTAAGCATGATAAAAACGAACAAATAAAGGGGACTAAAGCAATCAAATACACAAAGATTATAAAGTCATTATTCCACAGTGGAAAAAAAGGGTCTGGTTTAATGACAGTAAATACACAGAAACCAAATTATATGTATATACTATGATAATCCTAATGAATTAGTTGATAGATTACGACTTTTGATCTCATCACAATCAGCTGGTCATACGAATCATAACAATGAAATTGTATCCATCATTGAGGAATTGAGAGGAAGCAATATAATTGCATAGATCTATATGTACACATCCATTTCAACAATGAGTGCTGACAAGTTTGGTAGTTCATCCCATTATCAAGATAGACGTCTGAGAAGTGCCTTAGGCTTTAAACTGGATCGCGATAGGAACATTAATCTTTATTCTAAACGATTAAAAAACTTAGGTTTACCCCTTGACGACAATGATGCAGCCTCTAAGATATTTGTTAACGATAAAGTGAATCACATGACTTTGAGAAGATAACACATTATTGAAGAATAAATTTACTGAAGAAATTGAAAAAATAGCGACGAATCTACAAAGTGAGAGAGAAGCACATACGAAATCGATTAACACGTTGAAGGAGGATACCTAGGAGGCTTTATATAAAATATACTGAAACAAGATTTTCAGGAATTGAGGAATCGATTAACACGTTGAAGGAGGATACCGGGAGGATACTGAAACAAGATTTACAGGAATTATATTTTCCAAAAATTAATCAATCCAAAAGCTATAGCGTTGTTGGAGGATAAACATACTGAGAAAAATAATTAAAAAAAAAAAGAAAAACTTTGATTAAAATATGAATAGCGATGATGAAAAGAGACGTATTATATAGGATCTGAAACTTCCGAGAACGTCAGACAATGAACGTTTGCTAGGGACAGTTAGCATCGATCCAGATAGCGCCATCCTGGATGACGACTTTTTCGTGATTGAGGATCCTCAGGAGAAGGTGGCGACAGTGGGAGCTGTTTTCCGGGAAGTGTACAAGGTAAATGATAGTATTCGCCCGAACCATGACCTGGAGGACAGAGCCCTGCTTCATCACTTCTACCTTAGAAATGATTTCGATCATTGGCGATCTGAGAATCTTGGTTTTACCAGGTTCAATGAAGATTTCATGGCAAGCAATGCCATCGCCAGTGAGGGGGCTAACACCCTGTTCATTTCGACGGAAGATCTCCAGATGATCTTTCAGTCATTGAAAAGGAAAAAATCAGCGGGTATCGACGGCATATCCAATGTTGTGCTTAGGCACCTTCCACCAATGGCTGTAGAGAGGTACACCATCCTGTTCAACAATGCACTGAATAATTGGAAGACAGCGGTGGTGCAACCAATCCCCAAGAAGGGTAAAGACACCTTTAACCCGGCAAATCTCCGGTCGATAAGTCTCCTTCCGAGTATCAGCAAGGTCTTCGAGAAGGTGATCCATAGGGCCCTGTCTAAATGGGTTGAGGACAATAAAATCATCCCGGATAACCAATTCGGTTTCAGAGCGGGGCATGATTTTTTTTTTTATTTTTTTTTTTTGTTGGAGGCTTCTACTATCTGCTGGAGCACTCAGACACAAGTATTGGTCCATTGTACTACCAGACAGACGCCTTGTCTTTATTGTATTTTCCCCGTTGTCCAGAGAAAAGTGAGGAGGGGCTTCAGTGATGTTGAGCTAAGAGATTCGGCACCCACCACGTCGGCCCCAAGGGTGCGCCACCGTGCACGAGCGAAGGCGGGACAGTCGCAGAGAAAGTGTTCCGCTGTGTCGTCCTCCTCGCAGCAAGCAGCACAGGTAGGCGTCTCACTGATGCCAAGCACGTAGAGATGCCTGGCAAAAGTGTAATGGCCCGTAATGACGCCCGTTAGCCTTCTGCAGTTATTTCTCCTTAAGGATAAGAAGAATGTTGCAGACTTTTTACAGACGTCAGGGCGTACGCGCTTAGTCATCCTGCATCCTGGATAATCCCTCCATCTGCGACTGTGTACGTTAAAGACCCAGTCATTGATGTCAGATTTAACCGTTGAAGCTGGTAGACCTAAAGCGGGTTCAGGCCCTGAGAAACCCTCCTCTGAGCCTTTTCTAGCGAGTTCATCGGAGATCTCGTTTCCTGGGATTCCAGAGTGACCTGGAACCCATACAAGCCTAAGTGAATTTAGCCTTCCGACTTTGTTCAAAAAGGTCTTGAGTTCATGCACTAGTTTGGAGTTGGACAGAGGATTGGATACAGCTTTGAGTGCAGCTTGGCTGTCACTGCAGACACATATGCTTTTTCCCCTCCATCTGTGTTTCACAACATAGTGCCTGGCCATTAGGATTGCGTAAATCTCCGCTTGGAAGACAGACGCATATTTTCCTAACGAGAAGTGCAGTCGAATGTTTTCGCGCTCGAAGAAAACTCCAGCGCCGGATCCCTGACCAGTCCTGGAGCCATCTGTGAAGATGCGAAGACATTCTATTCCAGGTTCAGTTTCTGGCCAAAGCCAGTCCTGACGCCAAGGAAATGTGACTGTGTAGTTACAGCGCAGTAGGATGGCAGGTGTCATTGCGTCAGAGGGCATATCCATGAGACAGTGGTCGTAGGATATTTCTCTCTCAAGTACACTTTCACTCCACTGCGAGTTGTACCAAAGACCATTCCTCTTTAGGCGAGAAATAGTTTTCAGTGCACACCCTCTGATATATATGTATGTCAAGGAGTGGAAGGTTCATCATAGCATCTAAAGCAGCTCCCGGTGTGCTGGGGAAAGCCCCCGTACAACTGAGGCAGACCGCTCTTTGGAGTTTGGTGAGTGAACCCACAGCGTGTTTTCGTGTCAGCCTGCTCCACCAAACAACTGATGCATATGAGATTATCGGTCTTACCATTGCCGTGTAGATCCAAAGGACCTTTTTCGGCGATAAGCCCCATGTTTTGCCAAAGGCACCTTTGCATTGCCAGAAAGCTGACAGCGCTTTGGTGGTTTTGGACTCAACATGTTTTGACCAGAGAAGTTTGTTATCTAGAATGACTCCCAGATACTTAGCTTCCTTGGATATAGGGATGGGAATGCCTTTTAGCACCAGCTGAGCAATGCCAGTTGTTTTCCTCCTTCTCGTGAAGAGAACGACATCAGTCTTAAGAGGATTAACCGACAGCCCATTTCTCGTGCACCAGTCTTCGATCACGTTTAGCGCCGCCTGCGCTTTGAGACAGACATTCGCTAAACATGAGCCGACAGAGAGAACAGCAACATCATCCGCATAGGCCTGGGCATAGATTCCAGAGGCATTGAGCGCATCTAGCAGAGAGTCGACCACCATGCACCATAACAGCGGAGACAAGACGCCACCTTGCGGGCAGCCCCTGTTTACTCCAGACTTGACACAATGTTCGAGGCCTGCATCAGCGATCAGTGTCCTGTGCACGAGCATTGCTTTGATCCACAAAACCAGTGCTTCATCTACGCCATGCCGTCTAGCAGCATTACACATGCTGTCAAAAGTAGCGTTATCAAAAGCTCCCTCAATGTCGACAAAAATGCCTAGTACGTACTCTTTCCTTTCGAGAGCGCATTCAATTCTCCCAACTAGGTTTTGAAGCGCAGTCTCGCAGGATTTTCCGCGCTGATAAGCATGTTGCATGTCCGACAGAGGATGCATTCGAAGGGCAACTTTGCGCACGTGCAACTCTACTAGTCTTTCCATGCTTTTCAGCAGGAATGATGTTAGACTTATTGGTCTGAAACTCTTGGCTAGTGAGTAATCCTCTTTCCCTATTTTGGGAATAAAGACCACTTTCACCGCGCGCCAAGGGGTAGGTATGTAGGCAAGTGCCAGGCTAGCAGTGAAAATTATTTTCAGTGTAGGAAGCAGCTGTCTTATACCTTTTTGCAGCATACCGGGGTATATCCCATCAGTGCCCGGCGACTTAAAGCCATCGAAGGATGCCACAGCAAATTCAATGGCCTCAGTAGTTGCCACGCGTGACGCAACATACCAGCTACGCCGAGTTGTTTTCATCGCTACAGCCGCAGTATCCAATGAGGGAGTGTGCAACGAGCCGATGACAGTCTGATTTCCCGGAAAATGGGTCTGAAACAGTAAACTAAGAGTTTCTGCTTTAGACTCGGTAAAGGTACCATCTATTCCATACTATTCATGCCGCGTCGAAGCTTGTATCGGATATCCAATGGAATAAATGCCAGACCCAATGCACGGGTGCCTGTCTGATTGACTTGGAAAAAGCCTTCGACACCGTATGGTTAGAAGGTCTTTATTACAAGCTCAGTCGGCTGGGCATAAGTAAACCACTGCTATATATGATTTTTGACATGTTAACCGGTAGAAAGTTCGTTGTGAAAATTGCCAATGTAACTTCTACCCAAATATTTGAAATCAAAAACGGATTGCAACAGGGTACGGTAAATTCGCCGATCCTTTTCAGCATTTACCTGAGTGATCTACTTGTTTCTCTACACCACTCAATAGCGTACGCAGATGACCTAATCGCGTACAGGTCAGGTCCAACGATCGACGTCATTGTTACTCTTCTGCAGCGTGACTTCGAAAAAATTCAGCAGTATTGTGATGACTGGAAGTTGAAAATCAACTTCCAGAAATCAGAATCTATATTGTTCAGAACGCCTTTGTCTAGGGCCTCTCGGGACACTAGAAAAAACAGGCGCAGGTTCTTAATTTTAGGACCAGACGGGAGTCCACTGGCGAGACAAAGTGTAGTCAGATATCTTGGGATCGTGCTGGATCAGTATCTATATTTTGACAAACATGTAGATGCTGCTCTGGCAAGGGCCCGGGGCGCTTTCGCTCTGACAAGATGGCTGTTTCATAGCAGCCAACTTGATTCTAGGGTGAAGATAATCTGCTACATGGCCTTAATCAGGCCCATGGTTGCCTATGGATGTCCCGTCTGGTTCAATGTGAGAGCCAGCTTAATGGAAAAGATTCGGGTGTTTGAGAGACAATGTCTCAGGACTTGTCTTGGGCTACATAGGACACTCGAATCTGAGTACACGAAATTTTACCCGAACGAGGTCCTATACAATAGGGCCAGGATTGTACGGGTAGATAATTTTTTGATCAAACTGATTCGAAGCCACGTTGCGAGAGCAATGACTTCGGTCAATAGCCTGATCTTCGGGGCTTACTACCCCAACGATTTATATCACGAGAGAGTGCGCCTTAATGGCTTTATGCCGCCAGAAGCATTCCTCTATTTAGATAGATGTGGGCTGATCCAGGATAGATTGGCGGTACCGCTAATCTTCCACGTGGGTCGCAATTCCGTGGAACGGCGATTCCTCTACGAACCCGATGTCGCGCTCCGTGAGCCCGAGCGCCTCAGGTTCTGTAGATCGGTCTCACGCCGGGATCGAGGAGACGTAGTCCGCCAGCATCAACGCTTTTGGTGGCTGGAGAGAACTCCGTCAACGGACACCTTGATAGGAGCAGCCTCTTCAAGGCAAGACCTGCTAAACACCAATGGCAGGCTTACATAGGCTAGGGTAGGGTAAGGTAGGGTAGGGTAGGTTAGGGTAGGCTAGGGCAAAAACGACAAAAAAAAAAAAAAAAAAAAAAAAAACAAAATGAAAAATCAGAAAAAAAGAATAAAACTTAAAACAAAAAAAAAAATTAAAAATAAAAACATAAAAAAAGATATATATATAAAACATATATAATGTATATATTTGTGTATATATATTTTAGTTAAGTTAGAATAAGATAGGTTTAGTTAGGTTTAATTAGTTTAAGGTAGTTTTAAGTTTTATATAAAATATTTAAAAAACAAATGATCACATGCTAAGTTTTTTAATAAAAAAAAAAAAAACATTTTTCTTAGCTTAAGTTAGTTATAATAATGTTAATAGTTAATTCATGTAGACGTCGAAAGACATAAGTATGTTTCAATTGTTCTGTTTGTTTTAGAGTGTCCGTCTAGGGCCAGTAAGATAGTTACATTTGTTAAGATAGTTAAGCTAGTTTTAAGCATTTTTGAGGGTAAGATAGATATAAGTTAATATGAAATAAAAATGAATTGAAAAAAAAAAAAAAAAAAAAAAGAGTCGTATTGTAGATGAACTTCATAGGCGGGCTCGTAGAAATTTCCAAAGACGACGAGTAATTATGAAAGGAATAGACGATCTCTGGCAAGCAGATTTAGTTGAAATGGGTGCATATTCAAAATTTAACAGAGGCTATCTCTTAACTGTCATAGATACTTTCTCCAAATTTGCGTGGGTTGTTCCACTTAAAACGAAAAATGCTTCTGACGTCACAAAAGCTATGAAAAGCATATTTGTTGGGGGGGAACGATCGCCAGAAAATGTACATACCGACGACGGAAAGGAGTTCTTCAACAAACATTTTCAAAATCTAATGACAAATTACGGTGTTAATCATTATTCAACGTATAGCATTTTAAAGGCATCAATTATCGAACGATTTAACAGAACCCTAAAGAGTCTAATGTGGAAGCAGTTTAGCTATAATGGTTCATACAAGTGGCTTGGGATATACAAAGAATTGATTATGAAACACAATGATACAAAGCATCGAACTATTGGAATGCGTCCAAGTAATGTAAATTCTTCAAATGAAAAGCTGATATTAAACTCTGTCTACAATAATGTGAAAACCTATGACAAACCAAATTTTTTTGTTGGCGATCACGTGCGTGTCAGTAAATATAAACATTCGTTTGAGAAGGGCTACACACCGAATTGGACAACGGAAATTTTCAAAATTAAAACAATTAAACATACGTATCCGGCTACATACATATAACAGGTTGTCAAATATCTCCCTTCCGCCTTTTTGTCTTTTGAATTTCGCGGCTATGTATAGAGCGCTACAGAGCTCGTATCTGGCAATACTATGAAATGTCTTGAAAGGTCTTGCCATAACCTACAAAACGACGCTATGCGTGATTAGTTTGGATATTGCGTTCAACAGTTATAGACGTGTGAACATGGAGTTCACTAACGCCGAAATTCGCGCTATTTTAAAGTTTTCCTTCGTTAAAGGCAAATCCGCTAGAGAAACGTTCCGTGAGATTAATGGTGTTTTGGGGGATGGTACTCTATCACTTCGAACCGCGGAGGAATGGTTTCGACGATTCAGAGCCGGTGAAAACGACACCATGGATAAGCCAGCCGGCGGAAGACCTGTGACGACGAATACCGATCAAATCATGGATATCATCGAGTTAGACCGGCATGTGGCATCTGGTGACATCGCCCACGACATGGGAGTTAGTCACCAAACCATTTTAAACCATCTGCAGAAGGCTGGATACAAAAAAAGCTTGATGTTTGGGTGCCGCATGATTTGACGCAAAAAAACCTTCTGGACCGAATCAACGCCTGCGATATGCTGCTGAAACGGAACGAACTCGACCCATTTTTGAAGCGGATGGTGACTGGCGACGAAAAATGGATCACATACGGCAATATCAAGCGAAAACGGTCGTGGTCGAAGGCCGGTGAATCGTCCCAAACAGTGGCCAAGCCGGGATTGACGGCCAGAAAGGTTTTGCTGTGTGTTTGGTGGGATTGGAAGGGAATCATCTACTATGAGCTGCTCCCATATGGCCAGAAGCTTAATTCTACCATCTACTGCGAACAACTGGACCGCTTGAAGCAGGCGATCGACCAGAAGCGTCCAGAATTGGCCAACAGGAAGGGTGTAGTGTTCCACCAGGACAACGCCAGACCACACACTTCGTTGATGACTCGTCAGAAGCTACGGGAGCTCGGATGGGAGGTTTTATCGCATCCACCATATAGCCCGGACGCCAAGTGATTACCACCTGTTCCTGTCCATGGCGAACGCCCTTGGTGGTGTAATGTTGGACTCAAAAGAGGCTTGTGAAAAGTGGCTGTCCGAGTTCTTCGCAAATAAGGAGGGGGGTTTCTACGAGGGGGGTATTATGAAGTTGCCCTCTAGATGGAAACAGATTATCGAACAAAACGGCGCATATTTGAACTAAATCCGATCACTGTAACACTTTTTTTTTTTTTTTTGAATAAAGAGCAAAAAAGCGGAAGGGAGATATTTGACAATATATGTATTTATATATTGTTTAAAATTGTTTAATTTTCCATTTCATTATATAGTTGATCGTGAACATGTCAATAACATTAACTTCAACTGGAAAATCATCGATTCTCACTACGGATTACTTTCCGTCAATCGATTTACACCGCGATTATGAGTGTGGACTAATAGACTTCCATACATATAATTCAGTGCCCAACATTGACTTGAATAATAATTTATTTCACATACGCGATCAAATCACTGAAGTTCCTGTAGGCTCATATGAATTCGGAGCTCCTATCACTTCCTCGTTGCCATTCAACAAAGAAACAGTGATAAGAAGGAAACCGTCGTCGTCAACAATAACAACAACAACAGCAACTACTGCTAAAAAATTAACAATAGTCAAGAAAGAAAAGAAAAGGAAAAAAAAAGATCATGAATGACGTTCTAAATGTTCTACAAAAACCTATCTACGATTGTTTAATCATTTTTATTCATATTATTAACCATTATGAAAAAATAAACAAAAAAAAAAAAAAAAAAACACCCACTGTGTAAACAATGTATGTACAATATATCAAACAATGTAAATGTCTACCACCCCTAAACTTACAATGTATGGAAACTCATTCTTCTTCTTCTTCTTCTTCTTTTCCTTTTTATCCCGGCGTCGTTATGGTCAGAAGTGTAGGACCATAACCTTCCCACTTAACTGCATTCCTACTGGTCCGCTTGTGGGGTCCGCCGGTTTGACCTCAGAAAGTAGCGGCAGGCTTCCCGGTTTGGGATTACTTCAACGCTGAGGCCAATCAAATGCTGGTGTTTTTGCATTTGTTTGCACCAATTGTTTTTCGGCCTGCCTTTTTTGCGTGTTGAAATTGGAATGTTGATTGATAACGCCTTTTGGACGGGGTTCAAAGGATCTCTCCTTTGAACATGGCAATACCAACTGAGTCGGTCGCGCTCTATATTTCTTGTGATGGTTTCTTTTACGTGGAGGCTTCCTCAGATCTTTGAACTTCTAATTCTGTCACGCTTTGTTACACCCGCTTTCATGCGAAGCATCGTCATCTCAGTTGCCGTTAATTTGCTCTCATACTTTTTGTGCATTGTCCAGCATTGTGAACCGTATGTGAGCGCCGGACGTACAACTGAAGTGTAGAGCCTTCCTTTCAGCTTAGGGGGCATTTTTCGATCACAGAAGATGGAGGAGTTTTCCCGCCACCTCATTCACCCTACGCTTACGCGATGTTTGATGTCGTCATCACAAGTTGCTTCTCTATTAATCATAGATCCCAGATATTTAAACTTTTCACACTTGGGAAGCACTCTTCCATTCAAGTAAATGTCTGGAATAGGCTGATGAGGGTCAGAGAACGGGCAGCACAGATACTCTGTCTTCTTTGAACTAAGACGATACCCGTGTCCCTCAAAAATGTCCACCCACACATCAAGTGCTCGTTGTAGGGACGCCTGATCATCACTTATAATGGCCCCATCGTTAGCAAAGAATAGCTGGTGCACATTGGGGTCCGTCACTTTTCCTTCAAGCAAGCAATCAAGGACTGCTATAAAAAGCAGTGGGCTGAGGACGCTCCCTTGGTGTACACCGACTTTGATTGCGAACTCTTCGGTGACTCCTGCGGTGCATCTTACTCTTGTCGTTGCTCTCTCGTACATGTCCATAATTACTCGCACGTAGGTTTCTGGAACTCCTTTTTGTCTTAGCGCTACCCATAAAAGATCTCTTGGTTGCCGGTCAAAGGCCTTCTCGAAATCAACCAACACCATATGCAAGTCCTTTGAAGAATCACGATGCTTTTCCATCATGATCCTTATACTTTGGATTGCATCTGTTGTTGATTTACCCGAGACAAACCCGCACTGGTCATCAGATAGTCGTATTATTTTCCGCAGTCGGCTATCTAATACCCGTTCAACGATCTTCATGGTGTGCGACATCAGCTTGACAGAACGGTAGTTATCACAATTTCGCGTATCACCATTTCCTTTGTGCAATGGAAGAAGATAGCTTTCCCTCCATTGATTAGGCATAGTGTCGCCTCTCATAAGTTTAGAGATAAGAACCATGAGCCATCTAGACCCGATGTCTCCCATCTTTTTCCAGAACTCAGAGGGTATCCCGTCCGGCCCAACAGCTTTTCTTTTCTTGGAGTTTTTAACCGCGTACCGAACTTCTTCGACTGTGATGTCGAGTATTTCGGCATGATTCGGGGCGGCTCTTGGAAAGTACACTCGGGGAAACTGTTCGTTCAGAAGTTCCTCGCAATACTGTCGCCATCTGTGGAGAATTTTTTCGTCTTCCACAAGGAGTTGCCCTTCAGCATTGTTAATAAATTTTGGGAAACGAATCTCCTGAGTATTTCTTCTTCTCTGGGCGGCTATCTTAAAGATATTTGCTCCTTTGTTCAAATTGTTTTGTCGAAGCTCCTGGGTAGCCTGGTTCCTGTCAGACGCGGAAGACGATATTTCTTCCAACTCCTGATAGAGGCCTTCCATGCTTTTCGCTTTGAATTCGGCGCATTTTTTCTTCGCGATACCTTTGCAACATCTATATACCTTTTCACGGTGAGCTTTTTCCTCTCTATTAGTAGAAGAGCACTTTGACCAAGCTTGGAAAGCCATTTTCTTTTCGTGTATCACTGCTTTGGCTTCGTCTGTCCACCACCAGGTTTCTTTTGCGTGTTGGCAGGGGCCTTTAGATGTTCCGAGCAGTGATTTGGCTTTCTCCAGGCCAGATTGTTGTAGGGAATCCCACATGTCTTGTGCTCTGCACTCCTCATTACCGACCTCATCGATAATGGAAGAGAGGTAGTTTTCCATGATGGTAATAAAAGCTTCGCCTTTTCCTTTATCCAGCTTATACCACTTGATTCTCTCAGACACCTTCGTTTGCTGCTTTGACTTCTTTCTCGCATCCATAAAAAATTCAGTCAGGAGGAGACGGTGTTGAGGGGCGATCGCGTCTACCAGGATCACTTTGCAATCTTTAGCTCGTGGCTTCATGAAACTGGATACCAAATGATAGTCTATTTGAGTTTCATTTCCGCCGCTGCTATAAGTGATCAGGTGCCGGCTTTGTTTGACGAACATGGTATTTAGCACTATAAGACCGTACTTCTTACTACGTACTCCTTGTTCCAATCCATAGTAAAACATCTTGTAGGATTTTGTTTTAACGTCCAAGAAACGTGCCCGATTACCGGTGTTTCGCCATTTCGTCTCTTGTACGCACAGGATGTCTACTCGCCTTCTAACCATCATTTCTTCAAGCTCATAGCTGCGCCCACTCATGCTTCCAACGTTCCAACTCGCGACTCTTAAATGTGGCTTACGCCGTTGCATTACTTTGCTTTCCACCGGAAATCATATAGCTCTGACCCGAGCATTGCTGCTCGTCCCAGGATCACGACCATTAGTAGTGCCTGGCGGGGTAGTGCTTTTCCTTTTAGCGTTCTTTTCCATAATGCTACGGTTTGACCGTTTTCATTCTTCCCTTCCTTTTTGACACGGGCATGCAAAAAGGAAGGGAAGAATGAAAATGGTCAAACCGTATGGAAACTCATTCAATGATACAAATGTCAAAATAGAATTTATATATATATTAAGAGTAGATTGACACTTATTATTCCCATTCTCAATTGTACCACGGACGCGTGAAGAATAAAAGGTTAAGCAAGTTATTTCAATTATTTTATTTCGTAAATTAACGTTTGGTCCTTCGAGCCGGATAATTCAAAATAAATAAAAGTATTTGTGGTATCCAAGACAATTCAAACAAGATAAATATTTTATATATTGTAAAATCAAAATTAACAATTGGATCAACGGGGATCAACAGCAAACAACAACCAGCCAACAGCATTTACAGATAACGGGAACAATAGGATCAACGGGGATTAACGGGAAACAACAACCATCCAACGGCATCTACCGATACAGATAACTGTAACAGTGAAATCAACGTAACAGCGCATATGTATCTACATATAGAAACGTGGTAAGTGAGTAACAGTCTTGAGTAACGTTATAATCATTAAATTTCTTTACACTATAAATACTAACGTACTAGTTAAAATAAATTAAATAGACTATACCTATAAATACTTACGTACTAATTTAAATAAATTAAATACAATATACCCAGAGATACATATGTATGTACGTATTAGTTAAAATAAATGAAATACACTATAGATTAGTTAAAATAAATTAAATACACTAAAAATACTTACGTACAAATAAAATAAAATAAAATGACTAGTAAGGACCTAAGGCTTTTAAAAAATTCCTGCATCATTATCACCACGGATTATGGGTCATTTAAAGCCACCTCTGAAGCAAAGCGGACACGAAATTATATCAAAGGTCGCCTTCAAGTTCTAGAGGAAAATTATCGGCAAAGTATTCTCTATAGTGAGAAGGTAGTAAGCGGATCTGGAGAAGATGGAAATTTGTTGGATGCAAAAACAATTTTCGATGATATTCGAAACGCTTATTTGGATTATAAGGCTGATATACTTGACTGTTTGGATAATATTTCAACAGCTTCAACATCCGTCAAGTCAAGTCCTGCATGCAATGAACTTCGATTGCCTCCCATTAATTTGCCCGAATTTTCTGGAAGCTACGAGAAGTGGAGAACGTTTCATGACGTTCATAGCAACGAATCTCTAAGTGACGTCCAAAAACTACATTTTTTGAAATCTAGTCTATCAGGTGAAGCTGAGAGGCTACTTCAGCATTTAACAATAGATAGCGCAAATTTCGAAAAGGCTTGGTCTATTCTCACATCCCGTTATGACCACAAAAGAATTTTAGTAAACGCCCAGTTAAAACTGTTTTTTGGCCAGTCTGCACCACATACTGAAACCGGCCTTGGATTAAAGAAATTGTTGGATGTTTCCACAGAATGCTTACACTCTCTCAAAAATTTAGGTGCTCCAGTGGACCAGTGGGATCTTATAATTATATTCATGCTTCTGCAGAAATTGCCGTTAATGACACAGCAAGCCTGGGAAGAACGTCTTGGCTCAAAAAGAGAGTTGCCAACCTGGGATGAATCTTCGGAATTTTTAGAAACGCGTTTTCGGACATTAGAAGTGGTTGAGCATCAGAGAGTGAAGCTTGCACAAAATAATCCTAAGGGAGCGTATCCGAAAATTTTGAAAACTATTTTTCATGTGAAACAAGATCATCAGGAACAATATAAATGCAAAGCATGTAACAAAAGCCAACATTCCTTAAGGGCATGCAATCGATTCTTAGGTATGAGCATAGGCGATCGGTGGAATATCGTAAAGAAGATTGGCGTTTGTAAAAACTGTCTTGCATACAGCCATTCCACACAACAATGCACTAGTCACACTCGTTGTTATCACTGCAATCAAAAACACATCTCTTTATTACATAATCATCCAAATAATTCACAGAGCCAGTCCAGGCGAATCCAAGATTCACAAACACACGCAGGAAGCAACACCACACAACACACAAACATCAGTCCACAGTCTTGTATCCCCAACAACAACACACATTCACAAACACAATCATTTCATTCTTCCACTCCAAACCCTAACACATCCAGTCTTCATCATCATATGCAAGAGCATCCATCAACAAGTTTAAACGTTAACAATTTTCACACTCATCAAGCAAATATTCAAGTCCTTTTGGCCATAGCTATTGTTAAAATCCAGTCGCCATCGGGAGGAGCTTACAATATGAGGGCATTGATTGACACTGGATCAGAGGCTAGTTTCATAACGGAGTCAGCAGTACTACTGAACCTGAAAACCAAAAATACATTTGTTGAAGTTTCCGGATTGGGAGCAATAAGCAGTGGGTCTTGTCGAAAGTATACCGAACTGAGGATCGGATCATTACACTCGGCATTTGAGACGACTACCAACGCATTCGTGTTCAAATCATTGGCAGGATTCTTGCCAGCCAAAGAAGCGAACTTCAAAAAATGGAAACACATCAGTGGGTTAGTTTTGGCGGATCCAAGGTTCCATGTACCAGCCACGGTGGATCTCTTACTTGGAAGCGATGTCTACTCGGACCTAGTGCTACCCGAGATCATACGAGGTGAAGAGCGGATGTCCCCAATCGCTCAAAAGACCCAGTTGGGTTGGATTCTCTTGGGCACGGTACCTGCGGAACCACGGCACCGCATTCCCAGTTTTTTACAAGACAGAGATATTGACACCCAACTAAGGAAATTTTGGGAAATTGAAGACACCCATTTCACATTACAAAAAAACCGGAAGATGTCGCCTGTGAAAAATATTTTGAAAGAACCACGAAACGTCGTCCAGATGGTCGATATGAGATATCGCTACCTTTTAAAAAAGGATGTAAACCTGGGCTTGGACCCTCGAAGTTAGGTGCCTTGCGTAGGTTTCATCAGTTGGAGAGACGTTTTGAAAATAACCCAACACTACACACTGAATACACCAAGGTTATTAATGAATACCTGGATCTCAATCATATGTCAGAAGTTGATGTCCACCGAGATGAAGCCCTCAACACGCCATTTCACTTCTTTGTCCCACATCACGCAGTTTCTAAGAAAAGTAGCTCGACAACTAAACTGCGAGTTGTATTCGATGCTGCGGTGTGATGGCACATCGTTAAACGAAGATCTGATGATTGGACCCAAGTTACAAACAAACATCATTGACATCGTGTTAAAATGGAGGATGTACAAACTTACATTTACCGCGGACATCGAGAAGATGTACCGACAAATCCGTATGAACAACGACGACTCATACTATCAACTCATCTTGTGGCGAAACAATATTGAAGATCCACTGAAGGTGTACAAATTGGAGACAGTCACTTTTGGTACTGCCAGTGCACCATATCTTGCTATACGCACACTCAACAAATTAGCCGATGATGAGCAGTCCCGGATCCGTTAGCTGCGAAGATGGTGAGGGAAGAAATGTATGTGGACGACTTAATCTCCGGAGCCGACACTCTTGGTGAATCTTTACGGAAAAGAGAGGAGGTCAGAAACATGCTTTCTTCTGCAGGTTTTGTATTGAGGAAATGGACGAGCAATTGTGATGCAGTTCTCGAGGGTATTCCAGATGAGCATAAAGAAAGAAGCTTCGCCTTACCTGTCACGTCGACGGAACGCGTTACAGCATTAGGAATCAAATGGTTTCCAAAAGATGATGTATTCTCATTTCGACACGCAACTAAAGATGACGTTGAATACACGAAAAGATAAATGCTGTCAACGATTGCCAAATTGTATGACCCACTTGGATGGATTTCACCATGGATCATTCGAGCAAAAATAATGATGCAACAGTTGTGGTGGCATGGGCTATTGTGGGATGAACAGATTCCATCAGAGCTCAAAAACGATTGGCACACTTTTGGACGAGAACTTCCAAACATCGAACACATTCGAATTCCCCGATGGACAAAAGTTCAAAAATGTTGCAAAAATATGGAACTACATGGATTTAGTGATGCGTCAGAAAAGGCCTATGGTGCAGAGAGTTCTGGATGAAAACAATAAGGTCCATATGCACTTGATAATGTCAAAGACAAGAGTGGCCCCATTAAAGACGATATCTCTTCCAAGACTTGAATTATGTAGCGCACTAATATTGGCTACCCTTTTAGATTACGTAATAAAAATCTTAGGCCTTCAAGAGTGTCGCACGTATGCGTGGTCGGACTCAACGATTACATTAGCCTGGTTAATATCACCGCCATCGAGATGGAGAACATTCGTCAGTAACCGAATGGCAGAGATACAACGCCTCACCAATTGTGGCATCTGGAGACATGCTCCAACAAATCTTAATCCAGCAGATCTGGCATCACGAGGAATTACAGTTTCAGAATTGAAGAATAATCAGCTTTGGTGGAATGGTCCAGAGTTTCTTCGAATGGATTGGAAATTCATAACCCCACTCCAACCACTGTCTATAAAAACAGAGAAGGAAAAACGGAACGCAAAGGTTCATTATTCGGTAATTGAAACTGATAAGAATATCATAAGTGCACTAATTCCAAAACACTCGAGTCTGAGAAAACTTGTGCGTACTATAGCTTATATAAAGCGATTTCCTTAAAATATACGAATCCCACTCAGAGATAGAGTGCTAACAATCTTGTCGCCCACAGAAATGTATGCCGCCACCACTTTCATTGTACGAATCGTTCAGGGAGACATGTTCAATATAACCAACATGGAGGAGTTGAAAACCAAAAAATTAAAATCTTTGAACCCATTCATTGACAGTGAGAACATCTTGCGAGTAGGAGGCAGGCTGCAAAATTCACATTTAAATTATGATCAAAAACATCCCATTATATTGAAACATGATCATCACTTTATTCAGCTACTTCTTTCGGATGCTCATTACCAAACCTACCATGGAGGAGTACAACAAATGACAGCATATCTTCGGAGTAAGTACTGGATACTTAATTTAAAAAATACTGCCAAACATTATGTACACACCTGCAATATATGCTTTCGGTACAAAGCGAAGCCAGCTCAACAACTCGGAAACTTGCCACCTCCCCGAGTTCGAATCTCACGACCATTTGCCTTTACGCGAGTGGACAATGCAGGGCCCATCGACGTCAAGGCGTGGAAGGGTCGCGATGCAAAAACGTTCAAGTCCTATTTTGCAATCTTCATTTGCTTGTCAACCAAAGCAATTCACCTAGAACTTGTCAGTGATATGACTACTCTAGCATTTTTAGCCGCATTTAGGAGATTTAGTTCCAGACGAGGGACTTGTAAAGAAATATTCAGCGACTGCGGAAAAAACTTCGTTGGTGCAAGTACCGAACTCAAACGGCTATTGACGGCTGCGAAGTTTAAAGTAATGGAATCGCAGAATCACTGGCCAATGATGGAACAACATGGCATTTTATTCCACCTGCGTCTCCTCACTTTGGTGGCTTATGGGAAGCCGGGGTAAAATCGGTCAAATTCCACCTCAAAAGGATAACAAAAGATGAAATGCTGAACGGAACTTCCACGTCGGTGATCTCGTTTTAGTCAAGGACGAGCGAATGCCTCCATCAAAATGGCTACTAGGCCGGATAGTAGCACTGCACCCAGGCGCAGATAAATTCACGCGTGTAGTTACACTCAAAACACAAACCGGAGAAGTTAAACGTCCCATCACAAAACTCTGTTCACTCCCTAGCAATCAGATAACCGCCGAGGAGACACTTATGTAAACTCACCATGAATGATAATACAATTATACTTTCAATCAAAAATCAAACACATTGGATACCTACTCACTCAAAAACAAAAACAAAAAAAAATAAAAAAATTATTACTTAATAACAATTAGTATTAATGATAATAATAATAACCTAATTTTGCATAGCAATATTCAACCCTTACCCTAAAACACACTTGAATTAATATTTACAAATGTTACTCATGTCATTACTCACGTACTCACTAGGGCAACAATAGCGAATCGCTTCTTGTCGTTCTTTCCTTGTACCTTACTAACTATCTGTTTCATTAAAGTTAAGAAGGCAAACCAAGAGGAAACCATGAAGTCATTCCGATCACCCAATCGTCCTGAAGAAAATTGCGAACTTCGTTCACGGCCGGGGAGGATGTTTAATCATTTTTATTCATATTATTAACCATTATGAAAAAATAAAAAAAAAAAAAAAAAAAAAAACACCCACTGTGTAAACAATGTATGTACTATACATCAAACAATGTAAATGTCTACCACCCCTAAACTTACAATGTAAGAAAACTCATTCAATGATACAAATGTCAAAATAGAATTTATATATATATCAGAAACCAGAATGAGACGTGCGTCTTTCGTACGTCTTCCCCCGTAACACCCTGAAATTTCGACGAGATTTGGACAGGTGCGTAGCGAATACGTGGAGCTCATTTCATTTTACCGCAGTGTACTCCCGCCACACACACTCTTGGAATTATAACAATGTGCGTGATTGTTTACAAAATTTTGACAGCACTTGAGGTACCCACGTGCTCGCCCGAGCTTGTATGTAGGCAAACGTCGGCGGCCATTTTGAGTGGGACGTCTCATTGGTGGTTTCTGATATACATATATTAAGAGTAGATTGACACTTATTATTCTCATTCTCAATTGTACCACGGACGCGCGAAGAATAAAAGGTTAAGCAAGTTATTTTAATTCTGTTATTTCGTAAATTAACAACGATGAAAGCATTATAAAGAAAGAGTATCACAGTTATATGCCATACTTACAATCATACAAAAATAACGATGAAATTAGAATATCAATACAAAATCAAGACCTCTATCTACTGCCTTGTGAGAGTTACATTTATATCGAGGGATTTGTAACACTGGACAATGGAACAAAATCAAATAATATTAAACTGAAAAACAACTGCGTAGCGTTTTTATTTGATGAAGTCCGCTATGAAATCAATGCAATCAAAGTAGACCGCACACGATAGACAGGAATAACATCGATGATTAAAAATTTTGTATCACTAAACCATAACGAGAGTACAATGTTAAAAAATGCTGGATGGTTTGCAACGGAGGATCAATTTATTGAAAATGGTTATTTTAATTTTTGCGTACCACTTAAAATGCTTCTTGGTTTTGCTGAAGACTTTAATAAAGTGGTTTTGAACTCCAAACATGAGCTTATATTATTACGTTCGAAATCGGATGTAAATGCTGTCTACTCAACTGAAGTAAAAGAAAAGGTTCAGCTAAACATTTTGAATATTACCTGGAAAGTTCCTCACATACAATTGACAGATTTTTCGAAATTGGGAATTCTCAAAACAATAAGCTCGGGACAGAGTTTAAAAATGGCATTTCGAAGCTGGGATTGTCATTTTAATCCTGTTCTATCGCAAGGCGTTCATAACTTATGGATGGTGAAACTTTCACCCCAGAGCGAATGACCTCGGTTTATCTTAATCATTTTTCAAACACCAACCGGACTGCAGCATTGTGATTTATCGGATGTAAAAGTGCATCTTAACTCTGATACATATCCATATGATGAACTAAAAATAAACTTTATTCGAAATCGTTATGCCCTTCTCTATGATATGTATGATAAATTTCAACAGAGCTATTACATGCGGGAACCTCAGCCTCTACTATCACGCGAGGAATTTTCAAAAGTAGCGCCAATTATTGTGGTCGATGTGACGCATCAGAATGAATCTGTAAAAACGGGACCCATTGATATAAAAATAGAACTTACTGCCAACAAAAATGTTCCTCAAAACACCTCGGCATATTGCGTTTTGATACATGACCGATCGTAGAATATGTTCCACTTACGGGCGAAATTAGAAGAGTTGTGTAGTATAAAATTATATTTAAGATGTAACTAACATCAAGAATAAGGAAGTGGAAGCTGTGTGCAGTAGAAAATTCAATGTTGATAAAACATATTGTAAACAAATCAAAATAGATGTTCCGCCGTAGGCGAGCAACTGACACTCGAAATATCAACAAAGAACGACAAAGTTCTATTTCTAAATAAACATCAGTTACAAATTCATAGTATAATAATTGTACATCAAAGAAAATTACCGCAGTTTGTGTGTCCTTCCCGTGTGCTCGCTACGACAGATTTGCCATATTTGAACGTTTTGGCGGGTAGTTCATCACGTGAAAGAGACACAAACTTTGGTTTGACAAGGACGACTATTGAACAATATTACATTGACATTTAACTGCTCGGGTGGAAACACATTGAAGTTGGTGTTCTATGACATCCCCGCCCCCGTGAATCAATCCGATTCGCCATCCAGACTAAGAACAGCCAACTTAGATACAGGCCGCTGTAATATCCCAGATTTCGTAGATACATCAGCCCGCCTTATTACACCATTAGGCCCTCGATACACGCGTACCACCCTGCCACGGCACCACTGCGATCTCGGCAAATTGGGATCACAAATGAAGACCAGGTATCCCTCTTCCAAAGGTTTTGTTCCTTGACACCACTTGACTCGACGTGTCAGCGTAGGTAAGTACTCCGCTATCCAGCGTTTCCAGAATCGGTCCCGTAGCTGTCGAGCTATGCGCCACTGTTTCCCTAAAGGACATAACTTTTCGGCAGGTTCTCGTAAAGTTGGCGTTTCTGCTGTATTAGCGGTACCAAGAAGGAAGTGGTTTGGAGTCAGTGGCTCTTCTTGGTCGACAGATATCGGCAGATGGGTCAAAGGACGTGAGTTGATAACGTTTTCGGCTTCAATAATAAGGCAGTGTAACGTATGTTCACGAGTTGTTACTTCCTTCAAAGTGTGACGCAAAACCTTTTTTACACACTGCACCATTCTCTCCCATATACCGCCCTCGATGGATTGCTTGGACAATTAAACACCCACTCCACTTCTCGCATAGTGAGCTCGTCTTGAATACGGCCACAATCAAAAACATCTGAGAAACGTCTTGCTTCCCTGTCGGCACCGACGAAGTTTTTCCCATTGTCACTGCGAATTCTTACTGGTACTCCACGGCGATTGATGAAATTTCGTATGACCATAATGCATGCATCAGTGGAGAGGTCATGAGCGACTTCAAGATGAATGGCCCGCACCACCAGACACGTAAAGAGTGCAATCCATCTCTTTTCTGAACGTCGACCTATTGAGACTGTAACAGGGCCAAAATAGTCCAATCCTGTAAAGGAAAACGGTTGCAGATACGGTGTCACACGATCCTCAGGCAATGGTCCCATTATTGGAGTGACAGGTACCGCTCGGGCTATTTTACATACGTTGCATCTAGTAGTTACTTTTCGCATCACCTGTCGCAACTTTGGTATCCAATATCTGTGTCTTACCGCGCAAATCGCGGCCTCTACATTTTGATGTTTCATTTCTTGATGGTGGTGGCGGACGATCAAGTAGGACAGACTATGATCCGGTGGTAAAATTATGGGACGTCTAGCGCTGTATGGAAGCCAACTAGCTGCGTCAATACGACCGTTGACCCGCAAGATGCCATTCTCGTCTTTATTGGGTGAAAGTTTGAACAGACTGCTACTCCTAGGTAAATCGTGACCTTCTTCAATTTGTTGAAGCTCCATAGCATACGATTCCGACTGGGCTTGACGACATAGTACTTCTTCAGATGCCTTCAACTCATTTAGGGTCAGGCTGCTGGTTTCAACATTTTCGTGGCGGCACCTCCTGACGAAGCGAATGACCCATCCCACTGTCCGCTTTAGCTTAACAAATGAAGAAAAAAGATCGAATTCTATAAAGGTAGATTTCACGGCTATTAAGGCAAATTTCGGTCGAAGTTCCTCGTTGTCGTCCTCTTCTTCATGATTGGTATAAGTATAATCAGATGGCCATTTCTCTTCTTCCTCTAAAAGGAATTCTGGACCGCATAACCATCGAGATGAATTACTGAAATCTATTTGACTGTTGGGTCGAGTGGCTTCGTCAGCGACATTATGCTGAGTTGGCAGCCATTTCCAATTGTGAACATCTGTGACGGTAAGAATCTCGGCAATTCTGTGTGCTACAAACGGTTTATAACGACGAGTCGTAGTCCATTTTATAACAGTCTTGGAGTCACTCCATAGGAACGTCTTTTCAATTTTAAGAGGGTGGTTATCAACAATAGATTTCATCAGACGTGCTCCCAATGTGGCGGCTTGAAGCTCGAGCCGCGGTACAGTCATTGGTTTCAGTGGTGCACACTTAGTCTTAGCGCACACTAATGAAACATTGGTGTTTCCGTCGGCAGTAATGTTCCTCCAGTAAGCTACGGCGGCAAATGCATCTTCACTGGCATCTGTGAAAACACGTAGCTGTAGTTTCTCGGGCTTAGACCTCAAAAAGTAATGGCGGGGTATCTTAAACCTTACGACATCGCTTATTTGTTGACACCATATCCTCCAAGCTATGTCTATATCGGCGGGTAGCCTTTCGTCCCACTGGATGTCGCGCTTCCACAGCTCACGAATCAACAATTTCGCGGCAATCGAAAAGTGACATAAAAACCCAAGGGGATCGTAGACAGACATAACTATGCTGAGAAATTCTCTTTTGGTGGGAGTTCTCTCCCCAGCGATAATTTTTGCGTCGACGCGATGAAATTTTAGCTGGTACCCGAACGTATCACTTGACGGCTGCCAATAAATACCAAGCACCTTCTCGGTTCCTAGATGCTCTTCCACAGGACGACGCATGCAATACGCATCTGATTCAACACTATCTGACAGAGCGTGCATTACCTTTGCCGAGTTAGAGACTAAACTGTGCAGTTCGAATCCAGCGTCCTTGTGAATTTCACATACTTGCCCGGTGATTCTGACTGCTTCATCTAGCGAGTCGAAGCTATCCACATAATCGTCGACATAGTGGTGGTGAAGAATGGCGTCAATTGCTCGAGCATCATGATTGCGGTGTTCCAATGCATTCACTGTCTTGACATACTCAGCTGCGTATGGCGAACAAGCAGCCCCAAATGTCATTACAAGCATTTCGTAGACCTCTGGTGGTTGAGCATCATTTCCTCCGCGCCAGAGGAATCTTTGTGAACATCTGTCCTCAGGTCGGATGAGAACTTGGTGAAACATTTCCCTTATATCGCCACATACCGCTATAACACCTTTCCGGAAGTTAAATAAAACTGAAGGCATGGCTTGATATTGTTGTGGACCTTTGAGTAAGTGAGTGTTCAACGAGACCCCTTTCACTGTGGCAGCAGCGTCAAATACTAAGCGTATTTTCCCCGGCTTGTTTGGGTTTGTAACAGCGAAATGCGGAAGATACCAGGTTCTCGGCGATTTTATTGCGACTTCTGATGGTTGTAATTTGCGAGCATATTTTTTCTTTATATAACTTTGGATAATTTCGTTGTATGCGACGGCGAACGAATTATCTTTCTTCATCTTACGTTCAATTCCACACAGCCTTCTCAACGCCATGGAGTAACTATCCGGCAGCTTTATGGTGTCGTTCCTCCACAGAAGTCCAGTCTGGAATCGACCGTTTACTTTAACCGTAGTATCCTTTAGTATTTTTCGCGCTCGCATGTCTGATTCGCTTTCCAGTGGTGGTGCTGGCCGCACCCCGAAGCTCTCCGTCTCGAAATAGTTTTTTATCAGGGTATGTAAGGTATCATCGTTGGCAAAGTTTGTCATCAGACATGGTTTTATTCGGCTAATTTCGGGTTTGATTCCTTTCGTTGAACCAAAAATTACCCATCCTAATTCAGTATTAGCTGCATATGGACCCCCATTCCTCAAATGAACCATTTCATTGGGTAAACCCAGGTGGCAATGGTCTAGACCAATGAGCAGCTTCGGAGTAACGTCTGAGTAGGGTACAACATAAAGGCGCTTCGTTTTATAATTTACTTGAATGTCTCGGCTATTTAAAGTTTGAGTTGGCAAACGCAAATTTTGTATGCAGTAGACATTCCGCAATAGATGTTTCTTCTTATTCTTGGCTCCACTGATGTGAACGTTGACCACGGTTCTCGTCTCGTGAGCAGTCTTTTCACCAAACCACTTGACATTCAACTGGTGTTGATGACCCTTCAAACCAAGCTGTTCAACTAAAGCACTGTCCATCATTGTTACTGAAGACCCTTCATCCAGTAATGCAAAGGTTTCCATTAGGAACCAAACAATATAACAGGGAGAACGCGAAATAACAGTGAATTCGATGGCGGGTTGGTAGAGCAGTTGAGAATAGCTTCGCTTACACCTACGCTTGCTTGAGGCTGTCTAGCTTCTGACTGAGTTTCAGCTTTCCAATTCCTGGGTTCGTGTAGCAACTTGTGATGGATCCGTTTACAACCATCAACACCGCATGATTTGCGGCTGCGACAATTACGTGTTGAATGTCCCTGTTCAAGGCAGGTAAAACATAATCGAGCATGTTTGACATCAGTCCATCTATCGGTCACACTTCGTTCTAGGAATTTTCGGCAAACACTAACTTTGTGACGGCCATGGCATATGTGACACTTTATTGCACTTGTTTGCTCTTCATTTGCATGAAGTATCACCCGTCGTCTTGCATCAGAGCTTGCGCTGCCTTTACTCTGACTCTGAACGGTGCAAATCAAATTGGCTACTGCACTCACCCAGTTGCTGAAATCAAGAATAGTTGGGAACGGTCGTAACATAGCTGCATTTGCTGCCCACTCAACTCTCTTACTCATTGGAAGCCTTTCGATGAGTTCATCTAATAATGTTGCACTACATAAGTACGGTTGACTGCCCACTGATTGCAAGAATATTGCAAAGTTTTTGACTTTGGTCGCGAATGGTATCAGTTTTTCCAAATGGCCTTCTGGAACTGGAGCTATTTCTCTAATTTGTTTAAGCTGGCTGCGTATCAGCTGTTCGGGCCGACCGAAATGAAACTGAAGTTGTGTTATTACAGCGTTGACATTACCTGGTTGTATAAGCAAGGATTTAACCATTTCCTTTGCATCGCCCTTAAGGCTTTTTTGTAAGCGCATGCAATTTTCCAAATTACTGTAGTTATATGCTGCAGTTGTTTCATTGAACGCGGTGAAGAACATTGGCCAATCCTCAGCATGGCCGCGAAACTCTGGCAAATCGATAATTTTTCTTGGGACGGCATGTTGGGGCTGCATTGATTGGTTATTGATGTTGATACCTGATGGAATTCTGCTGGCGTTATCATTAGGGTATGTGCTGGCTGATGCTATGCAACTATTAGTTGTGTATGGCACGTATCTCGATGACGGTGAGAAGATATTAGACACGGATGTGTTGGGGTGTATGGAGCTGACAGCGTTGGGAACGAACGGTTCATTTATAGGCAAATAGTTTCCTACTGAAAGTGGCGTGGCAAATGGCGTGGCAGATGGCGTGACAATGGGCATAGAAAATGGCGGAAAATATTGCATATTCGTACTTACCCGGGGCGAGATGGTTAACGGCGGGCTTGATGCAGCTGCAGCGGTAAGACCGCTACTTACAACGGGAACGGATGAGGATAATAAAGGCGGTGAAGTGAAAGTAGAGGCGTGTAGAGTCTGCGTTAATGTCTGGCACTGTAAATCCCGTTCCTTCAGCTTAGCTTGAGTGTGAGTTGACTTTCAAGGAGACCAAGTTGTTTCTGCATAGCTTCCAAAGCATTGTTTTGCTGTTCTGTTAACGACACTGAAGCCGAAACTTTTTGGGCGACTTGTGGCTCTGGTACAGCTGTGGAAGCAGTGCTGGATGTGGCGGCGGCAGAGTCTGACGTTTGTTCCATGGAGACCTTTGCAGTTGTAGCTTTTGGCATGTTCAGTCGTGGGCTTTTCCTTGGCGGCGTACGACGCATTTGCTCATCCTGGTGGTAATACTCCAACGGCTAGGGCAGTGTAATTCTATGAATTATCTTGCCCAATAAATAACTGACACGATGAAACGGAGACAAAGAATGAAGCGCAAAAGCTAAACTGCGAAATAAAAGGTATTCCGCCGTAGGCGAGCAACTGACACTCGAAATATCAACAAAGAACGACAAAGTTTTATTTCTAAATAAACATCAGTTACAAATTCATAGTATAATAATTGTACATCAAAGAAAATTACCGCAGTTTGTGTGTCCTTCCCGTGTGCTCGCTACGACAGATTTGCCATATTTGAACGTTTTGGCGGGTAGTTCATCACGTGAAAGAGACACAAACTTTGGTTTGACAAGGACGACTATTGAACAATATTACATTGACATTTAACTGCTCGGGTGGAAACACATTGAAGTTGGTGTTCTATGACAATAGATGATAATAAAACATATTTTTTGAAAAAAAATATTTTAACATTTTGTTTTCTAATTATTGATTTATTGATTATCTGTAGTCATTTTCTTGGAAATCTCTATGTGAGAAGTCTTATTTACAGGTCCATGGTATATTAAAGTAAATCCCTTCTTATTTATTGCTTGAATTGTTGTATCAGACATTTTAGAATATCGAGATGGAAGGAAAACCTGGGCGTAAAAAAAAGACAAATAAACAAATATGTAATGTAATTTTTTTTACTTACTTTAAAATTTTCCAGATCGCATAGAACTGCATTTCCATACATAGTATTGCAAACCTTTAATCTTTCGATATTATATGGTAAGCCGATAGTCGAGGTTGTCAATTTTACGGTTTGGTTATGAGCAATCTTTTCAAGTATTTTTAAATCTTTCTGGGGATCCATTGTCATCGACGTCTGTTCGCACTGGTTAATTGTTGCTTATAGAACTATTTTTAATCTGAGGGGCAAAACACCTATTTTGGGCCAAAAATTACGCCTTTGTATGGTCCACAAAAGTTGTGGGAAAACAATTTTCAGTGCTTTTTTCATTTTTGTCACCGAAATATCACACCTTTGATCTGATGCAGTTTTCTTGTATTTAGTTTTTGCATTTGCCTTAGTAAATTTTTTATCGACGGTTGGTTGTCGTCGTCGTCGTCGTCGTTGTTGTTGGAAAGAATTGAAAATGGACTTTCTGAGGTAACACACCTTTGATCTGAAACAGTTTTCTTGCATTTAGTTTTTGCCACAGCATTTGCCTTAGTAAATTCTTTATCGACGGGTTCGTAATCGTTGTCATCGTCGTCGTTGTTGGAAAGAATTGAACATGGACTTTCTGGGAGTGTTTCGTTGCAATATAAATTGACATCTATGTATGTATGTCTTCACGGCCGGAATGAATGTTTTCATCTAGTTTTATTTCATTTTGGTGTTCTTCATTAAGCAATACGTCTAATTCCGATTCGAATGACAAAGTATTATCAACATATTGGAACAACCATGATGTAAAGTCTTGTTCGTCAACCATTTTTTCTTATTTTGCTATAGGCTACTGAATGTATATGTGTGTGTGTGTGTGGGTGTAAGAGAAAGAGAGAATAATAAATCTTTTTTTGTTTTTTTTTTGCATCAATTATCATTTATTGGTAATTTATTATGGCCCCAAGCATAAGTACTTATCCCATCATTGCATATATATCTTTTAGTGTCGTTATAACTTAAAGCTAACTTATTACTAGACTGCGTATAAATATTATGTAACTTACTTCTAAATCTATAAACATTGATCTAAACAACAATTTTTTATCCATTTAACAATTTCGACAATGTTTAATATCTAAATTATTAGTAACCGACTTTTTAATTCCTTTTGCCTTTTTCACCACATCATTGCTCTCTAATATAAAGGAGTACATTTTCGCTCTTAATCCAATGAATTCTAACATTTTCCGAGAGTTATTTTCATCTTTAAATTTCCCGAGAACTTTACCGTTTGTTTGCGGAAAATTATGTACATTGTCTATGGGGTATTCTGAAGTATCAAACCTTGATTTCTCGGGATCAATGGCGTCATGATATATATCAAAATAAAAATCACCTGTTATTACTGAATAAATAAATGAATCCGTATCCATATAGTTTAATCGAATCGATTTTCCAAACTTTTTTCTTATACAACTCGTCCCTTGGTCATTTCAATAGCACACATCTCTGGTGTAAATATAGATCTACTATGAAAATTAGGATGTGCAATTAATTTTCTAGCACACAATGAATTTCGTTGACCATCCCATTGAGTTACAATTTTCACGTCTCGCCGCTTGTCTACATTTTCCATTGTTTCCCGTAAACACTCTTATTCATTAATTTGAAAAAGTCATTTCAAACTTACTGTTCGCCTTTTTCCTGCATTCGGTGTTCAGGTTTATATACTTCTTTAACCATTCCGATTGAGTAAAAGACAACACTCTATTAACCCGTTGTTCAGACATTGCTGTAAATTCCTTATATGAATTATATAATTAGTCTTTGCATTTAAATTTGAAATTAGCTTGGGAATTTTACTTCCCGGTGCAAACATATTTTCGGGACAAAACGGAAGATGATTGTGTACATCGTGAAGATCTGTTGGATAGTCTAAATCTACTTCCAATACATAACCAAATTTATCGTCTTTTTCCAATTTCAAAATATACTCTTTGGTATAGATTTTAGGGTCTATCCATTGAAAATTTCCATTGGGAAGCGGTTGAGGCATTGCCCAACCGTACAAGTTATTTGCATCAAGGTACATAAGGTATTCATTTGGTTCGGCTTTGTCATACTTATTTACATACTTATCATTGGATGTGGCATATCGATGACTACACTGACATAAACCACCTCTAATACCTTTCTTAAAGAAATTAAACATATCGACATCTGTGAAAAGCTCTAGATTAACTTCCGTTATTTTCAACATTGCATCCCAAGATAAACCAGGAGATGTATAGTAATGACATGGATCTAATTCATATATTTTTATGCAGACCTTACGAAAATTCTCGAATATATCGGCCAACAACAGCACATCGCTCTGTAGATATAAAAGCATGTAATCTTTTAATGATTTACAATTAAAGTGCTTCCATACTTTTAGGGCATAATCATAATCTATATCTAAACAATCTTTACCTGTTAGTTTATTATAAAATTCGGAAATTGGTGGAAGAGACAAATCATCCAACCAATTCCACGAACTAAGATAATCGTAATGAAATACCCCTTTCCTAGTCATTAATTTGAATGAGTCAGCATGTTTGTAATATCCCTTGCTAAGAATAAAATCATCTTCTGATAATTTTTTTGTTAATGAATCTATTCTCGACTGAAGGAATCGAAATGAATTTAAAAACCTAATTTCGAAGGTGTTATCTACAAGTGATATGTAATTTTCCTTATTTAATGGAATTATTTTTATTGCACCATCAATATTACTTAAACTTTTGACAAAAAGATGACAGTCGTAGCCCGACAAATTATGTAATAGAATTGGGAAAAATGTTGGTACACGAAAATCTAAATTACACTGTGTATGTGCAGCTCCTCTATATAGACCAGTGAAGTGACAATGATCTTTTACTCTTATATCTGTCTGACTAAAACTACGATTGCATATACAACATATTGAAGCATTGTGATGGTTGTAGTTCTCAACATCTGTCAATTGATTCATCGCTTTTGGTTTCTGAAAGTACTACCTATGTAGGTATGTTAAATCTTCAACTAACATCTTTACGAATTCATCAGATGAATTTTCTCCTACCCAAAAAAAAAAAAAAACAAAGGAGACATTGTTTTTGTTCTTAATTGTCATAAATAAAAGTAATTTCTCACCAACAAATGTTCTATGTTTGTTTAAGTTATCATCAAATGAGCACTTAATAAAATACGAAAACGCACAAGGTATGTGTTTTTGCACATTAGTTGTTGATGAAGATTCTGGATTCGGTATACAATGACTCACAGGTAATAGAATAGACTCAAAGTCGGCATACGCGACAAATGGAACACGTTGCTTTCGAGTGTGTTTGACAAACTTGAGTATTTTGTTTCCTTCATCCGGCATAATCGTAATCAGTTTCCGACATTCACTTTTGTGTTGCAGCAGACGGGATTCATTGGGTAATCGTTGTAAGCACCCATTACAAAGATGCATTTGATTTTTTTTCTTCGTTATTTGACTTCTCATCAAACGTGACATATTTTTGATATATACATAATGCGTTCGATCACTATCAGAACTTTCACAATAAAGCAAGTTAATATGTTTTGCTTTTTCTTCGTCGGTCGTATGATAGTAGGGTCTAGCATTCATTCTTATCATTGATTTCATAACCAAAAACGTTTACACTGATTGTTGGATTATTCAACTCGAATATATGTATATCTTTGATCATAAGAGGAAATTGCATATTTCTAAAACAAAGAATTTCACCATTAACTTGTATTGTTTCACTAGTTATGTCGCGAATTGCATATGATGATGGTCTGTCATGATTACATATAACTTTGCTATCCAAAGCTGATATAATAGCCCATTTAAAACAATATTCATCGGTGTTTTTCACATTTATACAGGCATGTTTGCTCAATAACTGTGATGGTAGATTAAGATAGGCAGAAGCCCGAAGCGGGTCGTATTTATTTATATTTATTTCGATTCTTACGAATGACAACAAAGCCCATCCGCTATCTCTTTCCTGGAATTCCTCTAGTTTAACCTTGATGTCATTTATAATAGTTTTTAATTTTTCAGATATATCAGACTTTACTAGGATCGTACACATCTTGGTTTGCATACGTTTAACATCCTGGATCATATCGTCATTTTCCTTTGCATGTTTCACGAACACCGTAAATAATTCCATATTAAATTTAAAAGCATGCAAAACTTCCAATTCATTTTTAAACAGCTCGATAATTAAATACATGTTTTTTTCATATAGGACTCCTACATTTAATATGTTCTCATCATTATTAGTAATGTAAAATGTTTTAATGCGATTTCTGAAAGCGCTTTTTATACTGTAGACATTTTCTCTTAGAATCTGCTTAGCCTTTGTTTAATGTGAGTTTTTCCGTTGATGTTGAGACCAAAGCTTTTCCTTAACATCCTCTTCGCAAAATAAACATCTTTTGCAAATAGTCTGCTTAAGTTTTTTACTTTCGACCCTCACTCAATTCACAATAATTTATTTTGTAGATACATCGATTTAGCTTACGATGACGGACAAAAGAAGATTTATCCCAAAATTCTCTTTGACACTTTTCACATTGAAACATTTTCTTCTTTTTTAGTCTGTACTAAAACGAATGATACTGATAATTGTAACATTTTTTAATATATACTTATAACTAAGAGTGGGTGGGGGAAAGAAATTACATACATATACATAGATATATATATATTTATTAATATTGTATAATACCGTACCTGAAACTAATTTACACTACTCGTTGACACTTTTAATATTCACTAATCAATTATATGTTGTATATCAAATCTGGTTCGTTATTACTACCACAATGTCGCATTGAATAGGAAATTCCCTATTTATATACATAAGTTGTCGTCAATTTTGTTTTTCTTTTTTTTTGGGAGGTTGTCATTTCACATAACCCACAGTGTCCCAACAGGAACGTCTATTATTACATTTTCTCACACTATCCTTATCCTACCCCCAAATATTCATAATGTAAGTTTTTTTGTAAACACTTTTAATTGACAAAACCACAACTCTACGACGCTAATAACTTGCGCGGTCAACGACTCGAAAATATTACGCAATTGTTCGAGAATGCTATCACTTTACACAAAATAACACAATACATGACCCTGATACAAGGCCGCCACCTGCGGTCGTCCTGCGGTTAATGCCCCGTGCCCACCTGCGGTTATGACGTTATCTCTTATCGGCGGTCAATGCCACGTGCCAACCTGCGGCTATGACGTCACCGCAACCGCAACCCAACCGCAACGCATATTGAGCCAGAACCCTCCATACTATACTACTGGTGTCAATTTCACGACAGATGTTCTGGATTATTTATTCCCGAAATTTGGCAACAAAGGTAGTACACAATTGCCTGCGGTGCTTTCGAATGAGGCCAAGATTACGAGAACAGATAATGGGTAACCTTCCAGCATCCAGGGTATGCAGCGCACGCCCATTTTTGATCTCAGGCGTAGATTTTTGTGGTCCCTTCCGCACGACGGTGAAGATTAGAGGGAGTCGTGTTACAAAATCATATATGGCTGTGTTTGTGTGCTTCTCAACCAAAGCCGTCCACTTGGAAATTGTGTCGGATTTATCGTCGAAGGGATTTTTAGCTGCTTTACGAAGATTAATTTCGCGTCGTGGCATTTGTTGTAATTTGTATTGTGACAATGCCACAAATTTCGTTGTAGCAAGAAACGAATTAGCTGAACTGCGAAAACATTTTTTTTAATCAGAATGTTCAGTCATCGATTTACCGAATCTGCGCAGAAGACAACATTTCACTTTGGTGGCTTGTGGGGATCCGCCGTTAGCGCAGCGAAGAGTCTTTTGATTCAAACCGGCAGTACGTTTACGTTAACCTATGAGGAACTTTCAACAGTATCAGCAGAAATTGAGGCCATACTCAACTCGAGGCCTATTACACCCTTAACATCGGATCCAACTGGCCCTAACCCCAGGGCATTTTCTAATCGGCAGCCCGCTTACTTCTTTCCAGAACCAGATGTCACTAATTATCTTGCCTTTGTCGCTGGCAACAGATAAATAGTATATGTCAACATTTCTGGAAACGATGGTCGCGGGAATATGTGGTACAGCTGCAACAACGATACAAATGGAACTCTCGATCCGCCGACGTGAGGCCTAGTATGATGGTTTTAGTATCCGACGAAAATCTTCCCCCACAAAAATGGCTACTTGGGCGCATAGCTGAAACTATTCCTGGCAGAGATTGCTATGTTCGAGTCGTCAACATCAAAACAAAGAATCCCGAGCTGTGCATAAGATAGCGGCATTGCCCTATGAAAATATTTCTAAAAGAATCTGCGATCTTTCAGAGGTGGCGGCATGTTTAATCATGATTTTGAACAAGCTTTTAAGATGCAATGTAACCCTAATGCAGAATACTCATATATGTATTTAAAATTTGTATTAGAGGAGGAGGAGGATCACTCTTTTCTGAATTATAGGATCACTCTTTTCTGAATTATCGAACCAGATCGAGGACGACAGAATAAAGTTAAAGTTTAATTAAAATTAGTTTGGGCTGTTTTTGTTATATTTATAAATTTTCGTTCTTGTTCTAACACTAACCTTTACTAGTCACATTAAACACCGGATAATTACAAAAAATGATATACCAATCTATACACGAGGTTATCAATACCCCGAAATACACCGAGAAGAGGTTGATCGGCAGATCTGAGAAATGCTTGAACAAGGTATTATCGTCGACAGCTCTTCTCCATACAATGCTCCGATTTGGGTTGTCCCAAAAAAGTTAGACAAATTCGGAGAGCAAAAATGGAGAATCGTAATTGATTTTCGTAAACTGAATGATAACACAATCGACGATAAGTTTCCTCTTCCTAACATCAAAGAGTTGTTCGACGAATTGGACAGGTGTCAGTATTTCACCACAATCGATCTGACGAAAGGATTTCATCAAATTAAGTCCACCCAGATGACAGATATAAAACAGCGTTTTCCACAGCAAATAGTCATTAGGAGTTTACTCGTATGCCATTCGGCTTAAAGAACTCTCCTTCAACTTTTCAGCGCTTCATGAACCTTGTATTAAAAGATTATAAAAATAAAATATGCGTTGTATACTTGGACGACATTTTAATTTTTTCCACTTCTTTAGATGAGCACATCTGTTCAATAAAAAAAGTGTTTGATCGTAAGAGAAGCAAATCTAAAGCTGCAAATAAACAAATGTACTTTCTTGGACCATTTAATTACAGAAGGGGGATTAAACCAGATCCACTTAAAATAATGTCCATACAAAAAATTCCACTCCCTCGTAATCTAAAAGAAATTAAGTCTTTCTTATGTATGACCGGGTATTATCGCAAATTTGTTAAGGATTACGCTAAAGTCGCGTAATGGTGAAGTATTTGAAGAAGAATAAAAGTATTCCAAACAAAAACGATCACGAATATGTTGAATCGTTTAACAAACTTAAACCGTTGCTTATGTACGAACCAATTTTACAGAATCCGGATTTTACCAAAACATTTACTCTAGCAGCTGATGCACCCAACTTCGTATTGGGAGCTGATTTAAGCCAAAATACACGACCAGTCTGCTACGCTTCACGCACACTTAACGACCATGAAATTCGGTATTCTACAAAAGAGAAATAACTTTTAACAATTGTTTGGTCTGTGAAGTATTTTCATACTTATCTCTACGGTAGAAAATTTGCTATTTAAACCGATCAATAACTACTTATTGGGCTTAATAGTTAACAGTTCCCCAATATGAAATTACAGCGATGGAAAATGCAACTTAATGAGTAGCTGATGGACTAAGCTGGCTTTTATGCAACGACACAACAGATAATATTATAAATCGAGAAGAAATAATAAACGAACTAAATGACTTAAAAAATTACGAATTGAATAATAATGAACGAAATGTTAGTGACAAAGATAAAGATGCCACAATTCACAGTGCATTAGAAGACACTTTACATAATATACATATCACAGAAAATGCTGTAAATACGAGGGTGGTCCGATTAGTACTTAGTTTCCTTTTAGCTCGATACACTTGACCCAGTGATGCTCCAACTTCTTTAACCCATCTGAAAAATACATTTTCTTGAGGTCTGCAAAGTAGACCTCCAGAAACTCATTCGGATTGCGCTTAAACAGCGTCAAACACTGCTCTGAAGTGGTCTCACGGTTGCGCTTGTTGTCCGGAGTGAGCAAACGCGGCACCCATCGCGCCGACAGCTTTCTCATGCCCAACATTTCATGCAGGATATGACCTACGCCATCTTTTGAAATGCCTACTGTCTCAGCTACCTCGCGCAAGTTATACTTGTTTGCCGAGCGGAGTGTAAAAAAAAAAACATAACCTTCCTACGGTCCTCAAATTTACTGACGCGGACGGGCTTCGGGTCAAATTTGACCCAGTATTCTATTTTCAAGATTTATTTTAGATATGTAAACTTCTTCTTCTTCTTTTCCTTTTTATCCCGGCGTCGTTATGGTCAGAAGTGTAGGACCATAACCTTCCCACTTGACTGCATTCCTACTGGTCCGCTTGTGGGGTCCGCCGGTTTGACCTCAGAAAGTAGCGGCAGGCTTCCCGGTTTGGGATTACTTCATCGCTGAGGCCAATCAAATGCTGGTGTTTTTGCATTTGTTTGCACCAATTGTTTTTCGGCCTGCCTTTTTTGCAATTGGAATGTTGTTTGATAACGCCTTTTGGACGGGGTTCAAAGGATCTCTCCTTTGAACATGGCAATACCGACTGAGTCGGTCGCGCTCTATATTTCTTGTGATGGATTCTTTTACGTGGAGGCTTCCTCGGATCTTTGAACTTCTAATTCTGTCACGCTTTGTTACTCCCGCTGTCATGCGAAGCATCTTCATCTCAGTTGCCGTTAATTTGCTCTCATACTTTTTGTGCATTGTCCAGCATTGTGAACCGTATGTGAGCGCCGGACGTACAACTGAAGTGTAGAGCCTTCCTTTCAGCTTAGGGGGCATTTTTCGATCACAGAAGATGGCGGAGTTTTCCCGCCACTTCATCCACCCTACGCTTACGCGATGTTTGATGTCGTCATCACAAGTTGCTTCTCTATTAATCATAGATCCCAGATATTTAAACTTTTCACACCTGGGAAGCACTCTTCCATTCAAGTAAATGTCTGGAAGAGGCTGATGAGGGTCAGAGAACGGGCAGAACAGATACTCTGTCTTCTTTGAACTAATACGATACCCGTGTCCCTAAAAATGTCCACCCACACATCAAGTGCTCGTTGTAGGGATGCCTGATCATCACCTATAATGGCCCCATCGTCAGCAAAGAATAGCTGGTGCACATTGGGGTCCGTCACTTTTCCTTCAAGCAAGCAATCAAGGACTGCTATAAAAAGCAGTGGGCTGAGGACGCTCCCTTGGTGTACACCGACTTTGATTGCGAACTCTTCGGTGACTCCTGCGGTGCATCTTACTCTTGTCGTTGCTCTCTCGTACATGTCCATAATTACTCGCACGTAGGTTTCTGGAACTCCTTTTTGTCTTAGCGCTACCCATAAAAGATCTCTTGGTTGCCGGTCAAAGGCCTTCTCGAAATCAACCAACACCATATGCAAGTCCTTTGAAGAATCACGATGCTTTTCCATCATGATCCTTATACTTTGGATTGCATCTGTTGTTGATTTACCCGAGACAAACCCGCACTGGTCATCAGATAGTCGTATTATTTTCCGCAGTCGGCTATCTAATACCCGTTCAACGATCTTCATGGTGTGCGACATCAGCTTGACAGAACGGTAGTTATCACAATTTCGCGTATCACCCTTTCCTTTGTGCAATGGAAGAAGATAGCTTTCCCTCCATTGATTAGGCATAGTGTCGCCTCTCATAAGTTTGGAGTTAAGAACCATGAGCCATCTAGACCCGATGTCTCCCATCTTTTTCCAGAACTCAGAGGGTATCCCGTCCGGCCCAACAGCTTTTCTTTTCTTGGAGTTTTTAACCGCGTACCGAACTTCTTCGACTGTGATGTCGGGTATTTCGGCATGATTCGGGGCGGCTCTTGGAAAGTACACTCGGGGAAACTGTTCGTTCAGAAGTTCCTCGCAATACTGTCGCCATCTGTGGAGAATTTTTTCGTCTTCCACAAGGAGTTGGCCTTCAGCATTGTTAATAAACTTTGGGAAACGAATCTCCTGAGCATTTCTTCTTCTCTGGGCGGCTATCTTAAAGATATTTGCTCCTTTGTTCAAATTGTTTTGTCGAAGCTCCTGGGTAGCCTGCTTCCTGTCAGACGCGGAAGACGATATTTCTTCCAACTCCTGATAGAGGCCTTCCATGCTTTTCGCTTTGAATTCGGCGCATTTTTTCTTCGCGATACCTTTGCAACATCTATATACCTTTTCACGGCGAGCTTTTTCCTCTCTATTAGTAGAAGAGCACTTTGACCAAGCTTGGAAAGCCATTTTCTTTTCGTGTATCACTGCTTTGGCTTCGTCTGTCCACCACCAGGTTTCTTTTGCGTGTTGGCAGGGGCCTTTAGATGTTCCGAGCAGTGATTTGGCTTTCTCCAGGCCAGATTGTTGCAGGGAATCCCACATGTCTTGTGCTATGCACTCCTCATTACCGACCTCATCGATAATGGAAGAGAGGTAGTTTTCCATGATGGTAATAAAAGCTTCGCCTTTTCCTTTATCCAGCTTTTTTTTTTAGATATGTAAACTATTATTGAAAAGTGTACTTTAACTTTTTAACACGAGTGTACATATACATTATGTACATAACATTCTGTTACCATCTGATCGTATGATCTATTCGAACGGTGAGATTCCTATGGGTTCACCCTATAAAAGTCATGTGTTGTATGTAAGCTCGCGCCCATTCTGTTAATAAAAGCGATAAGCACAGACCGCCAAGTGGTTTCTGTTAACTTCCTTACAATCTCAGAAGTGGCGATGATAACATCCCAGTTAAGCGATGGATTGAACAGTTTGAGGAATGCGCTGATATTGTTGGCTTAGACGACAAGACAAAATTCTTTTACGCCAAACGATTACTCAGAGGCACCGCTGTACAATTTATTAGAACTGTCAACTTCAGGAGTTGGCTAGAACCCAAAACTGCATTACAAAACGAATTTTTGAAAGTGGTAACAAAAGCAGACATATATGAAGAACTCCGAAACAGACGAAAACATCGAGATGAAACAACGCAACAGTACTTCCTAAGCATGCAAGAAATAGCATCACATGGGTCAACAGAAGAAGACGATATTGTGCAATTCATTATAAATAGTATCGCTGATAGTGAAATAAACAAAACAATATTATATAGTGCAAATAATTTGGATGAATTAAAAGTGGCTTTAAGAAAATACGAAAGAATTAAAAACAATAAGTACAACAACTATGTGGACAGAACAGTGAAAAATGAAACAGCTGGTGTAAGAAGATTCAGTGCTTTGCAAAACCCCAGAAAATTTGACGGCTCCAAGCATGTCATTACAAAACAAAGTGATAATGTTCGCGAACAATATAAAAATCAAAAAAGAAATGTGACTTGTTACAAATGCGGTGAAGCAGGACATATATCTACTAGTTGCACAAAAACTAAATCAGTAATGATGCTTCAATCGCATTTTGAAATACCACGCGGTGGAGAAAGTTTTTCGATAAAACCTACCATTGCTGCAGATACTTCGGGAGAGAAACCTCAAAACTGTGCTATCAACGACTTCGAGAAGTGGATCAACTATAAATTTAATTCTGATCAGATGGAAATTTGAACAGTCTTATGGACTTTACTGGACTCAGGAAGTCCCATCAGCTTCGTGTAACACCAGTTCTTATCCACATCCATGGTTACGAAATATGATCTTGAGGGACATAAATATTGTGGAGTCAATGGCAGTCCGCTTCAAATTTTGGGGAGTATCTTTTGTAAAATTAGTTATGAAAATATGTTCTTCTTCTTCTTTTCCTTTTTCCGGCGTTGTTATGGTCAGAAGTGTAGGTTCATAACCTTCCCACTTAACTGCATTCCTACTGGTCTGCATGTGGGGTTAGCCGGTTTGACCTCAGAAAGTAGCGGCAGGCTTCCCGGTTTGGGATTACTTCATCGCTGAGGCCAATCAAATGCTGGTGTTTTTGCATTTGTTTGGACCAATTGTTTTTCGGCCTGCCTTTTTTTTTTTTTTTTGTGACACGGGCATGCTCCAGATTTTTTTTGTTTGATCTTACTCTTACGACACCGGTGATCTCCAGTCGTGTCAACCCACTGATTTGCATGTACATTTGTGGGGCAGTTTAATGGTGGTACTTATGAAAATATGTTAATCGACGTTAAATTATTTGTTGTAGAGAATTTTTCAATGAGTTATCCCATTGTACTGGGAAGAAACTTTCTTCAAAAAATTGGTTTGGTGCTAAAAAAAGAAGAGTCTAACAATTTAAATTCCAATTTCAAGGATCACTTTGCGGTTCACAAGGAAGTCAATAATCACATTCAAGGCAACGTCGAAGAGGTTATTCATCAGATTCTAAACATCAACATAGAACAGGAAAACTGTAAGTCACTATTAGAAATAAATGAAAATATACCCCAACACATTAAACAAAGAATTAGGGATATCGTTGTACCTTCGCTTTCATCTTTTAAAAATAATTTCGCTCGATCTGATTTTCAAATGAAGATAGTGTTATCAAAAGAAATACCTTTCTATTGCTCACCTAGGAGATTGCCTTATACACATAAATTAGAACTACAGAAAATACTAGACGGTTTACTTAAAGATGGTGTTATTCGTGAATCACGATCCGAGTACGCTTCTCCGATAGTTTTAGTGCAGAGGAAAAACAAAGAATTTCGGCTTTGTATTGATTATCGAGAGTTGAATAAAATAACCCGTCGCGACAACTATCCTTTGCCATTAATAGAAGATCATCTAGATCGACTAAAAGAAAAAGTTTATTTCACATGTTTAGACCTCAAAAATTGGTTTCATCATGTACCTCTCAGCGAAGATTCTATTAAGTTCACTTCATTTATCACGCCCTTAGGGCAATTCGAATACGCTAGAATGCCGTTTGGGCTCAAGAACCCCCCTTCCGTATTCGAGAGGTACATGAAATATGTTTTCGGAAAATTGATTTCAGAAGGGAAGGTCTTGACATATTTAGATGACATCCTCATTGCGACAGAAACAATAGATGAACAGTTAGGTATTCTTAAAGAAGTAGTTGAAGTGATAATAAAAAAATTGTTTGCAACTAAGATTAGACAAGTGTCTCTTTATGCAAACGGAAATCGTTTATTTGAGTTACACGATAAACAAAGATGGCATTAGGCCGAACGATAATAATTTGAATTGCATCAAAATGTTTCCGGCGCCTCAATGCATTAAAGACGTCCATAGTTTTATCGGTCTCTGCTCATATTTTCGCAAGTTCATAAAGAACTTTGCTAATCTAGCGAAAGCACTTTATGATCTTCTTAAAAAAGATGTCCCATTTATAATACTTTTGGAGTGAGAGAACTTGAAGCATTTCAATTGTTAAAAGAAAAGCTTCTTTCATCTCCAGTGCTATCAATCTATAGCACTCACAATCTTACGGAATTGCATTGCGATGCTAGCAGTGTGGGATTTGGGGCTGTCTTACTGCAGAAGCAAAGCGATAATCAGTTTCATCCAGTTCATACTTCTCTAAGCGCGCTACTGAAAGTGAAAGTAAATTTCACAGCTATGAGTTGGAGACCCTGTTAATTGTATATGCGTTACGCAGATTTAAAATCTACCTAATTGGTATACCTTGCCTCGACGTTAACTTTGCAAAAGAAATCTCTTAATCCACGTATCTCTCGTTGGGCTTTGGAACACCAAAGCTTTGACTATAAAGTAGAACACAGAAAGGGCAATCGAATGTCCCACGTCGATGCTTTAAGCAGATCCTTTAATATTCTTTACGTTGAAGATGAGAGTTTTGAGTTTGTACTAGCTGCTGCACAAAGGCAGGACCCGAAAATAACTTCGATTGCATCAGATTTTGAGAAAAATGAAAATGCGTTCTTTGAGATGATAGATGGATTAATATACCGCAAAACAAAAGATTAAGTTCTCTTTTATGTTCCATTTAATATGGAGCATGAAGTGATACGAACACATCACGAGGCCATGTGTCACTTAGGGGTAGATAAATGCTTCGAGCACCTATCTAAAAGATATTGGTTTCCCAACATGAAGGAAAAAATCAGAAACTGTATTAGAAGATGCCTCAAGTGTATTTATTTCTCACCTGACTCCGGTAAGTCTCAAGGAGTGTTGCATTCAATTCCAAAAGGAGATGTGCCCTTTGATACTCTCCACGTCGATCACCTTGGTCCTTTGTCAAATTCTAAGTCAGGCCAGAAACATATCTTTGTGGTTATAGATGGCTTTTCTAAGTTCACCAAACTCTACCCAGTAAAAACAACTAAGAGCAAAGAGGCTCTAGTTTGTTTGAAATCGTTTTTCGAGAATTACTCCAGACCTAACAGAATAGTTTCAGATCGGGGAACATGTTTCACTTCAAAAGAATTTAGTGACTTTTTGAATGCAAATAACGTTGAGCATGTAAAAATCGCTACACATAGTCCTCAATCAAACGGCCAAGTTGAACGCGTCAATCGAATAATTATCCCAATGGTAGCCAAAGAATGTGATGCCAATTCAATGAGTGGTTGGGACAGACATTTAGTTAAAATTTAATTTGCGTTAAACAACACGGTGAATAGGAGTACAGGATTTTCCCCAAGTCTATTGTTGGGAAAAGAGAAAAATATTCTATGAACCTATGTAACAAACAATATGAATTGAAATAACTAAATTGAAGAAATCACTATGTAAATATGTATATATAAGACCAATGTAATCGAGTCGATCACATGATCAGGATGGCCGAACTGTAAACAATTATTGAAAAGTGTACTTTAACTTTTTAACACGAGTGTAAATATACATTATGTACATAACATTATGGTACCATCTGATCGTATGATCTATTCGAACGGTGAGATTCGTATGGGTTCACCCTATAAAAGTCATGTGTTGTATGTAAGCTCGCGCCCATTCTGTTAATAAAAGCGATAAGCACAGACCGCCAAGTGGTTTCTGTTATCTTCCTTACTTCCTTCCTTTTTTTGCTGCGAGGTTTTTTAGTTTAATAATTTAAATATTTAAAATGAAAAACAAGGTTATTTAAATCAAAATTAAAGTAAATTTATTGCAAGTTCATATTTCTGATAAATATTTTTTTACGATTCAAACTTTAATAAAACTTTTTATTCAATAACAGAAGGAAAAAAAACAATTAAATATTACAATTTGTACACCAAGTTATAATTTTAGAATGCTGTTTACATATATACTTATTACAAATGTCGCAAACTAATCCCGTTTTATTATCTGTCTTTGGCATAATTGACATCGATTTTTTTTTGTTGTTTTCTTTCCTAAATTTTTTTGCGATTGAGCCGATGTAGATGGCTGTGCATCAGTTTCAGAATCACTTTAAATTTTTTTGGTAATTTCAAGTGAAAAATGTGCTCGAGGTAATGTTTGTCGCTTTTTTATGTAGGGAGTAACAAGCTGCATACCAAGATTTTCCAAAAAGTAGCGGCGCTTTGCAAGACAGACCTCGTTTCAGATATGGTTAGGGGATTTGAATAAAACGAATGCGTTGTAAGCTTAAATATCGACCATGTTAGTGAACACCCCTTGAAGCCAACGTTTTGTCATTCTGTTGCAATTGTAGTCGCTTACGGCTTTATCTCATGTGTCTACACTTCCTTTACATTTGTTATAATCCATGATTATCACTGGTTTTTTATTCGGGTTATCGCTTATTATTGAGTCATGATGTAGGGTACTTAGTAGAGGTACAGATTTATTTTTGTTCGGTATGTAGGACACGAGAGTAATATCCTCATTAAATGCAAAATTAGACGAAAATATTGGTCTTCCTTTTATATTTACTTATTCTTGTGGTAATTCAGGCTTGTTTTTGCGTATTGTTCCTACTAGTGTAATCCGTTTCTCCAATAATTTTTGTGCCAATTGATGAGACGTGAAAAAGTTATTGGTTGTGAGATTGTGTCCTTTTAGCTCTGCAATCAAATCAAGAACTACACGCATACCTTGATTTTTTTCTGAAGTACTTCCGATTTCCTTCTATTGTCACCTTTTCAGATGAATTGTAAAGCTTTGGTAATATCTCAACCCACTGATTCCACAATTAACGTATGGGAGCAAATTTAACTGTCAGTCGTCTTTCACTTCGAGTTTCCCTGTTGTCGAACCTTATAACTCTTGATATTTTTTTTAAAGTCTTCAATGATATGACTGCAGCAAATATTGGTCTTCCTTTTTCAGAGTTCCATAAGCTTTCAGAGCTTTCGTTGTTTGATCGAAAAACGCCGGCCAATAAAAGCAGTCCAATGAATGCAAATAGTTCGGTATTTTCAATATCACTCCATTCTTCACCATATACACTTCTGTCCTCAATATTGGTTTGGTCAATATAGTACGTATCAAATGAGGCGGACAAAATAGTTCAAAGCTGGAAATTTCAACTTCTGCGATTCTAGAGCAAGAATAACGCGTCAATCCTGGCACCAAGTTTATAATATTTTCCCTTGAAGTTCTTCCAGTACCGTTGCCAACACATTTTTTTGAATAAGTTATTTTACCATTTTTTGACACCATCGTTTTAATAGACACAAAGGTATTTTCAATGTCACTAAAATCACTGTCCGATGATTCAGCTGCCTCAACATGATCATCCGATTCAGAACACGATTCTTCTTCATCCGAAAATACGGTCAAAGAGAATTCAATTTCACTATCACTCATAACTACAAAATAAATATGTAGTCCAATTCAAACAAAGGCACGTGCTAATCACTAAATGGTTATCGTAATACTATAAAAGCGCAGTAAGTCCAACACTGCAACCGCACAGCCAAAACTGTAAATAACGTTCGATTCATAGTAGGCTTACTTTGAATTCAGACATTGTTCTGATATTGTTCATAGGAACAATATGTAAAGGAACTACCATTGGTGCGTAGTTCATTTGTAATAGTTTTACAATACGTTGGGTCAAATTTGACCCAAGGGCCGTAGACGTAAAGAAGTTTTTCCATCGCAAAGTTCAAAATATTTTTATAAAATTTTATGCTAATTATATTCAGTTCAATACTTTAGGAAAAGTCAAGAAACATCAAGTTCTTAAAAAACGTAGTCGTAGAGAAAAAAATATTTCTTTCCCAAAGTGGGTCAAAAATGACCCGAGGATAGTAAGAAGGTTAAGTTCCTTTTCTTTACGACCGCACTTTATTGATCTTACTTGAAGACTGACTTATTACATGTTCGATAACTTAAAAGTAGCTTGTTACATTTTGTATATGTTTCGGTTTCAATGCCCCAGAAATGATTTACAATACTCGATGAGAAATCTGACACTTCATTGCAAACGTTTGTTGAACTTTAATTGTAATATTGCATTAGGTCAATTCTATGTTAGTTATAGAGTTTCATGTGCTGACCAATTGTTTTGTCATTAGGGTGAGTCACTAAGAATGAAAATGGAAACGAAATTAGAGGAATGTATGAAACTCTATGCTGACCAATTGATTGGAATTTTGGGTGAATGCCCTTCTGTGTTGCTGCTTTAGGGTTGACGTAACCTCTCCACCCTTTGACTGAAAACTCTCCTGAGTTTTTGCTATTATATTAATGTCAATACTTTTTGTTGATTACTAAGACTGCAATTAGTGTTATCAAATTAAGGGTCAAATTTGTTTTCTTATGAATTTTTAGTTCTTTTATACTTTCTATATTTTCTATTTGGTTAATGATAATTTCATCGAATGTAAGTTGTGTCTTTGTTTCGTTTATTCTAAAGTTAACAGGTATTACAAAATGCTCTTTGAATGATTCTTCGGAGTTATAAAAAGTGTGGTTGTTAAGTTTTACTTCGAAATTATGGAATGATATTAAATAATTTCCTGCTTGTTTCATATTTCTGTCATCACAATTACTTGAAATTAATGTGTTGATACTATTCTTCAAAAAAATAAGTCCTGACTTAAATTCTATTAATTTTGTTTCATCATTTCTTCTTTTATTACAATTGTGTTGATAGATACAAAGTTTCGTTTCTTTTAGGCTGCTCATGTTAAGGTTTTTTTTGTAGTCGTATATGTTTTTATTAACTTCAATAATTTCTTGACTTTCAAAGACAATTTCTTCTGAGGACAATTTCTTTCAACAGTAAAAAGTAAAGATCTTTTTACTGACATTATGTTTTTGGGTACTTGTATCGCAAAAATGATCGTATTGTCCTTATATTTAGCTGTGCTTAACTTAATATTTTGCAGTTTATATAAGCAAATATTATATCTTACAATTTCTTCATTTGTTAAAATATTGCTACTCATAATATTAAACCTAGCTGAAGCTATATTGTTTTGCCTGTGTTCTACGTTATCTCGTAGGATTTTTAATTTTAGTACAATAGAATTTCTAGGTATACAAGGTGTTTGTCAAGTTCTGCATTGCTACCTTTCACACTGTTAATGTTACTTAAAATTTTCTTTCTGTCTGTTTCTATTGCGTTTTTTAATTGAATAAAGGTTCTCTTAAAGTGGTCATTGATTTCAATGTTTTTGTTGAGGTTTTCGATAGCTACGTGATTATTTTGGTCTGTTCTGTTGTTATCGTCCATTGTGCCGTAAAGCCATTTTAGGCCTGTCCCTATGAAATTTATTTGACCTTTTTGTGTCTGTGGGGTAGTAGTGTTGATGTCATTATTGTGTTGAGTTCGTGATACAACAGGTGTTTACTTCCTATGAGTTCTAGTAATGTTATAGTATTGTTAAGAGCCTCGATTATTGACTCTATGTGAGCTTGGTCTATTAGATGAAGGATTGTGTAATAGTCCTGAATAACTTGTACGTCTTCTAGTCTTACTGCCGTAAAACCGTCATTGTTGTCTATTTTCTCGATTGTCATCGTTCCTGTCACTGGAGATGTTAGTGTTAGTATCGAAATCGTCAATATCCATTTGGCCTGAAAATTTGGTAGGTCATTTAATGTTAGAGAGTGTATGTTAGTTAATTCTAGTTTTCTGTATCTAGGCTCGTACTTATGTCTAAGGGCTTTGTAATCCTTTACATAACCTTCGCTTTGGTTTTGGTGGTAATCTTCCCTGCTTTCGTTAAGCCCGCTAATTGTTCGCTCTTTCCGTTCCTTAAGTAGATTGTGGATTTTACTTTTGCTTATCTTTCCTTCTTCTATGTCTATTGGCCTTTCTTTCACTGAGGAATGTATTGACTTATTGTACAATACCACTCGAAGCTTTTAAAAATCTTTTCTTTAGTTGACAAATCAGGTGTTTCTACTTCTAGTATCCTAATTTTTTCGCCTATTGTACTGTGGAATCTCTCTATGTCTGAGTTTCCAGTGTGGTTATTTGGTTTAGTGAAATGATACTCTATGTATTCGCTCCTTTATATTAACAGAGTTAAATTCATTGTCGAGTATTATTAGGTCTGGCTTCTTTTTTATTGAAAAGTATAGCCTTAATTTTTCTATAATCGTTATGCTATTCCTATCTTCTAGCTGTTGGACTATTGAGTATTTTGAAAACCTGTCAATAAATGTTATGAAGTTGTTGTTCTTATTTGTGTATATATCTAGGTGTACTATTTGATTGATGTCGCTTGGAGTTTGGATAATGTTAAATTTTGGTTTCAGTGGTTTCCTGTCATACTTCGCTCTGCAACATACATCACAATTGTTGATGTATCTTTGTATAAGTTCTTCTAATTTTTTTATATAGATTGTAGATTGACCTTCATTTATACCTCCGTGTCCTGTTTCGGTCTTGTGATATTTCGCTATAATCCTAAAAGCTTCTTCCTCTGTTCGTATGTCTTTACCATGATAGGTACACTTATAAAAGGTTATGCTTTTGTTGAATATTTGTATTTGTTTCTGCTGAACTCTATGCTCGTGCTCTGATAGTTCTGAATAAATACCTACTTTACCTGCTTTCAAAAATCTGCGAAAAATATCGGTCATAAAATTACTTTCGATGTCATTACGGCTAATATATATTTTACGCTTTCTGTCAATAATATCGATTTCTTTAGTTTTTGCATTTGTTAGGATTATTTGGGTATAAAGGCGATTTACGACTGTATATAATATGGGGAAGTGGTCGTTTTGTTCTTCTTCCTGTGAATGTATAGTAGCATTTGTGCTTAAATAATCATCTTCCTGAGAAGAAGAATTTATTATGTTGATTTCTCCTGTTTCGGAGTTAATTCTGCTCAAAAAGTTTGCCACATTGTTTTCCTTCCTTTTATGTAGTTTATTTTAAAATCATACTCTCCTAGTTTCAGAAGCCAACGCTGTAACCTGGGGTTAACATCTTTGCCTTTGTTTTTTGATTGTAACCACACAAGTGGTTGGTGGTCCGTAAGGAGATCGAATTGTCTGCCATATACGTATGGTCTGAAGTAATTGACGGCCCAGACAATCGCTAGTAGTTCTTTTTCTGTCGTTGAATATTTTTTTTCGTGATCATTTAGGGTCCTGCTAGCATAACTAATAGGATGACCGTTTTGGGTGAGCACTGCGCCGATGCCTAGATCACTTGCATCTGTAGCAAGTTGGAATCTCTTGCCAAAGTCGGGGTACTTTAGAATTGGTGTGTCGATAAGCAATTTCTTTAGTTTTTCGAAAGCTTCAGCATATTGTGGATCTTTTCTGTTAATTCTTGTGTTCTTTTTAAGATATTTTGTCATGCCTTGTGCTACTTTCGCATAGTCTTTAACAAACTTTCTGTAGTAGCCGGCCAGGCCCAGAAAAGATTTTATCTGCTTAGCAGTTTCGGGTAATTTAAGTTTTTGAATATTCATGATTTTATTTGCATTTGGTTTTACTCCCTCTGTCGTGAGTAATTGACCCAAATATTCTGTAGTTCTTGTCAAAAAGTTGCATTTGTCTACTTGTATTTTAAGATTGTATTTTTTCAGTCTATCGAAGACCTTTTGAATGCTGTTTATGTGTTCGTTTATGTTTGTACTAAATATCAGTATGTCGTCCAGATATACTACGCATATTTGATTGATAAGATCCCTAAGTTCATTAGTCTTTGGAAAGTTGCCGGCGCATTCTTAAGTCCAAATGGCATCCTTGTGAACTCATAATGGCCTAATGGTGTTGAAAATACCGTTTTCCTTGTGTCACTTTCCTTTATCATGATTTGGTGGAATCCCTTAGCAAGGTCTAGCGTTGTGAAATAGTGAGCCCTGCCGAGTTTCTCTAGTATGTTTTCGATATTAGGTATGGGGAATTTATCACTTATTGTTATTTCATTTAAGGCTCTATAATCTATGACAATTATGCACTTTTTTTGCCGGAATTGTCTGCTTTCTTGGGAACAATCCAGAGTGGAGGATTATATGGGGAATTACTTTCCCTAATTAAGCCTTGTTCGAGCATTTCCATCATTTGTCTGTTTATTTCTTCCTGTGTGTTTGAGGGTATCTGTAAATATTTGAGTATACCGGTTTGTCCGTTGTCGTGACAATTTCATGTTGTATTTCGTGAGTATGTGTCAGCCGTTCGTTTTCTTGAAAGAATAAGTCCTTATTTTTGTTCAATAATAATCTTAATTAATTTTTTCCTCTTGATTCATATCTTCGCCAATAAGTTTTGCTACGGTGTTTTGGTCTAATTTGGATTCTTCCAGGAGTTGAATTTCATCATAGGTATAAGGACAAGAGTTTATAAACTTCGTTTTTATGCCGTGTATTTCTAAGTAGTCTTCTTCTAAATTGACAGTTGCCTGCATTGGTTTTAGCAGATTCTGTCCTATCAAACCATCAAATTGTTTGTTCGTTAATACGGTGAGCTTCCAGCTCATGAGGTTATCTTCTTAAGGTTTGTCCGCTAAGAGTGTTAAAAGTTAAGTGGTTCTGAAGTTTTCGTCGTTTATATTGGGGTAGCTTATGTAAGTTTAAGATCGTTGCCGATAGTTAACTCGACTATCGGTAAATTTGTTTTTGGCCTAGTGAGTGAAAATTTACCTCTTCCTGAACTGAAGTTTCAATATGATCTATTTCCATAGGTTCATAGTGGTTTTGTCTTGTCTGTCTAGAAGTCTCGTGGTTGTTTCCCCATTGTTGCCTAGGTTGTCTTGAGTTTATACTGTATGTTTCTTGTCGAAATTGTCCTGATTTTGAAGTGAATCTTGGTTGTCTTTGATTTATCTGTTCTGGTTTGAAATCGCTATGGTCTAGGTAACGGTTTTGCCTATACTGTCCTGAACTCGTATTATGTCCTAACTGATTTCCTTCATAGTTCTGATAATGTTTAGAATGTTTGTCCCTATGGTGTGAGTTTTGTTTCGTTGGCTGTTTACTATTGTACTTGCTATAACTACCTTTTTTATCGTAATGCCAAATAATACCTGTTTCCTGTAGGACGTAGTATGCTTCCCTAAGCTTTTTGATATTCCTACTGTATATAATGCTTGATAGATTTACGTCAATACCATTTAAGAAAGTTTTTAAAATAATGGATTCATTTGATTCTGGTGAGAATTCTACTGGTTTTGTTTTATAGACTTCGTACTTAGTATTAAGTTTGTCTAATATGTTTCTTAAACTATGGAAATATTCGCTTACTTTGGTGTTCTTGAAGTTGATGGCCTGGTGGTATAGGTGGTGGTATGACTCCTTGATGCCAAAGTTCTTGATGAGCTCCTCCTTTATTGTATTTGCTCCCATGATGGTGCTGGTCTCAGTGTACGGATGACTTGAAGAGCTGCTCCCTGGATCTTGTTTTTTTTAAGCCCGGATCGTTGTCGAATAATGGTAGAATTAGTTCCTCCTCTCTTACGAAGGATGATAAATCGTAATCTCTGTTTCCGTAGAATTCTTTGATTCTTGAGACTTCTTTTATTAGTTCTGTCGCAGTTATCGTGTACTGCGATTCTTGTTGTATTGTGGCACTGCCACTTGACGTTGGCTGATGTGCCGTAGGTTCACCGCTCAGTGTGGGCATTTCTTCGAATTTTGTTATGGTGTATGGTACAGGAAATCTGGGGTTTCTGTCTTTATTTTCTTTTGGAATTAACTAATTTGGAGCGATTTAGTTTTTGGATTTACTATGTCAGCTATGACGCACTTTCATTCACTTGGTTCACTTGGTTTCTCTTGGGTTTAGTCACTTTACAATCTTTAGATCTTAGATATTTTACGCACTTTTGTACTTATGATTAGATAAGATGAATAATTATTTCTCTTGGATCTAGTCACTTTACGATCTTTAGATCTTATATATTTTATGCACTTTTGTGCTTATCTTTAGATAAGATGAATAACTATTTCTCTTGGATTTAGTCACTTTACGATCTTAGATATTTTACGCACTTTTGTACTTATCTTTAGATAAGGTGAATAACTATTTTTTTTGACTATTTGTCTTTAGACAATTTATCTTCAGAAAAATTCGTTAATAATTTGTATAACCATCTTCGCATAGTTATGTCTTAGGGTTTACCGACTGCGCCAGTTATACTTGTTTGCCGAGCGGAGTGTAAAAAAAACAACTTAAGTTAATTTTCTTTACGACCGCACTTTATTGATCTTACTTGAAGACTGACTTACTACATTTTCGATAACTTAAAAGTAGCTTGTTACATTTTGTACATGTTTCGGTTTCAATGCCCCAGAAATGATTTGCAATACTCGATGAGAAATCTGACACTTGATTGCAAACGTTTGTTGAACTTTAATTGTAATATTGCATTAGGTCAATTCTATGTTAGTCATAGAGTTTCATGTGTTGACCAATTGTTTTGTCATTAGGGTGAGTCACTAAGAATGAAAATGGAAACGAAATTAGAGGAATGTATGAAACTTCTACCTCGCCCGTTTAGGAGAAAGGGACAGTTTTAGAAAAAAAAATGACTTACAAAAAAAAACAAACAACGGCAACACTTACAATGAAGTACTATAATGGTTTCGAAAGCCAGAAACTTGTTCTTTCATTTGAAATATAAATCAAATTATTTGTATACATAGTTTTTGAAAAATTCGCATGCAAACTCAAAAATTTGATTAAAAAATTGAGAAAAAAGTTTAGACCTTTTTTTTTTACTGATGAATATAAGTGCTAAACTGGTGGTCAATGCTCATATTGATTCTGAATCGAACACAAAAACCCGAATGGTTTTATGTTTTCTAGTTTTTCAGAAAATCGAAAATTACTAAAAGTACTTTTTTATGGGATATTTTGTTTTCTGGTATTTACGGTGATAATACGTATTGGGAGGGGTGGATATGCTGCCCCATCTCCTCCCTTCGTTCTTCACCCTTCCCTCATTCCCTTTATATGTATACTTTGTATTTTGCTATACAAAACTAGCGATACATTTGAGGATTTATTTTATAGTTGAACTTGGCTTGTTTCGCGAGTAAAGGAATTTAAACTCTCTTTTTGCATGTGGCAGGTCTCGCTCTCACAACTTCGTTGCTCCCTAAACAAACTTTTCACATTTGTACCGTTGTAAAGCGTGTAGTTATTGATATTTACAAAGGTCATTCTGTGTTCAACCTTAGTGCAAATGGAGTGATTTTTTCCTGATTAAGTAATGGCGGCTAAGCATCCTCTAATCCATCCAAAATTACAAAACTTCTCAACGCATTGCGTTTTTAGAAGAAATTGGTATAATTCCTTCTAAAATTTCAACTTCCCCACAGTGTTGCATCTTACCGATGAAGGTGGAAATATGTAAAAACATATTTGTTCGGTTGGATGTGGCGGTGCTCAACAAAAAGCTCTAAAAAAAAAAGGCAACAAAAGTTGTTGGAATATAATCAACCCATCTATCGGCACATTTTTCCATGGGCCTCAATGTCGGTTAGAGATTCGCGAGGTGCTTGCGATAATTATCTCTTTTGTCATCAAAATGCCTGTGAACACGGTTTTCCAGATAAATTAATTAAATCTTAACCTACATTTTTTTTCTTAAATATTATTCTAAATCATTATTTTAAAATTAGCATTTAACCGCTTGGTGCCATCACGACAATAAAAGCGAACTAAGTAATTCTACTATAATAGATTACTTTAACTATTGTCGTGAAATAGCCGAAATAATAGCGTCTCACGTTGATGTCAGCATTGGTGGGGAAGAAAAAACTGTGCAAATCAACGAGACTTTTCTAACAAAAAGAAAATATCATAGAAGCCATGTTACCGAACAGATGACAATCGTGGTATTGGGGTTGTTTTGCAAAGAAGATAAGGTCGGACGGTTCTTCAAAGTGAACTCTAAGTGTAAGGAAGATTTATGGCCTTTTATTCATAAATACGTTAACTCCAACACCAGTCGTATTTGTACCGATAGCGCACGCCAATATATAGGTATGGAGAAAATGTTTCCTAGTTCTACGACCCATGAAGTGACGAACCACAGCAAAGGGGAATGTGTTGATAAGACCAATGCAAACAACACTATTAACGATCTGGAGAATCATAATAAGCTTCTGAAAAAATGTATTTTATACCGTAAAACTATGCACCACCTGCACCAGTATGTGGCACTTTTCTTTTATCGAAAGTACTGCCCTGAAAAAAAATATAAGAACGACTTGGGCTCCCAAATCATGGAATTTTTGCTAGACGTAAAAAAAGCGTTTCCAGGTTTTGTCGATGGTGAAGAAAGAGTGGGTTTGCAACTAAAGGAATTCGACCTTTCCACCGTTCACAGTGAGAACCTAGAGGCTATTTTGCCGCCAAAACACTATCAGCGATGAACTCAACGAACTCGACAGTAACACCAGTATTGACGATGACTTCATTGAAGAAACTCACATACTTTTTTAATACATTGAAAATTGACTTAACTATTTTTAACTATCTTCAGACTTACTTATACCCCGACTGACTAAGACGTGGAATGCAATGCAATTCTACCTCCTCGTGGTGCATTCTGGGTAACACTAAAGGAATTGCTGTACTTTACTTACAAAGATGAACCTATCATCAATATATTGACATCGAAGTCTTGCATCGGTTCAATGGAAATATATTCATACATCGAACCTTGCACTTACCCCAAATCCTACATTGGGCCAAGCAGGGGGGGTTGCAGGAGGGCAGCACGCTCCCCATACATAAATGTAAATAACAGAAAACAAAAAATCCCATAAAAAAGTATTGTACTTCTAGTAATTTTCGATTTTCTCAAAAACTAGAAGACATATAACCATTGGGTTTCTTGTGTTGGATTCAGATTTGATATGAGCATTGACCGCAAAAAGCCAATTTAGCACTTCTATTCATACTTTAAAAAAAAAGGTCTAAACTTTTTTTTAATTTTCTTAGTAAATTTTTTTAGTTTGCATGCGAATTTTTCAAAAACTGGTCATACAAATAATTTAACTTAAATTTAATATTAAGGAACAAGTTTCTGGCTTTCAAAACCGTGAGAGTACTTTATTGTAGGTGTTGCCGTTGTTTTTTATTATTATTTTCTTTTAATTTTAAGTTACTTTTTTCTATAATTGCCGCTACGTCCTAAACGGGATGAAATGGACCCCCACCTCCCATAGTAAAAATGCTTGTTTCTGACCCCTCAAGAGTATTCCTTTACCGACTATACATAAAGGCAATTTAATATTCATACAACCGACTTTTAAAAACATCCTTCTGGATTTTTGAAAAAGAACAGTTCTGCACCCTAAATTCAGAGGAGTAACATCAATGCAAATCCCAAAAAAAAGCAAATGTTTATGCCCCCTTACACATCCCCTATTCAATGCAAACACCGAAAACGCATATTGCACAATCCAATTGCAAACAAGAAGTAAAACTATTCCTAGCTCATGTGACATAAAACAATATAACCCTCAACGGTATGGTTTTAATTGTCAGAAAAAAACAAATGGCTATTTTCGTCCCTTGAAAACTATTTCATAGACGAAATCTGCGGTGAAAACATTAACATTTACCCTCCACGATACTGCAATAATCGAATTATCACGTAAATGCTATATAAAGAGTAGAGATATATCCACACATATAGTGAACAAACCACGACAATCTTCAAATCTTCTATCCCTTCTTTAAATACAGTTTGTCAAGAAAGTGTTTACACAAGTGTTAATAACACCTTATTTCGTCAAGAAAGTGTTTACACATCTGAATGAATTCGAAGAAAAAACTTTTTTTTTTCTTATGAATACTTAGTATCGCTATCTTTCGCTTCAACTACCGTCTGTAATCTTCTTTTCATCGATCATCATTTTTTGAGATCGTAATTGGTTGGAATTTTGGTCCATTCCTCTTTCACATACTGCAAAAGTTGAATTCGGTTCTTGGGGCACTTTTTTGACACGGTTTTTTTTTAACGTGTCCATAGATTTTCTATGAGGCTGATATCTGAACTCTGGGCTGGTATATCTAGCACTTGGCTGCAATCGTAAAGCAACCACGTTTTAACTGTAAGCTCTTTGTATTTCCGGTTGCTGTTCTGGTAAAATTTGAACTTTGGTTTTCTGCCCACCTCCCCATCATTGAAATTGGCGCTTTTGAGCAAATGACCCCGCAAAATGTTTAAATGTTATACTTTTTAGCGTCCATATTATTTTCAATAAAAACAAAGTTGCCAACACCCTTGCTGGATATATGTAAACTAGAGCCCTCTATTACACGTGTAATCGTGTACACGTGTTACACGTGTAATTAAAAGGTTCGTGTAGGAACACGTGTATTTATGTATATTTACCCGTGTATTTAATATTACACGTGTATTTAGAATACCACGTGTAATTAAAGAAAATAGGTATGCGGTGAACCAGTTTAGTTCATATTTTTTTCTTCAATAGCATGGTCCGAAGGAACACTTTTCATTAGGAGATCTTTAGTTTGACTCCTATGGGAGCTCTTACATGAAAATGTTCATGCTCAAGGTCTTTGTATCGCGGGTCAAGTAAAGATGCTACTTGCCTTACAGAAACGCCAGGTGTGCCATTACACTGCAGATCAAACCGTTTTTGCAAATTGCTGTAAAAACTGATTTTAAACGATTTTATTATAGTAGAATCATCCCCCAAAGGCATCATTTGTTGCTCCAGTATTCTCAACAATCTACAGAGAAGAAAAAACAGTGGCTTTGCTGTCGTCGAACTAGCGGTAAATGTGTAGAGGACGAAGAGTCATCAAATATAACTTTTCTCAGAAGCTGCCCAAGGTCAGATTTAGAAAAAAATGCATACCATAGCAAATGCATATAATTGCACGTGTATTTTTATTTACACGTGTATTTAATGTATACACGTGTACACTTGCCAATAGATATTTTGTACACGTGTACTCGTGATACGAATACACGTGTATTAAATACACGTCCAAAATCGAGAGCTCTAATGTACACGCTCATACCATCACAGATAATTTTCCGAATTCCACGGTTGGCATAACATTTGATTTGAACAAGGCTTTTAAAGGTTTGCGCCGTACTCTGTTGGGACCTTCGATGTAATACAACATTATCTTTGTTTCGCAGAACATGACATCAACCTAATATTTCATGGACTGAATACTGTATTCGTTAGTAAATTCTAAACGTTTTTGCGCATTTAGAGTCGGGGGAAATGGTTTTTTTCAAGCAACTCTTGATGAATACTTATGTATGTTTTAGCAGCACCTGTCTTATAGTTTCATGGGAAATTTGTATACCTATCATGTTTATGCTATAGGTCCCTTGACAAAGATCTAATTGAGATTTCAGGGTTGTCATATATTTTCTTTGTTAAACAGTGCTCGTTTCTATTAGTTGATTAGAGATACCAGGCATATGGAAAAAATCAAGAACTACTCAAATTAACATTAAATCCTATTCCTAAACAATTTTTCTTTTGAATGCCTACAAAAGCGGCGAGAATAAATTACTGTTAAATGGTTCAGTTACGAAACAATGCATTTCCTGCGAAAAGAAAGTTGAAAAAATGGTAAAACAAGGTTTTTCTTCGAATTCATTCAGATGTGTAAACACTTTCTTGACACTGGAGTTTTGGTCCCTTTTTAGTTTATTATGTTTTTTGTTGTTGTTTTTTAGGTAAATAATTTGCATTTTATTTATTTATTTATTCGTCTTGTTAGTTAACAACTATCTCCTTCTTTTCCTTTTTCGGGCGTTGTTATGGTCAGAAGTGTAGGACCATAACCTTCCCACTTAACTGCATTCCTGCTGGTCCGCTTGTGGGGTCCGCCGGTTTGACCTCAGAAAGTAGCGGCAGGCTTCCCGGTTTGGGATTACTTCATCGCTGAGGCCAATCAAATGCTGGTGTTTTTGCATTTGTTTGCACCAATTGTTTTTCGGCCTGCCTTTTTTTTTTTGTGACACGGGCATGCTCCAGATTTTTTTGTTTGATCTTACTCTTACAACACCGGTGATCTCCAGTCGTGTCAACCCACTGATTTGCATGTACACTTGTGGGGCAGTTTAATGGTGGTATATGTGTCCCTAGGCTCACCTTGGTGTTTTCTAAATTGCCTAGATGTGATTTTTGTTTACCTTTGTTTTAGTCGCCTTTTACGACAAGCGAGAGGTATCGCTGCAGGGATATTCTTAACCCGACCCTGCACGGAAACTTGTTAGTTAACAACTATGATAGACTAATATAATATGTACAATGATAAGTACACAATAAACCTTTTATAATACTAACTATAATTTAAAATGACATTGTGAAAATTCCATTATGATACTTTTACAAAGCGATCTTGACATGTGGAAATCAATTTCAATAGGACTATTTTTTACATAATTCGTTGTGTGCCTGCCAGTAACAAAAAATTAATTTATCCTAGGACGAAGAATGCGAGATGGCGCATACAGTTAGTCACAAAAGTAAGTACACAGCACCTACTTCGCTGTGCAATGCACAATAAAACAATTCGAACTGAATTCAGGTGCAGAAATTTAATATTTTTTTGTTGCATTAATTCATAATCTTCATGTGTTGAAGAAAAGTTATCCAAATAAAGAAAAATAAAAGCACAATTCCAATATAATTAAATAAATAAATATTAAGCATCGATAGCAAAAGCGGACAATCAATATGACCTGTTAGTATGTCATTAGCAAAGAGAGCAGAATAGTACATTATTCTTTGAGCAAGCGGTTTTAAATTTAAAAGTGCGCATCTGGTTTTATAGGAAGGCATTTGGTTATTCCAATAAATTTTCCGAAGAGCAAATTTGGTAAACCGTTTTTGAATTTTCTCAATCCTTAATTCAGTGTTGCGATAGTAAGGGTTCCAAACTATGCAAGCGTATTCCAAAATGGAGCGAATTATTGAATTAAATAAACTTTTTAGGGTATAAGGATCATTAAAGTCCTTGGAATTTGGAAATACAAATCCAAGCAAACAATTAGCTTTGGTAATTATATAATCGATATGTTCTGTGAAGCTCAATTTAACATCAAAAATTATTCCTAAATCCTTCTGGTAAGTAACTCTTTTCAATAATGCATTTTGAATACTATAAGCGAATATAATTACTGATCTTTTTCTATTAAAAGTTATAACAGAACACTTTTGAATATTTAGAAGCAACCCGTTTAAAATGCACCAGCTTTTGACAGAATTTAGGTCATTTTGAAGTTGAATTGCATCAGAAATCGAGTTTATAGGTCTAAAAATTTTTAAGTCATCAGCGAACAAAAGACAATTAGATGATTTTATAAACGACGGAAGGTAATTTATAAAAATTAAGAAGAGGAGCGGACCACTATGACTGCCTTGAGGAACACCAGAATAGTTTCGTATTTCTTTGGAAAGGACGGAACCAATCTTAACAAATTGTTTCCGATTTGTTAAATAACTATCTAACCATTTTAAAATATTAAAATGAAATCCGTACATTTTAAGTTTTCTTATAAGAACGTTATGTTGAACGCGATCAAAGGCTTTTGAGAAATCAATGTAAACACAGTCAGTTTGCAAGTTTTTTTCATAATTTCGAAGACAATAGCCGGTTAAAATGACTAGGTTAGTGGTGGTCGACCTACCAGTTATAAAACCATGTTGATATTCCTAGCGACAAAGGTATATAGCTTCTTTTTTACAATTGCCTCAAATATTTTGCGAATCAATTGTAGTTTTACTATAGGTCTATAATTTTCGACAATTCCTTTAGGTCCAGATTTATGGTAAGGTCTGATAAAGGAACTTTTCCATGAATCGAGGAAAACACCCAATTCAAGAGAAATATTAAATATTATTTTTAGAGGTTTTACAAGGCTACCCTTGCACATTTTAAAAAAACAATGGTGGAAAATTATCAGGTGCGAGACAGGTGCTCGAATTTAGAGATGAAAATTCTTGTAAGACATAATCTTCTCTCAACAACAAAGAACCAATATTCAAATTTTGTTTAGCATAGTTTGAGATTAAATTGGCATCTATCACTTCATTTACGAAATTTGATTGGAAGAAATCTGCAAAGGCGTCGCATATTTCGTCTAAATTATTGCATTTGTTGTTATTAAAATACATAATGAATGGAAAACCAATTGACTTTCGCTTTGTATTTATATAAGACCAAAATGCTTTCGAATTCTGTTTAATATTTGTTTCCGTTAAACTTTTTATTCGTTTGGTTAGTACATACTGGTAAATCGCAGAGTTAATTATGTCTTTAAATTTTATAAAAGCGGTTTCTAAGCTTTCTGAGTTAAGAACACTTAGCCAGTTTATTGAATCTAGAAAGATGTTCATGGCGTAAAAGTAAAATCTCTGACACTCTCACCATTCTCTGTTAATGAGATGAAATTAGAGAAATTAAAAGAAAGTACAATAGCTTCATGAAAAATACTATTGCGTAGCATTGGCAAATCAACACGATCTAAAGTTATCTCTAGCTCTTTGTTGACAAAAACTAAATCTAACACATTTCCCACTGTATTGCAAAAGGTATTTAATTGACATAGATTTCTAGACGATAAATTGTCAATTACTAGAATTTCTTTCTCTTTGGAAACATTAAAAAAGAAAATTATATTTTTCCTCTGGCGAATTAGGTTGGACACAATTCCATTATGCAGCCACGTCTCCGTCAATGCAATAAAGGCATACGAACAGTCAGCAGCGGCGAGAAAAAAATCCGTAATTTTGCTTCTCATTCCTCCCACATTTTGGTAGTATAGAGTGGTGGTAGTAGGAGGAAGTACACGTTTTATGTTTGAGCGCTTAGGTTTGCTGTTCGCATTCCGTTTTTTTGAAGAAATTTGAATGGGCGAACTCTGATACCATTAAGCCACATATCAGAATTTAGAAACATATTGATCATATTTTCCGGAACGCCTAATTTAAAATTTATATGATTAAGATCCACCTCATTAGTGTTTTCTTTAATTAATTTGTAGCATTTTATAATAGAGACGTCTATATCAAATACAGTTGCGACAAATGAAAGTATGGATTGACAAGTCGTAGACGGCTTGAATGATGACAACTGCAACCATTTGAGTTGGTTTATGACTTCTACATAGTTTTATACCCATGACAGGATTACTATTTCTTCCGACGATTGTTTTATCATGCCTATTAGGTCGTTTAGATTTCATCGTTGGTCGAAAAGTAGAAGCAGTACTTGTATGAGCGTCCAAAGCATCAGTGGCTGGAGTAATGATTTTGCTAGCCTGTGGATCGTCTTGTATCATGGCATCAACGACATTAACGGCTGGAGCGTTGATTATGTTGTTGGTAGAAACGGTTGCAACCGAATTGTAGGCTGGTATAACGCGCACAGTATTATCACATGTGTGTGAACTTTTATTGGAGTTTTTGTTCAGTTCCGCAGCGGCAACTCGCGGGGTGCACGGGCTCTTTGATTTCGATTTGTTAGAAGATGTATTATGTTGGATCTCAACACTTTTGAACGAGTGGGTGCAACGACCCTACCGGTAGTTCGCGAGCGGGTCATCACTGTTGGAAAAAAAATCGCGAAAGAAATTCTTTCAAATCAGAAATTTTCTTATGCAAATGATCAACTTTAGATGTAAACACATCAAAGTCGACCAAACTATGGCGACAATTTGGGCACTGTAATGAAGCCATATATGGTATTAGTTACGCAATTAATTAACAATGCTCGAACAATTGGAAGCTTAGAACACATTTTGTGTTATATTGTTTCCCCGATTTGAATAATATTATATTAGAAAAGACAAATTTAATAAAGTTTTTATAAGTCCTCGTATTTCAAAGAAAAAAGTAAAATAAGTTGTTAAAAATCGATCAAGCGAAACCACTAACACATAAACGCAACTACATACTAAGTTACACAATAATTGCAATAATCCTCATATTAACCTTTTATAAAAGATAACGAATCTATAAAGTTAGAAATAACCAAGGAAAGACTAACAAGACCCAAAGCATAAAACAGCCCACATTAACCTTAAACGAAACGAATAATAAAACCCCAGTATTTGTATTAGACATTTAAACAGTCCTATGAAAAACTCCCGTACATACATATGTACACTTTTAAACCATACCATAAATAGTATAAATAAAAACAAAAAAAAAAATTGACAATTAAAAAAAAATATATATAAGTTATGAAAACCAATATTTAATTAAAAAATAAATAGTTTTATTTATTTCTAGGCAGACTACCTATTGGTCATAAAGAGTAATAACTTAAGACTAAAAGCTACTCAATGCATTTATTGGTGCTTAGTGTTGAGGTCAGCAAACATGTTGCACTCGCTTCGATCGCTTACTCAGGTGTATGTTGCATTTGCTTCGATTGCTTACTCGAGTGTTTGGCCGCTAGGTGTAGTGAACGGAAATTGGGTCGTGTCAATGAAGTGTATTGAACGGAAATTGGGTCGTGTCGATGAATTGAGCGTGCGATACGGAAAGGTGATCGATTTTCCGTTAACTTATATACATATAAATAATATGTAAAAAACAAATATGCTGCCCGCAAATTGCATAAGGTCAGTGTCAGCACTCTGGCGCCGATTCCCTCTTCATATTTAAGTCATTTCATAAACAATTCTCGATTTTGAGTAATATGTAAACAATGATGTTTAAGATGCATTGTTATTCGTTTAAAATATCACAATTATAATTGAAACCATTTATTGTAAACTTTTGATTCACTGCACAAGCACCAGCCGATATCTAACTCGTAGTTTGCTGGTCTAGAACGATCATACATGCTCGCATGAACATCCGATAATATTCGAGCGAACATGTATGATCGTGATTGATTTTAATACATAATTGTCATCCCACGATCGGCTGATGCTTTTGCGTTGCCGTTGCATTGCAAGGACAATGCACTCAACAGCAGACATCGACCCATGTTCGGTACAGTAACGCTTTTCTGCATTTTTGCATTTTCCTTTTTCTCCATTTTCGTGTGTAGAACCATGGATGGGTGGCTGCTGCTGAGTGAATTGCTTCTCACTTACTTGTGAGCTGTTGGATTCATCGGACATAGACCTAAGATAAGTACAACTTTATAACGATTAGATATTTGCGTTTTCTTTTATATCTATTATACATATTTTGTATTGACCCTGATTTTCCTTTGAATTCGATAAATCTACAACAAATGACAAGGCAACGTGAAGTGATGAGAATGCATTACACATAGTTTGAGTAAAGGCAAATCAATAAGTGAAGTGTGAACGACATCCACGACCTAATTAATGGTGCGAAGCAAATGCTGAACGACCAAAAACGCGTATGCAGGCAAGTGCTATGCTGGAGATATGCGGTGTGGATATTGGCGACATATTGATAATGCTGAGTATTTTCTTTGTCAGAATATGAAATGTCTTTCGGCACTTTGTGTTGGAGGGGATTGCGATTGAACCAAAATTTTCCTTTAAAAGGGACGATCATTTTGGTGACAAAAGAGTGAAACAAAAGCATGTATAGTACATAGTAAAAGCAGAGTCAACAATAAATATTTATCTTAAAATTAAAGCGCCTTTTACTCTCCGTTCGGCACTCCACCAATTGCGAGAAAGCATGGTGCTCGAGCGCAACACTTTTCTTAGATTCTCCCCATTGTCTCAGCAGTGACTTGATCAATCATGGCATAGTTCATCGTAATGTTGTGGATTCTGCGTTGTTCCATAAGACGTAAGTAACGGCTTGTCCATAGCTTCGACGGTTTTCGAGATGTTTAGAAATTTCGCTTCTCTGAGATTCGCCCGATTATTTCAGCAGTGACTTGATCAATCGTGGCGTTGTCATTGCAGTGTTTTAGATTCTCCGTTGCTCTACATGACAGTAGTAACGGCTTATCCATAGCTTCAACGGTTTTCAAAATATTGAGAAACTGCACTTTTTTGAGATTTCCTCGATTATCTCACCAGTGACTTGATAAATCATGGCATTGTAAATTGTAGTGTTTTATATTCTCCGTTGCTGTACATGATAGTGGCAACGGCTCCTCAATTGGTTTAACGATTTTCGAGATATCGAAAAACTGCCAATTTCTTAGATTCCCCCGATTATATCAGCACGGACTAGATCAACCATGGCATTGTGCATAGTAGCGTTGCAGATTCTGCGTTCCTCTACCTGATGGTAGCAACGGCTTCACCAGAGGTTCGATGATTTTCGAGATATTGAGAAACTGCGCTTTTCTTAGATTCTTCCCATTATATGAGCAGTGCAATCACGGCATTGTGCATTGTATTGTTGTAGAATCTACGTTTCTCTACACACGGTAACAACGGCTTGTCCATTGGTTCGACGATTTTCGAAATATTGAGAAACTGCGCTTTTCTTAGAGTGAATATTGCAGTGAATATTGCAATCATGGCATTATATGTATATTGTATTGTTTTAGAATCTGCGTTTCCCTACAACATGGTATCAACGGCTTGTCCATAGCTTTGACGGTTTTCGAGATATTGAGAAACTGCCCTTTACTCAGGTTCCCTCGATTATCTCAGTTGTGTCTTGATCATTGTAGCGTTACAGATTCTGCTTTACTCTACATGATGTTAGAATCGGCTTCACAATAGGTTTGACGATTTTCGAGATATTGAGAAATTGCGCTTTTCTTAGATTCTTCCCTTTATATGAGCAGTGCAATCACGGCATTGTGCATTGCATTGTTGTAGAATCTGCGTTTCCCTACACACGGTAACAACGGCTTGTCCGTAGCTTCGACGGTTTTCGAGATATTGAAAAACTGCGCTTTTCTGAGATTCTCTCGATTATCTCAGCAGTGACTTGATCAGTCATGGCATAACTCATCGTAATGTTGTGGATTCTGCGTCGTTCTACAAAACGGTCTTCGAGATATTGAGAAACTGTGTTTTTTTGAAATTCCCTCGATTATCTAAGCAGTGATTTGATCAATCGTGGCATTGTGCGTTGTAGTGTTTTAGATTCTGCGTTGCTCCACATGATAGTAGCAACGGCTCCTCAATTGCTTTAACGATTTTCGAGATATTGAGAAACTGCCAATTTCTTAGATTCCCCCGATTATATCAGCAAGGACTAGATCAACCATGGTATTGTGCATAGTAGCGTTACAGATTCTGCGTTCCTCTACAGGATGGTACATGACCATAGGTTCGATGATTTTCGTGATATAGATAAACTGCGCTTTTCTTATATTCTCCCCATTATCTCAGCAGTGACTATTGTAATCATGGCATTGTGCATTGTATTGTTTTAGAATTCGCGTTTCTCTACCACACGGTAGCAACGGCTTGTCGATAGTTTTGGGGACTGAATGGTGCAGGGAATAAAAAATATATGCATCGCGAACGTACGGTAACTATATGATAACGGGCACCCTCGCATAGTATCTGCACTTACACTTATATGGGAGCTCAGTATGTGGTTGACCGCACCTTCTCACCATACTCGAGGGATTCAAATGAATAATTTAAATAACAAAAATGAAAATAACAATAAAAATAATAATAACACCGAACTGATGACAGAATCGGAAGAACAATATCTTCTCTACTCACCAGTTCAAGAAATGGAGACAAAATCAACAGAGACATCTCCATGAAATAAAACTGCACTCCCGCCCAACAAAACGGGCAGCCAAAGTGCTTAGGCTCCTACTAATCCAAGCACAGCGACTTTTGCAGATAGTGACGTAACCGAACCTCGGCAGAAGCGTGAATACTTCACCGGGGCCCAAACGCGACGAATCGCCGCTCTCATCCGGGATGAAATAGAATCAAGGAGAAGAGAAAGAGCTAGATACACTCTCATAAAGGAAAAGGAAGCGAACAGAAACGCGACTACTATCAAAAACAAATGTAGAAGATCGAATGACAACTCTTCCGCGGAAAACACACGGAAAAAGCATCGATCATACGCAGAAGCACCTAAGAGCCCACGTGTTGGAAAGCTAACTGATCGCACCGGATGCGCTGTCGGAACCAACTCAGATCCCAGTAAAGGATCAAGTGGTGAAAGATCAGCACCCAAAACATCCACGCCTGGAAATGCACAAGAGCGGCCATGCACAACAGGGGCTTCCTATGGGGATACTCTTGCCCAATGCAAAATATACAAAAACTGTCCTGCCCTTAGGTTCGTGGCCATCTCTGCCAGAGATATATAATTACTTGACATGACACAGACACCAAAAACTGGCTCATGTTAACGATAAGTAAGATAAAGCCGTGGAAAATACAGATCTATGGCAATGATATTCCCAAGCTATACACCTGTGTTACATTCGTCCCTGAAGCCGACGACTTGATCAAGGACACCTTCCTTATGCGAATCACCAAACAAAATGTTGGTGTTAGCACTAAAAGTTGGAGAGTCCTCAGGATAACAAAGGAGAAAGCGGCGGGGACCAACTCACCTTTGCCATAGATGAGGCATCCAAGGACGTCATCTTAAGGCACAGATGCAACCTATTCCTCAACTTCTCTCAGATTCTGATTAGAATCAAGGGAATTTCAAGGCCAAAACCAAGACCGAGGCGCAAGCCCATCCCGAGGGCGGTGCCCCAATCGACCACACCATCCCCAAAAAGAAAATTGAGGACACTGACTGGGCAGACACCCAGTCAGATTGCCAAACCAAAGGTTTCTGAAGCTAGTAGGCCTACCATAGAGGCAACCAAGAAACCCCAAAAGGTAAAGTTATCTGATGACATGTCTCAGACAACAAAGACTTCAGGGGTCAGCCCCATAGCAGCAGGCAACGCTGACACCGGCAGCTCTGCCACTACCCCTCAGACACAACAATGATGGGACTAAAGTGCATCCAGATATAACTTCAGCATGCGAAGGCCGCTTCGGCGGTACTAAGCCAAAAAAAAGGAGCACCTAGATGTAGCCTTTACCAGGAGCCAGGGGTTGTTGAACAAGACTCTCTGGGCCCTGTGTTGTTGACGTAAGCGCTGACATAGACATCTAGGCTTATAGGCTTATTGATAGGCGTATTTTCTGTCCTTCTTTCTCTTCAAGCCCATTTGTTTATGCTTTGCTGAACGTTAATTTTAAGCTGAATTTTAGCATCAGAGCCGTGGATAGCATGTCCGAAAACAGGTTCTTAGGTGCGACTGGCCTAATTAAATTACTAAATTCAGATTTTTTTTTTGCAGTTTTCTCCGGAGTTAATCTCTTTCTCTGTTCCCTTGTCTTTGAACCCACTGCGTTGAAGTGGATATCTTCTTATTTGAAAAACCGTTAGATTTAGATTTAGATTAAGTTGGGGAGAGGGACAATGTCACCTAATCACTGCGGCCTCTGATAGGCCTCAAAAATCCTAGAAAGTTTAAGGAGTTGTTTAGTTCTTGGTTTGTAGGAACATCTTGGCTTGTCTGCTACCTTACGTTTGTGTCCAGTAGTGGTTGGCCGTGTTCCTCAACCATTCCTTTATGTAGCATTTTATGGTGCTGATATGTATGCCGCAGAATGGTCTTGGCATCATGAATGGTGATGCAGAGCCTTTTCTTGCTAATAGGTCTGCTTTTTCGTTTCCTCTATGGCCACTGTGTCCTGGTATCCACATGAGGTGAACTCTAGTTGTAAGCAGTCCCATACCAATTTAGAGGTGACTTCGTAGCTTTTGAGGGCTTAAAGTGCAGCCTTGCTGTCAGAGAGAGTATAAATGTTTTTATTGGTTATAGCTCTGTTTATATCTTCTCTGAGGCAGAGTTCAATAGCGAATATCTCTGCTTGAAATACGGAGTTGTATCTGTCTATGCTGTGATAGATGTGTGTTCCAGTGTTGGCTCCGTATACTCCAGCCCCAACACCTTCGTTCGTTTTGGATCCATCTGTGTACCATACATAGGATTGACGATCGAAGGAAGGTTTATTTTGCTCCCAGGTGTGTCAAGAGGGAATTGAGACCTTAACATTTTGGCTGAAGTTATACCTTGGAAGACAGTTATACCTTTGCGCAGAGGCGATATCGTAACCAATGAGGTCCTACCGAGGTGCGATTATTGCTAGTTGAAAACTTTAACCAAATTGTTTATACGGGGTATTTTTAGGATTTCATGCCTGTTTAGTTCATTAAGAATGTCAGGATGAAAGAGCCTGGAATTAGAATCATCCTCCGCGATAAGCTTATGAGCGAATATTATTGGTTCTTTTTTAAGTTGGAGGTGTACGGGTGGTAGGTCCGTGATGACTTCTAGCGCTGCTGTGGGGGTTTTTCTCATAGCTCCTATTATACAGATACAAGCTAGTCTCTGTAGTTTGTTGAGCTTGGCTTGTACTGATGTCTGTTTTGTTTTGTGCCACCAGACGGGCGCAGCGTATATGAGAATTGGTCTGGTGATGGCTGTGTATAGCCAGCGAGATATCTTAGGATTAACGGCCTCAGCGATGAAATCCCAAACCGGGAAGCCTGCCGCTACTTTCTGAGGTCAAACCGGCGGACCCCACAAGCGGACCAGTAGGAATGCAGTTAAGTGGGAAGGTTATGGTCCTACACTTCTGACCATAACAACGCCGGAAAAAGGAAAAGAAGAAGAAGAACGGCCCAAGTTTTTCCAGTGAGATAATAAAATAAATAAAAATACAATAAAGGAACAGATTAAAGACTTATCAGGTGAACTGTTCTACGACTTCGCGAATGAATGAATGAAGATAAAGTTGAGGTAGGCAACTGCACCACCCCATGGTGGAATAATAAACTCTCCAAGTTAAAAGCATTGACCAGAAGCCAAACTCAATGGAGACTGGCACCATACCGCGCTTCACTCACCAACTATAACCAAGAGATTAGAAGAGCTAAAAGAGACTCTTGGAAATAGTTCTGCAGTAGTTTCTCAGACATGCAAAACAGAGTTCTCACCAAAACGCACAAAATTGGTCTGTTGAAGAAAGCAGATATGCGGAAAATGGTCCAGAAACACTAAAAATCCTGACAGGTACACACTTCCCAGACCTTAACATCACCCCCCCCCCCCCCCCACTCTCTCCAGTATACCTCGACAGATCAGGGCAACTAGACCCAACAGGGAGGAATGGAAGATATCAAGGTCAATTTTTCATGAAGGGAGTGTAAAATGGGCTATAAACTCCTTTGACCCATTCCAATCTCCTGGAGAAGATAATATTTTCCCAGCTCTCCTTCAAAAAGGAAGTGCGCAAATCATCCCAATGCTAACTAACATCTTCAGAACCAGCTATGCATGGAGCTATATACCGACAAGCTGGAACGAGGTAATGGTAAAATTTATACCTAAAGCAGGCCGCAGACTTATGGACCTGCCCAAATCATACCGACCGATGAGCCTTACCTCATTTTCCCTAAAATCAATGGAAAAAATACTGGATAAGAGACGCTCCTCTCAAAAGATCACCGCTTCACAACAAACAGTATGCCTACCAGCCTGAGAAATTAACCACGCATGCTCTTCAGGAACTAACAGCTCGGATCAATAAATCTTTTACAACGCTGCATCCTCAGCACAGGGGTACATAATACCACATGCAGATGGATTCAACACATGCTTAGTAATAGGAAAATAAACACCTCACTAGGCAATGTCAGGCTGCTCTGAAGACGGGCTCTCTCTCCCCTCCTGATAAGTGTGGTGTGGTGTGGGGCGGATATAAAAAAAAATTAGGAAAAAAACGAACGCACCTTGAATAAATTTTGAATACAACGTATACTTTTTTTTTCTTATATAATCCAGACAATTCTATATATACATACATATATAACTATAGGGGAGAGTACGATAACTTGGCCGCCAAGATTTGATAACGGGATCTTGTAGAGGGGTCAAAAACAAGCACTTTTTACTATGGGAGGGTGGTCCATCTTCCCCCGTTTAGGAGGTAGAGGGAAAAAATGGTTTAAATTGAAAAAAAAAAATTTAAAAACGACGGCAACACTTACAATAAAGTGCTATAATGCATTTGAAAGCCAGAAGTTTGTTCTATAATCCTGCATTTAAATTAAATTACTCATGTCAATGGTTTTTGAGAAATTCGCATTTAAAGTAAAAATTTTGATAAAAAACCTGAAAAATAAAAGTTTAGACTGATTGCTCTCAAAATTGTGAAATGAAATTGTAAATTAGCTTATATATGTTCCATGTAATTATCAGGTCTTAATCGAACACAAAAAACCGCATGGTTCTATGTCTTCTAGTTTTTGAGAAAATCGAAAATTACCAAAACTACTTTTTTTGATTTTGGTGACGGTGATTCCATTTTAAGGATTAATGTTAATAGACATAATGTATCTTTGTTAGTTCAGTACAGCAATTCATTTAGCGTTACCCAGAATGCACCACGAGGAGGTAGAATTGGAAGGCATTCCGCGTCTGGGTCAGTCATTTTGTCAATTAGTTAGGAGTTAGTCAGTCATAGTTAGTTAAAAGAGGTCAAAATGTATTAAAAAGGTGTGTAAGTCTCCTCAATAAAGTCATCGTCCGTATTATAACTGTCGAGTTCGTTGAGTTCCTCGTTTATGGTGAGAAGCCGAGGATGATTTCGCTCTGAAGGGTGGGAGGATCGATGTCTTTTAATTGTAAACCCTCACTTATATCACCATGGGTATAACAAGGGTAAACTTTTTTTATATCTAATAAAAACTCCATTATTTGCGAACCCAAGTCATCCTTATATTTCCTTTCTAGGCAGTATTTTCGATAGAAAAATAGTGCCATGTATTGGTGAATATGGTCTGTTGTTTTGCGACATATAATGCTTTTTTTAAGAAGCTTGTTTTGGTTTTCAAGATCGTTTATTGTGTTGGTCGCATCGGTTTTATCAACATATTCCCCTATGCTGTGGTTCGTCACTGCATGGATCGTTGAAGCAGTAAACATTCTTTCAACTCCTATGTACTGGCGTGCACTGTCGGTACAAATGCGACTGGTGTTTTACGTACTTGTGGATGAAAGGCCACAAATCTCGCTTGCATTTCGAGTTTACTTTAAAAAAAGCGCCCGACCTTGTCTTCCTTGCAGAATAGTCCCAACACTACGTAGGTCATCTGTTCTGTAACTCGACCCCTATGGTATTTCCTTTTTGTGAGAAAGGTTTCATAAATTTGTACCGTCTTGCCTTCGCCGCCAATGTCTACCTCAACGTGAGAAGTTATCACTTCGGCTATCTCGCGACAATAGTTGAAATAGTCTATTATGGTAGATTTACTTAAAGTATATTTTTGGTCCTGATGGCGCCAAGTGATTAAATGCTAATTTTAAAATAAAAAAAACACAATAATAACAATTAAAAAATCCCTAATTTTCAGATTTTATTTATTTACCTGAAAAACCGTATTCACAGGTATTTTCATTACAAAAGAAATAATAATAGCTAGCACTTCGCGAATTTCAAGTCGACAATGAGGCCCATGGAAAAATGTGCCGATGGATGGGTTTATTGTATTATAACAGTTTTTGTCACCTTTTTTTTTAGAAGTTTTTTGTGCACAACGCCACCTCCAATTAAACTTACAACTATTATTTTTTTCCACTTTCATAAGAATGTTGTAACACAATGGGGGAGTTGAATTTTTATTTGGTATTAAACCAATTTTTTCGAAAAAAGTAATGCTTTTTTCGTTGGTCGACACTAAATCACCGAAAGAAGAAAATATTGAAAAATTATTCAATTTGAGATGGAGTAGTGGATGTTTAAACGCCATTTTTCATTTAGAGAAAAAAAGAAACTTCGCTCCTACAAAAGTTGAACAACGAATGACCTTAATAAACAATAACTAGTACCACCTTTTCAGTAACGAACAAAAACCAACGGTACAAATTAATATTAAGAAATTATATATATTTGCTGCAGTCGAGCAGTAGTGCCAAGTTTATGTGAATTTTTCATAATGCATTACATTTTAATATTTGAAAATTGTAAGTTTGGAACTTTGGGCTACTTATATACATACATATATATGTATTTAGTGGACATTGGATAAATAGAATAAATTTGAATTTTTTTAAATACAGATTCTGTGAATGCAAAAGAAACTTTGCATGTACCCAACCTCGCACGAACCCCAATTCCTATAGCGGCCAAGCAGGGGGGTTGCAGGGGGGCAGCATGCCCCCCCCCCCTTACATACTTTACTGTTTATATATTGTAATGTTGGAAGCTAGCACTGATTTATTTATGTAAGTTAGCAAAAAATAAAAATTTCATAGAAAAGTAGTTTTAGTTATTTTCGATTTTCTCAAAAACTAGAAGACATATAACCATGCGGTTCTAGATAGTTACATGGAACATATATAAGCTAATTTACAATTTCATATCAAAATTTTGAGAACAATCGGTTTAAACTTTTATTTTCAGGTTTTTTTATCAAAATTTGGACTTTAAATGTGAATTTCTCAAAAACCATTAACATGAACAATTTAATTTAAATGCAGGATTATAGAGCAAACTTCTGGCTTTCAAATGCTGAAAAGCACTTTACTGTAAGTGTTGCCGTTGTTTTTTAATATATTTTCTTCCCAATTTAAACCATTTTCCCTAAAAGTGCCAGTACCTCCTAAACGGGGGGAGATAGACCCCCCCCCCCCCCCGATAGTAAAAAGTGCTTGTTTTTGACCTCTCTACAAGATCCCGTTATCAAATCTTGGCGGCCAAGTTATCGTACTCGTGCCTAACTATATATTTGTACATACTTGACATTTTTAAACCCTTCAAAACCATATTGTATTGTACTAGAGCTTAGTACAACTCGACTTATGGTGATTTTTTTTACTAATTAATAAATTAATTAATTCAATAAATTTAATTTAAATAATTTTCATCGCCAACATTCTCCGCGGCCGTGGACTTGTCCACAACCTTAAGTTCAGGCTACCTGACATCACTATCATTGGCTATGAAGTTAGTCTCCATTAATTTCATAAAAAAAAGGAATAGAAACAATGTGATCAAAGTTCGCCTTCGACTCTTAAGTTGTCTCTTTCATTCCAGTGTTGGTGCCCCTTTGATATGCGATCAAGGGATAGGTGTGGTGTTGTGTTTGTGTAGTGTAGTGTAGTTTTTGTTATGGTTTATTATTTTTCGATTTTTGTATATCTTTCAATAGATTATTTTTAGATTTAAGAATTAATAAAGTTTTTAATATAAAAAAAAGCAATTGTGCGTTTTATTAACGGGATGTGTATTACGAGTTTTCGAATTAATGCGAAATGTATTAGGATGATGATTAAAATTATCTTTTGATGAATCTTATGGTTTTGATTCTGAAAATTATTATAAAATTTTAGACTGTGTTTTGGGTTCAATATTATGATTTGTTCATATTATAGGATAGTTTGATCCAAGTTGGTGTTGTTATCCAGGAGTAAACAAATTTTCGTAATCGGCCATTTGAATTCCCCCCTTTGTGTTTTGACGCTTACGACTCGGATTAAATTGTCCGCGACTGGGTGTACGTGTGTGATACGGGCCAGCATCCATTTAGAAGGCGGCAACCGTTCATCCTTTAAGAGTACAAGATATCTGACTTGTGGTTGTGCTTTCTTAGTAAGCCACTTGGGACGTTGTGGAAGTCGTGCGAGATATTCGGAGCTCCATCGCTTCTAAAGAGCGTGGAACATCCATTGAACACGCTGCCACCGATCACCATGACTAATGTTTTGTTCTGCTACGTCCGGTTGCAGTATGCTCCTCGCCGGCTCTCCGATGAGGAAATGTGCTGGTGTTAACGCAGTGTTGTCATCCGGATTATCCGACAGAGGGGTAAGTGGCCGAGAATTAAAATATTGATCTATTTGCGTCAGAAGCGTATAGAACTCCTCAAAGGTTAGTGACTCATTACCAACGATTCTTCTCAGATGATATTTGATCGATTTAACACCGGCTTCCCAAAGACCTCCAAAATGTGGCGACGCGGGTGGAATGAAGTTCCATTTGGTACCGTCGTTGGCTAAAGAATCGGCAAGCTCATTCACATTTAATTCGGTAGCGGTAAGTCATTTCTTGAGTTCCGTGTTTGCGTCTACGAACGTGGTACCATAGTCGCTGAAGATCTCCTTGCAGATACCTCTTCTCGATGTGAAACGCCTGAAGGCAGCCAGAAAGCCTTGTGTTGTCATGTCAATTACCAACTCCAAGTGAATAGCTTCGGTAGCCAAACAAATAAACACAGCAAAATATGCCCTAATGGACTTCGCTCTCTGGTTGTTCCATGTCTTCAGATCAATCGGATCAGCATAATCTACTCCCGTGTAAGTAAATGGTTTTGATATTTGTAGTCTTGGGGTAGGTAGATTTCCCATTAATTGGCTTGATGGCTTCGCTCGATATCTGAAACATATGGTGCAAAAATGAATGCATTTCTTGATGCTGTTCTTGAGGTTCAGAATCCAATACTTGTTTCGAAGGTATGCTGTTATCTGTTGGATAGCTCCATGGAGTGTTTTATCGTGTGCGTCCTTGATTATCAAATTACTAAAGTAATGACTGGGTTTTAGGATTATAGTATGTCGTTGGTTGTAATTTAATGTTGAGTTGTCCAACCTACCTCCTACCCGCAGAATATAATCCTTGTCGACAAATGCATTCAAACTTTTAAATCCTTTCGCCTCGCTGTCACCAAACATGATGGATTGTGTTGACCGGATGATGAGAAGGCTCACTGCTTGAATTTTCGAGGTTGTAGAGAATCCCTAATCCGAAGTTGGTTTGATGTGCAACAATTCGAAATGAACCTCCTGCAGTACGCGAGGACTCACAAGAATTTTTGCAGGCTCGAATATGTCGACACTTATTGGTCTTCCCGCTTTGCTGCTCCGTGATGCACGCGAATTGGGCGTAACTCCTGATCTCCCTTGAACTCTACTGGTTGTCTTGGTTCTACGAATTTCCAGGTACCTGTGAGGAATTCTGATCGACTTCGACACTAAATCCGAAGGCATAACTCCCCTTGACAACAAATCAGCAGGATTCTGATGTGATGGGATATATCTCCAGATTACAATTGGTACGCCGCTGAATTTCTGCAACTCCATTGCTAACGAAGGTTTTCCATTTTAATGGATGTGATGATATCCAGGCTAAAGTTACCATGGAATCAGCACGCTTGACTTGGGGAGTAAGCTGGTGAATGCGTGACGAGAGCGTTACGAAAAGTGTGATGGGGAGAGGCGAACGAAAGTTGAGAGGAACATATAAGTTAGTGATGATAGAAAGAGAGAGAGTTACGTTTCGTATATTAGTGTAGGGACAAGAGAGAGCAGTGCGCGCGCACACTTTCTTTCTCTCTTCCTCTCTTAGCCAGTGCATAAAATATATATATATCTCAGTAAGTAGATCGTTTGCTAGCGTTACGCGAACGGTGATTTCTTGGTTATTTCGTAATTTCATTTCGTTCTTGTACAATTTTATAAATTAATATTTTGTTCAGTGTTCAATACATTAAATATTCTACGTTTAAAGTGAATAAAATTCATTTTAAAGTTCATATTTTGTTAATTTTCGGGTGAATAATAACAAATTATGGCAGGAAGTGACACAGACTCTGAATATGAAAGCGGTGCTCTACCATCAACTAAGAAAAAATTACGCACGGAAATTGTGCATAAAAAATGTGTGACAACATATTCATACTGTTGCTAGCGTCGTAGCGTCATATGCAGCGTTCCTTTTTCCTTCCCTTTTTTTCCCCTCTACTAATACGTGGCATTCTACTCTCTACATTGGGACGCGTTTGATTCTCTGTCCTTTTCTTCTCTCTCTCTCTTATTCTCCTTGTTACTCTTCCGTATTTCGGCCTCGCGTTTCCACAATTTATTTCAACAAATTTATAAAATAGGATAACGTACAATTTAACTAATACGTAAATAATTAAATATTTATTAATTGTAGAGGTTCACCATTCCAATCATAGGCTGAATAAAGTGCCAAAAACATATATATATATACATAGAAATAGATGGAGCTAAAGAAGTTTTACTTCAGTCGTCTGGTCTAAAGCACACTCGTTTTTTTTGACATACTCCAACAGCTTAGCTAGGATGACTGCAGCACAAAGTTCGAGTCTTGGAAGTGTCACCGTCTTAAGCGGAGCCACCTTCATTTTGGATATCAGCAAATGCATCATCCTGTAAAACACGTGAGTATACTGCTGCCCAATACGCTTTCTCAGAGGCGTCACGAAACCCGTGCAATTCCAGATTCTTTGACTGTTGAAGCAATCTCCATCTTTTCTCCAGGGCGGTCGAAGTGGTTGATCCCAAGAAATTCCGGCGCACCATAGCTCCTGCATTAATATTTTTGCCTTTACGATGCAAGGTGAGATCCATTTAAGAGGATCGAACAGCCGCTTGTTGCCGCTTTTATTGTGTTGACATCCACATTTTGAAAAGAGAGCACATCTTCAGCAGGAAACCATCGAACACCTAACGCCTTGACGTTCTCAGTGTCAGATAATGGCAGCGTGAGTCCAGCTTCCCGATGTTGAAATGGGATTTCCTCAAGAATTGACTCCACATTGCTTACCCATTTACGTAGGTTGAAACCTCCTGTTGACAAAATTAATCTAGATTCTTTTACCTTTTGTGTACCTTCATCAATAGAGTCTGCTCCAGAGATCAAACCGTCAATAATATTTCGTCTCGGATTGCTTGAGCGCCAACTGGATAACGATCTTGTTCTTCCGCCGCCAATTTGTGGATAGTTCGAATAGCGAGTAAAGGTGCACTTGCTGTTCCAAACGTGACAGTTTTTGGGTCCCTCGAAAGAATGTGTTGGTAGTAAGCATCCCCTCTCTTCATCCGAATTTGACGATACATCTTTTCGATATCCGCTTTGAAAGCATATCGATAAATTTGCCATTTTGACAAAATATCAAATATATTTGTCTGTATTTTATTCAAAGATCGGCCATCTCATTTTGCTACTGCATCAAAGACAACTCTCAGCTTAGTTGTTGTACTGGAGGACTTCAAAACCGTATGGTGGGGAATAAAATAGTAGTATTGCGACTTCAAGACATATCAGGCATCTGGATTTATAAATAAATATATAAATATGCTTCAGTTGAAAGTATTCGTCTATGCATTGAATATATTCGCGAGGTAGTGTTGTGTCTCCTTGTAGTCTTCGTTCTATTTGGTGAAACCTACGCAAAAGCTGGTTGCTTCGAGGTACTAAGCGCAGGTTGACTTCCACCCTTGAACGGACGACTTACCTCATAGCGGCCATCAGGACGTTTCCACGTAATGTTTCTCGCAGGCCACATCCTCTTCACTTTCCACCATATACTCACTAGCCTCTTCTATCTCCGCGGTCTATCTGTCGAGGTGCTCTACTGGCACTTTTCCCAATAAGACCCAACCCGGGTGAGTGTCCTGTTCCATTGGAGACAGTCCATCCGAGCTACGTCTGATCTCTGGAAGGATTATCTCCGGGTAAACATCGCTTCCGAGCAGCACGTCAATCGTTGTCGGTCGATGTGTGGTGTCGGGTCTTGTGAGATGTTGGGTGCGTGTGGTGTTGAATTGGCCGGAACGATGCTTGTTTCTGCATTTTGAGTATTTGTGTGTAAGAGGGAATGGTGCATCTGTTTACAGAAATAGCACCGAATATTGCTCTGGCATTGTTGTGTTAAATGGTTGTACGTACGGCAAACTCCAATCCTGTCAACTGTCTGCGACCGCTCCATTATACTCATTTTTAGGAAGCGCCCACTTGTTCGAATGGCATGCTCCCCCTTCTTGCAGACAGCACAACTGTATTGCTCCTTTGTCTTTGACCGAACGTGAAAGGTGTGTTTGGTCGACTGCGGTAATGCGTTTTCTCTTACCCTGTCCCTTATTCAACCCTGTTGGCATACTTTTCCGTTGTTGATCCACTATCTCCAGTGTTCTAAATTTTGTCTCCAGAAACTCCTTGAAATCGTCTAAGGTGGGCAGTTCTTTGCTCGCACCCAGACGTTCCTCCCAGGATTGTTTAGTAAGGGAAGAAACTGTTGGATGAGCATGTGGATGACTATCAGATCCCAATGACCAACAGAAACAACGAGGTTTTCTAGGGAATGTTTAGATGTGCACAATTTCCAATTTCGCATTTTCTCAAACAACCGCCGAATAGAATATTTCTAACATCATTGTTTATGATTGCTGATGCACAAACAACTTCGCATTGTCTCAAATAACCGCCGAATCGAATGTTTCAAACATCGATGTTTATGATTGCTGATGCACTTAGAAGCTCGTTTATTGGGTCACGAAGAACTGAAGAATTGAAATACTCGTTTAGTTGTGAACAATTTTTAAATTTCGCATTTTCTCAAATAACCGCCGAATAAAATATTTCTAACATCATTGTTTATGATTGCTGATGCACAAAGAAGCTCAGTTTATTTGATCGCGAAGGACTGGATAAGTGAAATACTCGTTTACTTGTGCACAATTTCCAATTTCGCATTTTCTCAATCAACCGCTGAATAGAATATTTCAAACATCATTGTTTATGACTGCTGATGCACAAAGAAGATCGTTTATTTGGTCACGAAGGACTGAATAAGTGAAATACTCGTTTAGATGTGCACACTTTCCAATTTCGCATTTTCTCAAACAACCAAAGAATAGAATATTTCTAACATCATTGTTTATGATTGCTGATGCAAAAATAAGCTCGTTTATTTTGTCACGCAGGACTGAAGAATCGAAATACTTGTTTAGTTGTGCACAATTTCCAATTTCGCATTTTCTCAAACAACCGCCGAATGGAATATTTCTAACATCATTGTTTATGATTGCTGATCACAAAGAAGCTCGTTTATTGGGTCACGAAGAACTGAAGAATTGAACTACTGTTTAGTTATGAACAATTTTTAAATTTCACATTTTCTCAAAAAACCGCCGAATAGAATATTTCAAACAACATTGTTTATGATTGCTGATGCACAAATAAGCTCGCTTATTTGGTCGAGAAGGACTGAAGAATCGAAATACTTGTTTAGTTGTGCACAATTTCCAATTTCGCATTTTCTCAAACAACCGCCGAATAGAATATTTCCAACATCATTGTTTATGATTGCTGATGCACAAATAAGCTCGTTTATTTGGTCGCGAAGGACTGAAGAAGTGAAATACTCCTTTAGATGTGCACAATTTCCAATTTCGCATTTTCTCAAACATCATTGTTTAGGATTGCTGATGCACAAGGAAGCTCGTTCATTTGGTCGCGAAGGACTGAAGAAGTGAAATACCCGTTTAGATGTGCTCAATTTCCAATTTCGCATTTTCTCAAACAACCGCCGAATAGAATATTTCTAACATAATTGTTTATGATTGCTGATGCACAAATAAGCTCGTTTATTTGGTCGTGAAGGACTGAAGAATTGAAATACTCGTTTAGATGTGCACAATTTCCAATTTCGCATTTTCTCAAACAACCGCCGAATCGAATGTTTCAAACATCGTTGTTTTTGATTGCTGATGCACAAAGAAGCTCGTTTATTGGGTCACGAAGAATTGAAGAATTGGAATACTCGTTTAGTTGTGAACAATTTTTAAATTTCGCATTTTCTCAAATAACCGCCGAATCGTATGTTTCTAACATCATTGTTTATGATTGCTGATGCACAAAGAAGCTCGTTTATTTCATCGCGAAGGACTGGATAAGTGAGATACTCGTTTACTTGTGCACAATTTTTAAATTTCGCATTTTCTCAAATAACCGCCGAATAGAATATTTCAAACATCATTGTTTATGATTGCTAATGCACAAATAAGCTCGTTTATTTGGTCGCGAAGGACTGAAGAATTGAAATACTCGTTTAGATGTGCACAATTTCCAATTTCGTATCTTCTCAAACAACCGCCGAATAGAATATTTCTAGCATCATTGTTTGACTGAAGAAGTGAGATACTCGTTTAGATGTGCACACTTTACAATTTCGCATTTTCTCAAACAACCGCCGAATAGAATATTTCTAACATCATTGTTTATGATTGCTGACGCACAAAGAAGCTCGTTTATTTGGTCGCGAAGGACTGAAGAAGTGAAATACTCGTTTAGATGTGCACAAGTTCCAACTTCGCATTGTCTCAAATAACCGCCGAATCGAATGTTTCAAACATCGATGTTTATGATTGCTGATGCACTTAGAATCTCGGTTATTGGGTCACGAAGAACTGAAGAATTGAAATACTCGTTTAGTTGTGAACAATTTTTAAATTCCGCATTTTCTCAAATAACCGCCGAATCGAATGTTTCAAACATCGTTGTTTATGATTGCTGATGCACAAAGAAGCTCGTTTATTGGGTCACGAAGAACTGAAGAATTGAAATACTCGTTTAGATATGAACAATTTTTAAATTTCACATTTTCTCAAATAACCGCCGAATAGAATATTTCAAACATCATTGTTTATGATTGCTGATGCACAAAGAAGCTCGTTTATTGGGCCACGAAGAACTGAAGAATTGAAATACTCGGTTAGTTATGAACAATTTTTCAATTTCACATTTTCTCAAATAACCGCCGAATAGAATATTTCAAACATCATTGTTTATGATTGCTGATGCACACATAACCTCGTTTATTTGGTCGAGAAGGACTGAAGAATCGAAATACTTGTTTAGTTGTGCACAATTTCCAACTTCGCATTTTCTCAAACATCCGCCGGATAGAATATTTCCAACATCATTTTTTATGATTGCTGATGCACAAATAAACTCGTTTATTTGGTCGCGAAGGACTGAAGAAGTGAAATACTCCTTTAGATGTGCACAATTTCCAATTTCGCATTTTCTCAAACAACCGCCGAATAGAATATTTCTAGCATCATTGTTTGACTGAAGAAGTGAGATACTCGTTTAGATGTGCACAATTTCCAATTTCGCATTTTCTCAAACAACCGCCGAATAGAATATTTCTAGCATCATTGTTTGACTGAAGAAGTGAGATACTCGTTTAGTTGTGAACAATTTTTAAATTTCGCATTTTCTCAAATAACCGCCGAATAGAATATTTCAAACATCATTGTTTATGATTGCTAATGCACAAATAAGCTCGTTTATTTGGTCGCGCAGGACTGAAGAATTGAAATACTCGTTTAGATGTGCACTATTTCCAATTTCGCATTTTCTCAAACAACCGCCGAATAGAATATTTCTAGCATCATTGTTTGACTGAAGAAGTGAGATACTCGTTTAGATGTGCACACTTTACAATTTCGCATTTTCTCAAACAACCGCCGAATAGAATATTTCTAACATCATTGTTTATGATTGCTGACGCACAAAGAAGCTCGTTTATTTGGTCGCGAAGGACTGAAGAAGTGAAATACTCGTTTAGATGTGCACAAGTTCCAACTTGGCATTGTCTCAAATAACCGCCGAATCGAATGTTTCAAACATCGATGTTTATGATTGCTGATGCACTTAGAATCTCGGTTATTGGGTCACGAAGAACTGAAGAATTGAAATACTCGTTTAGTTGTGAACAATTTTTAAATTTCGCATTTTGTCAAATAACCGCCGAATAGAATATTTCTAACATCATTGTTTATGATTACTGATGCACAAAGAAGCTCGTTTATTTGATCGCGAAGGACTGGATAAGTGAGATACTCGTTTACATGTGCACAATTTCCAATTTCTCATTTTCTCAAACAACCGCTGAATAGAATATTTCAAACATCATTGTCTATGATTGCTGATGCATAAAGAAGCTAGTTTATTTGGTCACGAAGGACTGAAGAAGTGAATACTCGTTTAGATGTGCAAAATTTCCAATTTGGCATTTACTCAAACAACCGCCGAATAGAATATTTCTAACATCATTGTTTATGATTGCTGATGCACTTAGAAGCTCGTTTATTGGGTCACGAAGAACTGAAGAATTGAAATACTCGTTTAGTTGTGAACAATTTTTAAATTTCGCATTTTCTCAAATAACCGCCGAATAGAATATTTCTAACATCATTGTTTATGATTGCTAATTCACAAAAAAGCTCGTTTATTTGGTCGAGAAGGACTGAAGAATCGAAAAACTTGTTTAGTTGTGCACAATTTCCAATTTCGCATTTTCTCAAACAACCGCCGAATAGAATATTTCTAACATCATTGTTTATGATTGCTGATTCACAAAGAAGCTCGTTTATTTGGTCACGAAGGACTGAAGAATTGAAATACTCGTTTAGATGTGCACAATTTCCAATTTCGCATTTTCTCAAACAACCGCCGAATAGAATATTTCTAACATCATTGTTTATGATTGCTGATGCACAAAGAAGCTCGTTTATTTGATCGCGAAGGACTGGATAAGTGAAATACCCGTTTACTTGTGCACAATTTCCAATTTCGCATTTTCTCAAACAACCGCTGAACAGAATATTTCTAACATCATTGTTTATGATTGCTGATGCACAAAGAAGCTCGTTTATTTTTTCGCGAAGGACTGAAGAAGTGAAATACTCGTTTAGATGTGCAAAATGTCCAATTTGGCATTTTCTCAAACAACCGCCGAATAGAATATTTCTAACATCATTGTTTATGATTGCTGATGCACAAAGAAGCTCGTTTATTTGGTCGCGAAGGACTGAAGAAGTGAATACTCGTTTAGATGTGCAAAATTTCCAATTTGGCATTTACTCAAACAACCGCCGAATAGAATATTTCTAACATCATTGTTTATGATTGCTAATGCACAAATAAGCTCGTTTATTTGGTCGCGAAGGGCTGAAGTATTGAATAGTCTTTTAGATGTACACAATTTCCAATTTCGCATTTTCTCAAACAACCGCCGAATAGAATATTTCTAACATCATTGTTTATGATTGCTGATGCACAAATAAGCTCGTTTATTTTGTCGCGAATGACTGAAGAAGTGAAATACTCGTTTAGATGTGCACAATTTCCAATTTCGCATTTTCTCAAACAACCACCGAATGGAATATTTCTAACATCATTGTTTATGATTGCTGATGCACAAAGAAGCTCGTTTATTTGGTCGCGAAGGACTGAAGAAGTGAAATACTCGTTTAGATGTGGAAAATTTCCAATTTGGCATTTTCTCAAACAACCGCCGAATAGAATATTTCTAACATCATTGTTTATGATTGCTGATGCACAAATGAGCTCGTTTATTTGGGCGTGAAGGACTGAGGAAGTGAAATACTCCTTTAGATGTGCACAGTTTCCAGTTTCGCATTTTCTCAAATAACCGCCTAATAGAATATTTCAAACATCATTGTTTATGATTGCTGATGCACAAAGAAGTTCGTTTATTTGGTCGCGAAGGACTGAAGAATTGAAATACTAGTTTGGTTGCGAACAATTTTTAAATTTCGCATTTTCTCAAACAACCGCCGAATAGAATATTTCCAACATCATTGTTTATGATTGCTGATGCACAAATAAACTCGTTTATTTTGTCGCGAAGGACTGAAGAAATGAAATACTCGTTTAGATGTGCACAATTTCCAATTTCGAGTTTTCTCAAACAACCGCCGAATAGAATATATCTAACATCATTGTTTGACTGAAGAAGTGAAATACTCGTTTAGATGTGCACAATTTCCAATTTCGCATTTTCTCAAACAACCGCCGAACAGAATATTTCCAACATCATTGTTTATGATTGCTGATGCAGAAAGAAGTTCGTTTATTTGGCCGCGAAGGACTGAAGAATTTAAATACTCGTTTAGTTGCGAACAATTTTTAAATTTCGCATTTTCTCAAACAACCGCCGAATAGAATATTTCTAACATCATTGTTTATGATTGCTAATGCACAAATAAGCTCGTTTATTTGGTCGCGAAGTACTGAAGAACTGAAATACTCGTTCAGATGTGCACAATTTCCAATTTCGCATTTTCTCAAACAACCGCCGAATAGAATATTTCCAACATCATTGTTTATGATTGCTGATGCACAAAGAAGTTCGTTTATTTGGTCGCGAAGGACTGAAGAATTGAAATACTCGTTTAGTTGCGAACAATTTTTAAATTTCGCATTTTCTCAAACAACCGCCGAATAGAATATTTCTAACATCATTGTTTTTAGTTTTTTTTTTAGTTTTTAATTCATTTTTATTCATAATTTCTTAGATCTATCCTACCCTAGACAAAAATGCTTAAAAACTAGCTTAACTATCTTAACAATCTAGATATCTTACTGGCCCTAGGCGGACACTCTAAAATAGACGTAACAACTTAAGTCTATGTCTTTCGACTACTATATCAACTTACCACTAACATTACTATATCTAGCTTAAGCTAAGAAAAATGTTTTTTATTAAAAACTTAACATATGATCATTTTTTGTATTATATATAAAACGTAAGCCTACCTTAATGTAACTAAACCTAACTTATTCTACCTTAACTAAAATATATATATATAAATTATATACATAATATATATTTAATATATATATCTTTTTTTTTTTTTTTTTTTTTTTTTTTTTTTTTAATACATACTACGCTACTACTACCTACCCTACCCTACCCTACCTTACCCTACCCTAGCCTATGTAAGCCTGCCATTGGTGTTAGGCAGGCCATGCCTTGAAGAGGCTGAAGCTCTCAAAGTGTCCACTGACGTAGCTCTCTCCAGCCACCAAAAGCGTTGATGCTGTCGGACTACGTCTCCTCGATCCCGGCGTGAGACCGATCTACAGAACCTGAGGCGCTCGGGCTCACGGAGCGCGACATCGGGTTCGTAGAGGAATCGCCGTTCCACGGAATTGCGACCCACGTGGAAGATTAGCGGCACCGCCAATCTATCCTGGATCAGCCCACATCTATCTAAATAGAGGAATGCTTCTGGCGGAACAAAGCCATTAAGGCGCACTCTCTCGTGATATAAGTCGTTGGGGTAGTAAGCCCCGAAAATCAGGCTGTTGACCGAAGTCATTGCTCTCGCAACGTGGCTTCGAATCAGTTTGATCAAAAAATTATCTATCCGTACAATCCTGGCCCTATCGTATAGGACCTCGTTCGGGTAAAATTTTGTGTACTCAGATTCGGGTGTCCTATGTAGCCCCAGACACGTCCTGAGACATTGTCTCTCAAACACCCGAATCTTTTCCATTAAGCTGGCTCTCACATTGAACCAGACGGGACATCCATAGGCAACCATGGGCCTGATTAAGGCCATGTAGCAGATTACCTTCACCCTAGAATCAAGTTGGCTGCTATGAAACAGCCATCTTGTTAGAGCGAAAGCGCCCCGGGCCCTTGCCAGAGCAGCATCTACATGTTTGTCAAAATATAGATACTGATCCAGCACGATCCCAAGGTATCTGACTACACTTTGTCTCGCCAGTGGACGTTCGTCCGGTCCTAAAATTAAGAACCTGCGCCAGTTTTTTCTAGTGTCCCGAGAGGCCCTAGACAAAGGCGTTCTGAACAATATAGATTCTGATTTCTGGAAGTTGATTTTCAACTTCCAGTCATCACAATACTGCTGAATTTTTTCGAAGTCACGCTGCAGAAGAGTAACAATGACGTCGATCGTTGGACCTGATCTGTACGCGATTAGGTCGTCTGCGTACGCTATTGAATGGTGAAGAGAAACTAGCAGATCGCTTAGGTAAATGCTGAAAAGGATCGGCGAATTTACCGTACCCTGTTGCAGTCCATTTTTGATTTCAAATGTTTGGGTAGAAGTCACGTTGGCAATTTTCACTACGAACTTTCTGCCTGTTAACATGTCAAAAATCATATATAGCAGTGGTTTACTTATGCCCAGCCGACTGAGCTTGTAATAAAGACCTTCTAACCATACGGTGTCGAAGGCTTTTTCTTAGTCAATCAGACAGGCACCCGTGCATTGGTTCTTGCATTTATTCCATTGGACATCCGACACAAGCTTCGACGCGGCATGAATAGTGTCATGCCCCGCTCTGAAACCGAATTGGTTATCCGGGATGATTTTATTGTCCTCAACCCATTTAGACAGGGCCCTATGGATCACCTTCTCGAAGACCTTGCTGATACTCGGAAGGAGACTTATTGACCGGAGATTTTCCGGGTTAGATGTGTCTTTACCCCTCTTGGGAATTGGTTGTACCACCGCTGTCTTCCAGTGCACTGGATAATATGCATTATTCAGTGCATTGTTGAACAGGATGGTGTACCTCTCTACAGCCACTGGCGGAAGGTGCCTAAGCACAGCATTGGATATACCGTCAACTCCCGCGGATTTTTTCTTCCTCAATGACTCGAAGATCATCTGAAGATCTTCCGTCGATATGAACAGGGTATTAACCCCCTCATTGGCGATGACATTGTTTGCCATGAAATCTTCATTGAACCTTGTAAAACCAAGGTTCTCTGATCGCCAATGATCGATATCATTTCGAAGATAGAAGTGATGAAGCAGGGTTCTATCTTCCAGGTGGTGGTTCGGGCGAATACTATCATTCACCTTGTACACCTCCTGGAAGACAGCTCCCACTGTCGCCACCTTCTCCTGAGGATCCTCGATCACGAAGAAGTTATCATCCAGGATGGCGCTCTCCGGATCGATGCTAACTGTTCGTAGCAAGCGTTCATTGTCTGACGTTCTCGGAAGCTTTAGATCCCGAATGTCATTCTGATTGTTTCTCCGAAATATTTTATTTATTTGCGGGAACATACTCGCGCTATTTGATTTTACAGCACGAATTCTTTTGTTCCAATGCAAACTTGCAGATATTCTGTAATTTTCCTTGATTAACTGTTGGATATTTTTAATCAGTGACTTCAGTGTCCTGACCTCCGAGTTTTGTCTGTCGGTAAACCGCCTGTATAAGAGTTTGAGTCTTGTCAGGAGTCTACTTTTTTGTCTGTGCAGTGCGTCGATTGTCGCGTTTCGGTATACGTTTGTGGTATCGTGCTGTCTTTGGCGTGGTATCGTACTGTTCATTGTCTCTTTAATGACATCGTCCATTTGTTTGAGATACCTGTCAATCTCGTAGTTTGACAGATTCCTATTAGTCGGTGGAAAGGAGGCGCTCGAAGTGAACGCTCTCGTTAGGGAATTGGCAAAGCGCGGCCAGCACACCCTACTGTAATCGTAGGGGTGCGTTTGGACACACTCTGCCATCTCCGCGAACTCGTCAGGTACTGTGATCACGGCACATAGTCCGCAGTGGTCACTGTCGTATACAATGGTCCGCAGACAGTTAATAGACCATTCGTTCGTGTCTGCCAGTCTCAGTCGAGAGTCCATTAGCATGAGATCCAGATAGGAGCCGCTCCTAGGATACGACGGACTATCCGTTGCGAGCAACTTGACTCTATATTCAATGCTGCGAAGAACCCACCAATGGCTTAGTAGGCTCCCCCTAGTGTTGGGAATGTTATTTCCCCAATCACTATGTTTGGCATTTAAATCGCCGGCCAGAATGTAAAAGTTTTCTAATGAGTTTAAGCGCAGAGATCGAAAAAGTGTCTCGAGTTCTGCGATAAAAATATTGGGTTGAGGTGCTTCAGGTGCATAGGCTGATACAATGTACATTCTCTTTCCATTTCGGAGAGGAATGCACACAATACAGGCCTCTAACACCTGGAACCTCCGCACTTCACCGCTATATATGACTTTATGTTTAAAATTGTTTTTAATAAAGATCGCAACTCCCCCGCCTTGAATAGCGTTGGGTCGGTCCCTCCTAATTATCCTATAAGAACTGTGCCGGATTTTGTGCTTCTGGCTTAGCTTTGTTTCGCTAACCAAGAGTACATCGGGGCTTTCGTCCTGCAACAGGTTAAAAAGTACGGCTCGTCGCTCGATCCTTATCAGTGAATTTACATTCACCGACAGGATCCTCAAGGGCCTCTCTACCAGCGTACCCATCACGACCTTAGGTGCGCTAGGCCCGGCAGAAGCAAGTAGATACTATCTACTCGGGTCGCCGTCTCCAGGATCTGTTGCTGGAGCTGCCCAATCTGCCCTTGGATTGCGAGCAAGATCGAACAGACATCCACCTCGGCCACCGGTGCCTTAGAGACAGGCACTGGGGCTTTAGGAACAGTCATGGGCTTTTGTCTTTCCCGAACCTGCCGCCATTTGGGCGTAGGTCAATTGGGATGTGACGGCTGGTGTTTGGAAGCGACCCGAGGGACGCTTCTCCTCGACCTTCTGCTTACGGGCCAGGTTTTCTTTCTTGATGTCCTGGAACTTAGGACATCCCCGATAGTTTGCAGGGTGCTCTCGGTTCCTACACAAGACACACTCGAGCTGCTCTCTATCCGCCACCTTGTCTTTCCCAAGGTCGCATTCCTCATTCTTGTGGTTCTTTGCACACTTAACGCATCGAGGCTGCATTTCGCAAGTTCGACGCGGCGTGCCCGAACCTTTGGCAGCGGATACATTGCAAAATGTTTCCGCTCCTCTTTAATGTTTCCCATGTGACAGTCTGGGACGCTAAGGTGGTGATAGTCCTTAACCTCTCCAGCTTGCTGCTGGGTGTGAGCTGTACCAAGAAGAAGGGAATAACTCGCTGCTCCCGTCGGGAGCTCACCGTAGAGAATGGCTTAAACCCCACGAATTTGAGGTCGTCACTCTCGAACTCTTTGAGCTCTGAGAGCATTTCCTCGGGGTCTGCGATCGACTCCACGCCTTTAAGGAGCATTGTCCGCAACCTCTCTGCCTTCGGCGTGAAGGAGAAAAACTCCGTTGTGGACTCCTTTAATAAGCTTTTAATCCGCTTATGCTGTTCCAGTGCCTTGCACTGAATAGCATAGCGTTTTTGGCCTAAACCTTTAATTTGAAAATTACCTACACCAATAGCATACTTACAGAGATCGATGGTCTCTCGTAGGGCCGTGGTATAGGTGAAGATGGGTGGCACTTTCTCCTTTTTAGGACGTTGCTGCTGCTTCTGCTGTTGCGGCTGTTGTTGTTGCTGCTGCTGTTTCTGCTGCTGCTGTTGCGGCTGTCGTTGTTGCTGCTGTGGCTGTTGTTGTTGCTGCTGCTTTTTCTGCGGCTGCTGTTGTTGTTGCTGCTTTTGTTGTGGGGCGGCTGCTGCCTGCTCTAAATCCCTCTTCTTTATCTCCTTCAGCTTATCAACTACGGCCTGCAGCTGGGCACGTAGGATACGCTCTTTCTGTTCCAGTTCGCTACGCTCTTCCTCCGTAGCTGAATATAAAAGGGGGGCGAAGGGGTTATTGTCCCCCGTGTAGCGGCTTTCCCTACTATAGGAAAGGTAGGCAGTATCCGCTTCCACGGGGATCGCTGGTTTTGGTTGAGCTGCTTCGGACGTCGATGGATATGGCGCCCCTTTCCTCGCTTCGACCTGCAGCTTTTCGTCGAAGTAGTGAGGGAGGGGCGCTTAGTTAGATTGGGCTTTTGGTTGGCCCTTCTGCGCCTCTTCATGACGACGGTCGGTGTTGCGAAATCGGATGATAAATCACCCGATTCCGACTCCGTACGACGTACGGGTTTTCCCCCGCCGTCTCCCGACATCTCCTCCTGCTACTTCCAACTAATTCAGAAGCAGCAGAAGAAACAGAGAAAAACGCACACGAAAAACTTTCCTCCCGACTTGGTATCCGAACCGGTAACCTTCCGACTGCGGGTCGGGCACTTAACCACTGGGCTAATTCGAGTTCCGCGAATACTTCGCCTAAACGCGCACTTATATTGTTTATAATTGTTTTTACACTTTTCTAGCCGAAACACTACCTACTCCTTCACTGGTCTGTGATCAACTGACTAACATCATTGTTTATGATTGCTGATGTACAAAGAAGCTCGTTTATTTGGGCGCGAAGGACTGAAGAAGTGAAATACTCCTTTAGACGTGCACAATTTCCAGTTTCGCATTTTCTCAAATAACCGCCGAATAGAATATTTCAAACATCATTGTTTATGATTGCTGATGCACAATGAAGTTCGTTTATTTGGTCGCGAAGGACTGAAGAATTGAAATAGTCGTTTAGTTGCGAACAATTTTTAAATTTCGCATTTTCTCAAACAACCGCCGAATAGAATATTTCTAACATCATTGCTTATGATTGCTGATGCACAAAGAACCTCGTTTATTTGGTCGCGAAGGACTGAAGAAGTGAAATACTCGTTTAGATGTGCACAATTTCCAGCTTCGCATTTTCTCAAATAACCGCCGAATCGAATGTTTCAAACATCGTTGTTTATGATTGCTGATGCACAAAGAAGCTCGTTTATTGGGTCACGAAGAACTGAAGAATTGAAATACTCGTTTAGTTGTGAACAGTTTTTAAATTTCACATTTTCTCAAATAACCGCCGAATAGAATATTTCAAACATCATTGTTTATGATTGCTAATGCACAAATAAGCTTGTTTATTTGGGCGCGAAGGACTGAAGAAGTGAAATACTCCTTTAGATGTGCACAATTTCCAGTTTCGCATTTTCTCAAATAACCGCCGAATCGAATGTTTCAAACATCGTTGTTTATGATTGCTGATGCACAAAGATGCTCGTTTATTGGGTCACGAAGAACTGAAGAATTGAAATACTCGTTTAGTTGTGAACAGTTTTTAAATTTCACATTTTCTCAAATAACCGCCGAATAGAATATTTCTAACATCATTGTTTATGATTGCTGATGCACAAATAAGCTCGTTTATTTTGTCGCGAAGGACTGAAGAAGTGAAATACTCGCTTAGATGTGCACAATTTCCAATTTCGCATTTTCTCAAACAACCGCCGAATGGAATATTTCTAACATCATTGTTTATGATTGCTGATGCACAAAGAAGCTCGTTTATTTGGTCGCGAAGGACTGAAGAAATGAAATACTCGTTTAGATGTGCACAATTTCCAATTCCGCATTTTCTCAAACAACCGCCGAATAGAATATTTCTAACATCACTGTTTGACTGAAGAAGTGAAATACTCGTTTGGATGTGCACAATTTCCAATTTCGCATTTTCTCAAACAACCGCCGAATAGAATATTTCAAACATCATTGTTTATGATTGCTGATGCACAAAGAAGTTCGTTTATTTGGTCGCGAAGGACTGAAGAATTGAAATACTCGTTTAGTTGCGAACAATTTTTAAATTTCGCATTTTCTCAAACAACCGCCGAATAGAATATTCCCAACATCATTGTTTATGATTGCTGAAGCACAAATAAGCTCGTTTATTTTGTCGCGAAGGACTGAAGAATTGAAATACTCGTTTAGATGTGCACAATTTCCAATTTCGCATTTTCTCAAACAACCGCCGAATAGAATATTTCTAACATCACTGTTTGATTGAAGAAGTGAAATACTCGTTTAGATGTGCACAATTTCCAATTTCGCATTTTCTAAAACAACCGCCGAATAGAATATTTCAAACATCATTGTTTATGATTGCTGATGCACAAAGAAGTTCGTTTATTTGGTCGCGAAGGACTGGAGAATTGAAATACTCGTTTAGTTGCGAACAATTTTTAAATTTCGCATCTTCTCAAACAACCGCCGAATAGAATATTTCCAACATCATTGTTTATGATTGCTGATGCAAAAATAAGCTCGTTTATTTTGTCGCGAAGGACTGAAGAAGTGAAATACTCGTTTAGATGTGCACAATTTCCAATTTCGTATTTTGTCAAACAACCGCCGAATAGAATATTTAAAACATCATTGTTTATGATTGCTGGATGCACAAAGAAGTTCGTTTATTTGGTCGCGAATTACTGAAGAATTGAAATACTCGTTTAGTTGCGAACAATTTTTAAATTTCGCATTTTCTCAAACAACCGCCGAATATAATATTTCCAACATCATTGTTTATGATTGCTGATGCACAAATAAGCTCGTTTATTTTGTCGCGAAGGACTGAAGTATTGAAATACTCTTTTAGATGTACACAATTTCCAATTTCGCATTTTCTCAAACAAATGCCGACTAGAATATTTCTAACATCATTGTTTATGATTGCTGATGCACAGATAAGCTCGTTTATTTTGTCGCGAAGGACTGAAGAAGTGAAATACTCGTTTAGATGTGCACAATTTCCAATTACGCATTTTCTCAAACAACCGCCGAATAGAATATTTCTAACATCATTGTTTATGATTGCTGATGCACAAATGAGCTCGTTTATTTGGGCGCGAAGGACTGAAGAAATGAAATACTCCTTTAGATGTGCACAATTTCCAGTTTCGCATTTTCTCAAATAACCGCCGAATAGAATATTTCAAACATCATTGTTTATGATTGCTGATGCACAAAGAAGTTCGTTTATTTGGTCGCGAATTACTGAAGAATTGAGATACTCGTTTAGTTGCGAACAATTTTTAAATTTCGCATTTTCTCAAACAACCGCCGAATAGAATATTTCCAACATCATTGTTTATGATTGCTGATGCACAAATAAGCTCGTTTATTTTGTCGCGAAGGACTGAAGAAGTGAAATACTCGTTTAGATGTGCACAATTTCCAATTTCGCATTTTCTCAAACAACAGCCGAATAGAATATTTCAAACATCATTGTTTATAATTGCTGATGCACAAAGAAGTTCGTTTATTTGGTCGCGAAGGACTGGAGAATTGAAATACTCGTTTAGTTGCGAACCATTTTTAAATTTTGCATTTTCTCAAACAACCGCCGAATAGAATATATCTAACATCATTGTTTATGATCGCTAATGCACAAATAAGATCGTTTATTTGGTCGCGAAGTATTGAAGAACTGAAATACTCGTTTAGATGTGCACAATTTCCAATTTCGCATTTTCTCAAACAACCGCCGAATAGAATATTTCAAACATCATTGTTTATGATTGCTGATGCACAAAGAAGTTCGTTTATTTGGTCGCGAAGGACTGGAGAATTGAAATACTCGTTTAGTTGCGAACAATTTTTAAATTTTGCATTTTCTCAAACAACCGCCGAATAGAATGTATCTAACATCATTGTTTATGATTGCTAATGCACAAATAAGATCGTTTATTTGGTCGCGAAGTACTGAAGAACTGAAATACTCGTTCAGATGTGCACAATTTCCAATTTCGCATTTTCTTAAAGAACCGCCGAATAGAATATTTCTAACATCATTGTTTATGATTGCTGATGCACAAATAAGCTCGTTTATTTTGTCGCGAAGGACTGAAGAAGTGAAATACTCGTTTAGATGTGCACATTTTCGCATTTTCTCAAACAACCGCCGAATAAAATATTTCTTACATCATTGTTTATGATGGCTGATGCATAAAGAAGCTCGTTTATTTGGTCACGAAGGACTGAAGAAGTGAAATACTCGTTTAGATGTGCACAATTTCCAATTTCGCATTTTCTCAAACAACCGCCGAATAGAATATTTCTAACATCATTGTTTATGATTGCTGATGCATAAAGAAGCTCGTTTATTTAGTCACGAAGAACTGAAGAATTGAAATACTCGTTCAGTTGTGAACAATTTTTAAATTTCGCATATTCTCAAACAACCGCTGAATAGAATATTTCTAACATCATTGTTTGACTGAAGAAGTGAAATACTCGTTTAGATGAGCACATTTTCCTATTTCGCATCTTCTCAAACAACCGCCAAATAGAATATTTCCAACATCATTGTTTATGATTGCTGATGCACAAATAAGCTCGTTTATTTGGTCACGAAGGACTGAAGAAGTGAAATACTCGTTTAGATGTGCACAATTTCCAATTTCGCATTTTCTCAAACAACCGCCGAATAGAATATTTCTAACATCATTGTTTATGATTGCTGATGCACAAAGAAGCTCGTTTATTTGGGCGCGAAGAACTGAAGAAGTGAAATACCCGTTTAGATGTGCACAATTTCCAATTTCAAATTTTCTCAAACAACCGCCGAATAGAATATTTCTAACATCATTGTTTATGATTGCTGATGCACAAAGAAGCTCGTTTATTTGGTCGCGAAGGACTGAAGAAGTGAAATGCTCCTTTAGATGTGCACAATTTCCAGTTTCGCATTTTCTCAAATAACCGCCGAATGGAATATTTCAAACATCATTGTTTATGATTGCTGATGCACAATGAAGTTCGTTTATTTGGTCACGAAGGACTGAAAAAGTGAAATACTCGTTAACTAGTGCAAAATTTCCAATTTCGCATTTTCTCAAACAACCGTCGAATAGAATGAAGAAAGGTCGTTTATTTGGTCGCGAAGGACTGAAGAATTGAAATACTCGTTTAGTTGCGAACAATTTTTAAATTTCGCATTTTCTCAAACAACCGCCGAATACAATATTTCTAACATCATTGTTTATGATTGCTAATGCACAAATAAGATCGTTTATTTGGTCGCGAAGTACTGAAGAACTGAAATACTCGTTTAGATGTGTACAATTTCCAATTTCGCATTTTCTCAAAGAACCGCCGAATAGAATATTTCTAACATCATTGTTTATGATTGCTGATGCACAAATAAGCTCGTTTCTTTTGTCGCGAAGGACTGAAGAAGTGAAATACTCGATTAGATGTGCACAATTTCCAATTTCGCATTTTCTCAAACAACCGCCGAATAGAATATTTCTAACATCATTGTTTATGATGGCCGATGCACCAATAAGCTCGTTTATTTTGTCGCGAAGGACTGAAGAAGTGAAATGCTCCTTTAGATGTGCACAATTTCCAGTTTCGCATTTTCTCAAATAACCGCCGAATAGAATATTTCAAACATCATTGTTTATGATTGCTGATGCACAATGAAGTTTGTTTATTTGGTCACGAAGGACTGAAGAAGTGAAATACTCGTTAACTAGTGCAAAATTTCAAATTTCGCATTTTCTCAAACAACCGCCGAATAGAATGAAAAAAGTTCGTTTATTTGGTCGCGAAGGACTGAAGAATTGAAATACTCGTTTAGTTGCGAACAATTTTTAAATTTCGCGTTTTCTCAAACAACCGCCGAATAGAATATTTCTAACATCATTGTTTATGATTGCTGATGCACAAATAAGCTCGTTTATTTTGTCGCGAAGGACTGAAGAAGTGAAATACTCGTTTAGATGTGCACAATTTCCAATGTCACATTTTCTCAAACAACCGCCGAATCGAATGTTTCAAACATCGTTGTTTTTGATTGCTGATGCACAAAGAAGCTTGTTTATTTAGTCACGAAGATCTGAAGAATTGAAATACTCGTTTAGTTGTGAACAATTTTTAAATTTCGCATTTTCTCAAACAACCGCCGAATAGAATATTTCTAACATCATTGTTTATGATTGCTAATGCACAAATAAGCTCGTTTATTTGGTCGCGAAGGACTGAAGAATTGAAATACTCGTTTAGTTGTGGACAATATCCAATTTCGCAATTTCTCAAACAACCGCCGAATAGAATATTTATAATTGCTTTTTAAATTTTAGTTTTAATTATAAAATTTAATTATAATCATTGTTTATAATTGCTGAAGCACAAAGAAGCTCGTTTATTTGGTCGCGAAGGACTGAAGAAGTGAAATACTCGTTTATATGAGCACAATTTCCAATTTCGCATTTTCTCAAACAACCGCCGAATAGAATATTTCTAACATCATTGTTTATGATTGCTGATGCACAAATAAGCTCATTTATTTGGTCGCGAAGGACTGAAGAATTGAAATACTCTTTTAGTTGTGGACAATTTCCAATTTCGCATTTTCTAAAACAACCGCCGAATAGAATATTTCTAACATCATTGTTTATGATTGCTGATGTACAAAGAAGCTCGTTTATTTGGGCGCGAAGGACTGAAGAAGTGAAATACTCCTTTAGATGTGCACAATTTCCAGTTTCGCATTTTCTCAAATAACCGCCGAATAGAATATTTCAAACATCATTGTTTATGGTTGCTGATGCACAATGAAGTTCGTTTATTTGGTCGCGAAGGACTGAAGAATTGAAATAGTCGTTTAGTTGCGAACAATTTTTAAATTTCGCATTTTCTCAAACAACCGCCGAATAGAATATTTCTAACATCATTGTTTATGATTGCTGATGCACAAATAAGCTCGTTTATTTGGTCGCGAAGGACTGAAGAATTGAAAAACTCGTTTAGTTGTGGACAATTTCCAATTCCGCATTTTCTCAAACAACCGCCGAATAGAATATTTACAACATCATTGTTTATGATTGCTGATGCACAATGAAGCTCGTTTATTTGGTCGTGAAGGACTGAAAAAGTGAAATACTCGTTTAGATGTGTACATTTTCCAATTTCGCATTTTCTCAAACAACCGCCGAATAGAATATTTCTAACATCATTGTTTATGATTGCTGATGCACAAATAAGCTCATTTATTTGGTCGCGAAGGACTGAAGTATTGAAATACTCGTTTAGTTGTGGACAATTTCCAATTTCGCATTTTCTCAAACAACCGCCGAATAGAATATTTCTAACATCATTGTTTATGATTGCTGATGTACAAAGAAGCTCGTTTATTTGGGCGCGAAGGACTGAAGAAGTCAAATACTCCTTTAGATGTGCACAATTTCCAGTTTCGCATTTTCTCAAATAACCGCCGAATAGAATATTTCAAACATCATTGTTTATGATTGCTGATGCACAATGAAGTTCGTTTATTTGGTCACGAAGGACTGAAGAAGTGAAATGCTCATTAACTAGTGCAGAATTTTCAATTTCGCATTTTCTCAAACAACCGCCGAATAGAATATTTCAAACGTCATTGTTTATGATTGCTGATGCACAAAAAAGTTCGTTTATTTGGTCGCGAAGGACTGAAGAATTGAAATACTGGTTTAGTTGTGAACAATTTTTAAATTTCGCATTTTCTCAAACAACCGCCGAATAGAATATTTCTAACATCATTGTTTATGATTGCTAATGCACAAATAAGCTCGTTTATTTGGGCGCGAAGGACTGAAGAAGTGAAATACTCGTTAACTAGTGCAGAATTTCCAATTTCGCATTTTCTCAAATAACCGCCGAATAGAATATTTCAAACATCATTGTTTATGATTGCTGATGCACAATGAAGTTCGTTTGTTTGGTCACGAAGGACTGAAGAAGTGAAATACTCGTTAACTAGTGCAAAATTTCCAATTTCGCATTTTCTCAAACAACCGCCGAATAGAATGAAGAAAGTTCGTTTATTTGGTCGCGAAGGACTGAAGAATTGAAACACTCGTTTAGTTGCGAACAATTTTTAAATTTCGCATTTTCTCAAACAACCGCCGAATAGAATATTTCTAACATCATTGTTTATGATTGCTAATGCACAAATAAGCTCGTTTATTTGGTCGCGAAGTTCTGAAGAACTGAAATACTCGTTTAGATGTGCACAATTTCCAATTTCGCATTTTCTCAAAGAACCGCCGAATAGAATATTTCTAACATCATTGTTTCTTCTTCTTCTTCTTTTCCTTTTTCCGGCGTTGTTATGGTCAGAAATGTAGGACCATAACCTTCCCACTAAAATGCATTCCTACTGGTCCGCTTGTGGAGTCCGCCGGTTTGACCTCAGAAAGTAGCGGCAGGCTTACCGGTTTGGGATTATTTCATCGCTGAGGCCAATCAAATGCTGGTGTTTTTGCATTTTGCACCAATTGTTTTCGGCCTGCTTTTTGTTTTTTTTTTTTGTGACACGGGCATGCTCCATATTTTTTTGTTTGATCTTACTTTTACAACACCGGTGATCTCCAGTCGTGTCAGCCCACTGATTTGCATGTACACTTGTGGGGCAGTTTAATGGTGGTATATGTGTCCCTAGGCTCACCTTGGTGTTTTCTAAATTGCCTAGATGTGATTTTTGTTTACCTTTGTTTTAGTCGCCTTTTACGACAAGCGAGAGGTATCGCTGCAGGGATATTCTTAACCCGTCCCTGCACGGAATTCTAACATCATTGTTTATGATTGCTAATGCACAAATAAGCTCGTTTATTTGGTTGCGAAGGACTGAAGAATATACTCGTTTAGTTGTGGACAATTTCCAATTTCGCATTTTCTCAAACAACCGCCGAATAGAATATTTCTAACATCATTGTTTATGATTGCTGATGCACAAAGAAGCTCGTTTATTTGGTCGCGAAGGACTGAAGAAGTGAAATACTCGCTTAGATGTGCACAATTTCCAATTTCGCATTTTCTCAAACAACCGCCGAATAGAATATTTCTAACATCATTGTTTATGATTGCTGATGTACAAAGAAGCTCGTTTATTTGGGCGCGAAGGACTGAAGAAGTGAAATACTCCTATAGACGTGCACAATTTCCAGTTTCGCATTTTCTCAATTAACCGCCGAATAGAATATTTCAAACATCATTGTTTATGATTGCTGATGCACAAATAAGCTCGTTTATTTGGGCGCGAAGGACTGAAGAAGTGAAATACTCGTTAACTAGTGCAGAATTTCCAATTTCGCATTTTCTCAAATAACCGCCGAATAGAATATTTCAAACATCATTGTTTATGATTGCTGATGCACAATGAAGTTCGTTTATTTGGTCGCGAAGGACTGAAGAATTGAAATAGTCGTTTAGTTGCGAAAAATTTTTAAATTTCGCATTTTCTCAAACAACCGCCGAATAGAATATTTCTAACATCATTGCTTATGATTGCTGATGCACAAAGAACCTCGTTTATTTGGTCGCGAAGGACTGAAGAAGTGAAATACTCGTTAACTAGTGCAGAATTTCCAATTTCGCATTTTCTCAAATAACCGCCGAATAGAATATTTCAAACATCATTGTTTATGATTGCTGATGCACAATGAAGTTCGTTTATTTGGTCGCGAAGGACTGAAGAATTGAAATAGTCGTTTAGTTGCGAACAATTTTTAAATTTCGCATTTTCTCAAATAACCGCCGAATCGAATGTTTCAAACATCGTTGTTTATGATTGCTGATGCACAAAGAAGCTCGTTTATTGGGTCACGAAGAACTGAAGAATTGAAATACTCGTTTAGTTGTGAACAGTTTTTAAATTTCACATTTTCTCAAATAACCGCCGAATAGAATATTTCAAACATCATTGTTTATGATTGCTAATGCACAAATAAGCTCGTTTATTTGGGCGCGAAGGACTGAAGAAGTGAAATACTCCTTTAGATGTGCACAATTTCCAGTTTCGCATTTTCTCAAATAACCGCCTAATCGAATGTTTCAAACATCGTTGTTTATGATTGCTGATGCACAAAGAAACTCATTTATTAGGTCACGAAGAACTGAAGAATTATAATACTCGTTTATTTGTGAACAATTTTTAAATTTCGCATTTTCTCAAATAACCGCCGAATAGAATATTTCAAACATCATTGTTTATGATTGCTAATGCACAAATAAGCTCGTTTATTTGGTCGCGAAGGACTGAAGTATTGAAATACTCTTTTAGATGTACACAATTTACAATTTCGCATTTTCTCAAACAACCGCCGAATAGAATATTTCTAACATCATTGTTTATGATTGCTGATGCACAAATAAGCTCGTTTATTTTGTCGCGAAGGACTGAAGAAGTGAAATACTCGTTTAGATGTGCACAATTTCCAATTTCGCATTTTCTCAAACAACCGCCGAATGGAATATTTCTAACATCATTGTTTATGATTGCTGATGCACAAAGAAGCTCGTTTATTTGGTCGCGAAGGACTGAAGAAATGAAATACTCGTTTAGATGTGCACAATTTCCAATTCCGCATTTTCTCAAACAACCGCCGAATAGAATATTTCTAACATCACTGTTTGACTGAAGAAGTGAAATACTCGTTTAGATGTGCGAATTTCCAATTTCGCATTTTCTCAAACAACCGCCGAATAGAATATTTCAAACATCATTGTTTATGATTGCTGATGCAAAAAGAAGTTCGCTTATTTGGTCGCGAAGGACTGGAGAATTGAAATACTCGTTTAGTTGCGAACAATTTTAAAATTTCGCATTTTTCAAACAACCGCCGAATAGAATATTTCGAACATCACTGTTTATGATTGCTGAAGCACAAATAAGCTCGTTTATTTTGTCGCGAAGGACTGAAGAATTGAAATACTCGTTTAGATGTGCACAATTTCCAATTTCGCATTTTCTCAAACAACCGCCGAATAGAATATTTCTAACATCACTGTTTGACTGAAGAAGTGAAATACTCGTTTAGATGTGCACAATTTCCAATTTCGCATTTTCTCAAACAACCGCCGAATAGAATATTTCAAACATCATTGTTTATGATTGCTGATGCAAAAAGAAGTTCGCTTATTTGGTCGCGAAGGACTGGAGAATTGAAATACTCGTTTAGTTGCGAACAATTTTTAAATTTCGCATCTTCTCAAACAACCGCCGAATAGAATATTTCCAACATCATTGTTTATGATTGCTGATGCACAAATAAGCTCGTTTATTTTGTCGCGAAATACTGAAGAAGTGAAATACTCGTTTAGATGTGCACAATTTCCAATTTCGCATTTTCTCAAACAACCGCCGAATAGAATATTTCCAACATCATTGTTTATGATTGCTGGATGCACAAAGAAGTTCGTTTATTTGGTCGCGAAGGACTGAAGAATTGAAATACTCGTTTAGTTGCGAACAATTTTTAAATTTCGCATTTTCTCAAATAACCGCCGAATTGAATATTTCAAACATCATTGTTTATGATTGCTAATGCACAAATAAGCTCGTTTATTTGGTCGCGAAGGACTGAAGTATTGAAATACTCTTTTAGATGTACACAATTTCCAATTTCGCATTTTCTCAAACAACCGCCGAATAGAATATTTCTAACATCATTGTTTATGATTGCTGATGCACAGATAAGCTCGTTTATTTTGTCGCGAAGGACTGAAGAAGTGAAATACTCGTTTAGATGTGCACAATTTCCAATTACGCATTTTCTCAAACAACCGCCGAATAGAATATTTCTAACATCATTGTTTATGATTGCTGATGCACAAATGAGCTCGTTTATTTGGGCGCGAAGGACTGAAGAAATGAAATACTCCTTTAGATGTGCACAATTTCCAGTTTCGCATTTTCTCAAATAACCGCCGAATAGAATATTTCAAACATCATTGCTTATGATTGCTGATGCACAAAGAAGTTCGTTTATTTGGTCGCGAATTACTGAAGAATTGAAATACTCGTTTAGTTGCGAACAATTTTTAAATTTCGCATTTTCTCAAACAACCGCCGAATAGAATATTTCCAACATCATTGTTTATGATTGCTGATGCATAAATAAGCTCGTTTATTTTGTCGCGAAGGACTGAAGAAGTGAAATACTCGTTTAGATGTGCACAATTTCCAATTTCGCATTTTCTCAAACAACAGCCGAATAGAATATTTCTAACATCACTGTTTGACTGAAGAAGTGAAATACTCGTTTAGATGTGCACAATTTCCAATTTCGCATTTTCTCAAACAACCGCCGAATAGAATATTTCAAACATCATTGTTTATGATTGCTGATGCACAAAGAAGTTCGTTTATTTGGTCGCGAAGGACTGGAGAATTGAAATACTCGTTTAGTTGCGAACAATTTTTAAATTTTGCATTTTCTCAAACAACCGCCGAATAGAATATATCTAACATGATTGTTTATGATTGCTAATGCACAAATAAGATCGTTTATTTGGTCGCGAAGTACTGAAGAACTGAAATACTCGTTTAGATGTGCACAATTTCCAGTTTCGCATTTTCTTAAAGAACCGCCGAATAGAATATTTCTAACATCATTGTTTATGATTGCTGATGCACAAATAAGCTCGTTTATTTTGTCGCGAAGGACTGAAGAAGTGAAATACTCGTTTAGATGTGCACAATTTCGCATTTTCTCAAACAACCGCCGAATAGAATATTTCTAACATCATTGTTTATGATGGCTGATGCATAAAGAAGCTCGTTTATTTAGTCACGAAGAACTGAAGAATTGAAATACTCGTTTAGTTGTGAACAATTTTTGAATTTCGCATTTTCTCAAAGAGCCGCTGAATAGAATATTTCTAACATCATTGTTTATGATTGCTGATGCACATAGAAGCTCGTTTATTTGGTCACGAAGGACTGAAGAAGTGAAATTCTCGTTTAGATGTGCACAATTTCCAATTTCGCATTTTCTCAAACAACCGCCGAATAGAATATTTCTAACATCATTGTTTATGATTGCTGATGCACATAGAAGCTCGTTTATTGGGTCACGAAGAACTGAAGAATTGAAATACTCGTTTAGTTGTGAACAATTTTTAAATTTCATATTTTCTCAAATAACTGCCGGATAGAATATTTCTAACGTCACTGTTTGACTGAAGAAGTGAAATAATCGTTTAGATGAGCACAATTTCCTATTTCGCATCTTCTCAAACAACCGCCAAATAGAATATTTCCAACATCATTGTTTATGATTGCTGATGCACAAATAAGCTCGTTTATTTGGTCACGAAGGACTGAAGAAGTGAAATACACGTTTAGATGTGCACAATTTCCAATTTCAAATTTTCTCAAACAACCGCCGAATAGAATATTTCTCACATCATTGTTTATGATTGCTGATGCACAAAGAAGCTCGTTTATTTGGTCGCGAAGGACTGAAGAAGTGAAATGCTCCTTTAGATGTGCACAATTTCCAGTTTCGCATTTTCTCAAATAACCGCCGAATGGAATATTTCAAACATCATTGTTTATGATTGCTGATGCACAATGAAGTTCGTTTATTTGGTCACGAAGGACTGAAGAAGTGAAATACTCGTTAACTAGTGCAAAATTTTCAATTTCGCATTTTCTCAACCAACTGTCGAATAGAATGAAGAAAGTTCGTTTATTTGGTCGCGAAGGACTGAAGAATTGAAATACTCGTTTAGTTGCGAACAATTTTTAAATTTCGCATTTTCTCAAACAACCGCCGAATACAATATTTCTAACATCATTGTTTATGATTGCTAATGCACAAATAAGATCGTTTATTTGGTCGCGAAGTACTGAAGAACTGAAATACTCGTTTAGATGTGCACAATTTCCAATTTCGCATTTTCTCAAAGAACCGCCGAATAGAATATTTCTAACATCATTGTTTATGATTGCTGATGCACAAATAAGCTCGTTTATTTTGTCGCGAAATACTGAAGAAGTGAAATACTCGATTAGATGTGCACAATTTCCAATTTCGCATTTTCTCAAACAACCGCCGAATAGAATATTTCTAACATCATTGCTTATGATTGCTGATGCACAAAGAACCTCGTTTATTTGGTCGCGAAGGACTCAAGAAGTGAAATACTCGTTTAGATGTGGACAATTTCCAACTTCGCATTTTCTCAAATAACCGCCGAATCGAATGTTTCAAACATCGTTGTTTATGATTGCTGATGCACAAAGAAGCTAGTTTATTGGGTCACGAAGAACTGAAGAATTGAAATACTCGTTTAGTTGTGAACAGTTTTTAAATTTCACATTTTCTCAAATAACCGCCGAATAGAATATTCCAAACATCATTGTTTATGATTGCTAATGCACAAATAAGCTCGTTTATTTGGGCGCGAAGGACTGAAGAAGTGAAATACTCGTTAACTAGTGCAGAATTTCCAATTTCGCATTTTCTCAAATAACCGCCGAATAGAATATTTCAAACATCATTGTTTATGATTGCTGATGCACAATGAAGTTCGTTTATTTGGTCACGAAGGACTGAAGAAGTGAAATACTCGTTAACTAGTGCAAAATTTCCAATTTCGCATTTTCTCAAACAACCGCCGAATAGAATGAAGAAAGTTCGTTTATTTGGTCGCGAAGGACTGAAGAATTGAAACACTCGTTTAGTTGCGAACAATTTTTAAATTTCGCATTTTCTCAAACAACCGCCGAATAGAATATTTCTAACATCATTGTTTATGATTGCTAATGCACAAATAAGCTCGTTTATTTGGTCGCGAAGTTCTGAAGAACTGAAATACTCGTTTATATGTGCACAATTTCCAATTTCGCATTTTCTCAAAGAACCGCCGAATAGAATATTTCTAACATCATTGTTTCTTCTTCTTCTTCTTTTCCTTTTTCCGGCGTTGTTATGGTCAGAAGTGTAGGACCATAACCTTCCCACTAAAATGCATTCCTACTGGTCCGCTTGTGGAGTCCGCCGGTTTGACCTCAGAAAGTAGCGGCAGGCTTCCCGGTTTGGGATTACTTCATCGCTGAGGCCAATCAAATGCTGGTGTTTTTGCATTTTGCACCAATTGTTTTTCGGCCTGCTTTTGTTTTTTTTTTTGTGACACGGGCATGCTCCATATTTTTTTGTTTGATCTTACTTTTACATCACCGGTGATCTCCAGTCGTGTCAGCCCACTGATTTGCATGTACACTTGTGGGGCAGTTTAATGGTGGTATATGTGTCCCTAGGCTCACTTTGGTGTTTTCTAAATTGCCTAGATGTGATTTTTGTTTACCTTTGTTGTAGTCGCCTTTTACGACAAGCGAGAGGTATCGCTGCAGGGATATTCTTAACCCGTCCCTGCACGGAATTCTAACATCATTGTTTATGATTGCTAATGCACAAATAAGCTCGTTTATTTGGTCGCGAAGGACTGAAGAATATACTCGTTTAGTTGTGGACAATTTCCAATTTCGCATTTTCTCAAACAACCGCCGAATAGGATATTTCTAACATCATTGTTTATGATTGCTGATGCACAAAGAAGCTCGTTTATTTGGTCGCGAAGGACTGAAGAAGTGAAATACTCGCTTAGATGTGCACAATTTCCAATTTCGCATTTTCTCAAACAACCGCCGAATAGAATATTTCTAACATCATTGTTTATGATTGCTGATGCACAAAGAAGCTCGTTTATTTGGGCGCGAAGTACTGAAGAAGTGAAATACTCCTTTAGACGTGCACAATTTCCAGTTTCGCATTTTCTCAAATAACCGCCGAGTAGAATATTTCAAACATCATTGTTTATGATTGCTGGATGCACAAAGAAGTTCGTTTATTTGGTCGCGAAGGACTGAAGAATTGAAGTACTCGTTTAGTTGCGAACAATTTTTAAATTTCGCATTTTCTCAAATAACCGCCGAATAGAATATTTCAAACATCATTGTTTATGATTGCTAATGCACAAATAAGCTTGTTTATTTGGTCGCGAAGGACTGAAGTATTGAAATACTCTTTTAGATGTACACAATTTCGCATTTTCTCAAACAACAGCCGAATAGAATATTTCAAACATCATTGCTTATGATTGCTGATGCACAAAGAAGTTCGTTTATTTGGTCGCGAATTACTGAAGAATTGAAATACTCGTTTAGTTGCGAACAATTTTTAAATTTCGCATTTTCTCAAACAACCGCCGAATAGAATATTTCCAACATCATTGTTTATGATTGCTGATGCACAAATAAGCTCGTTTATTTTGTCGCGAAGGACTGAAGAAGTGAAATACTCGTTTAGATGTGCACAATTTCCAATTTCGCATTTTCTCAAACAACAGCCGAATAGAATATTTCTAACATCACTGTTTGACTGAAGAAGTGAAATACTCGTTTAGATGTGCACAATTTCCAATTTTGCATTTTCTCAAACAACCGCCGAATAGAATATTTCAAACATCGTTGTTTATGATTGCTGATGCACAAAGAAGCTCGTTTATTGGGTCACGAAGAACTGAAGAATTGAAATACTCGTTTAGTTGTGAACAGTTTTTAAATTTCACATTTTCTCAAATAACCGCCGAATAGAATATTTCAAACATCATTGTTTATGATTGCTTATGCACAAATAAGCTCGTTTATTTGGGCGCGAAGGACTGAAGAAGTGAAATACTCCTTTAGATGTGCACAATTTCCAGTTTCGCATTTTCTCAAATAACCGCCTAATCGAATGTTTCAAACATCGTTGTTTATGATTGCTGATGCACAAAGAAACTCGTTTATTAGGTCACGAAGAACGGAAGAATTATAATACTCGTTTAGTTGTGAACAATTTTTAAATGTCGCATTTTCTCAAATAACCGCCGAATAGAATATTTCAAACATCATTGTTTATGATTGCTAATGCACAAATAAGCTCGTTTATTTGGTCGCGAAGGACTGAAGTATTGAAATACTCTTTTAGATGTACACAATTTCCAATTTCGCATTTTCTCAAACAACCGCCGAATAGAATATTTCTAACATCATTGTTTATGATTGCTGATGCACAAATAAGCTCGTTTATTTTGTCGCGAAGGACTGAAGAAGTGAAATACTCGTTTAGATGTGCACAATTTCCAATTTCGCATTTTCTCAAACAACCGCCGAATGGAATATTTCTAACATCATTGTTTATGATTGCTGATGCACAAAGAAGCTCGTTTATTTGGTCGCGAAGGACTGAAGAAATGAAATACTCGTTTAGATGTGCACAATTTCCAATTCCGCATTTTCTCAAACAACCGCCGAATAGAATATTTCTAATATCACTGTTTGACTGAAGAAGTGAAATACTCGTTTAGATGTGCATAATTTCCAATTTCGCATTTTCTCAAACAACCGCCGAATAGAATATTTCAAACATCATTGTTTATGATTGCTGATGCACAAAGAAGTTCGTTTATTTGGTCGCGAAGGACTGAAGAATTGAAATACTCGTTTAGTTGCGAACAATTTTTAAATTTCGCATTTTCTCAAACAACCGCCGAATAGAATATTTCCAACATCATTGTTTATGATTGCTGAAGCACAAATAAGCTCGTTTATTTTGTCGCGAAGGACTGAAGAATTGAAATACTCGTTTAGATGTGCACAATTTCCAATTTCGCATTTTCTCAAACAACCGCCGAATAGAATATTTCTAACATCACTGTTTGACTGAAGAAGTGAAATACTCGTTTAGATGTGCACAATTTCCAATTTCGCATTTTCTCAAACAACCGCCGAATAGAATATTTCCAACATCATTGTTTATGATTGCTGGATGCACAAAGAAGTTCGTTTATTTGGTCGCGAAGGACTGAAGAATTGAAATACTCGTTTAGTTGCGAACAATTTTTAAATTTCGCATTTTCTCAAATAACCGCCGAATAGAATATTTCAAACATCATTGTTTATGATTGCTAATGCACAAATAAGCTCGTTTATTTGGTCGCGAAGGACTGAAGTATTGAAATACTCTTTTAGATGTACACAATTTCCAATTTCGCATTTTCTCAAACAACAGCCGAATAGAATATTTCAAACATCATTGCTTATGATTGCTGATGCACAAAGAAGTTCGTTTATTTGGTCGCGAATTACTGAAGAATTTAAATACTCGTTTAGTTGCGAACAATTTTTAAATTTCGCATTTTCTCAAACAACCGCCGAATAGAATATTTCCAACATCATTGTTTATGATTGCTGATGCACAAATAAGCTCGTTTATTTTGTCGCGAAGGACTGAAGAAGTGAAATACTCGTTTAGATGTGCACAATTTCCAATTTCGCATTTTCTCAGACAACAGCCGAATAGAATATTTCTAACATCACTGTTTGACTGAAGAAGTGAAATACTCGTTTAGATGTGCACAATTTCCAATTTTGCATTTTCTCAAACAACCGCCGAATAGAATATTTCAAACATCATTGTTTATGATTGCTGATGCACAAAGAAGTTCGTTTATTTGGTCGCGAAGGACTGGAGAATTGAAATACTCGTTTAGTTGCGAACAATTTTTAAATTTTGCATTTTCTCAAACAACCGCCGAATAGAATATATCTTACATCATTGTTTATGATTGCTAATGCACAAATAAGATCGTTTATTTGGTCGCGAAGTACTGAAGAACTGAAATACTCGTTTAGATGTGCACAATTTCCAATTTCGCATTTTCTTAAAGAACCGCCGAATAGAATATTTCTAACATCATTGTTTATGATTGCTGATGTACAAATAAGCTCGTTTATTTTGTCGCGAAGGACTGAAGAAGTGAAATACTCGTTTAGATGTGCACAATTTCCAATTTCGCATTTTCTCAAACAACAGCCGAATAGAATGTTTCTAACATCACTGTTTGACTGAAGAACTGAAATACTCGTTTAGATGTGCACAATTTTAAATTTTGCATTTTCTCAAACAACCGCCGAATAGAATATTTGAAACATCATTGTTTATGATTGCTGATGCACAAAGAAGTTCGTTTATTTGGTCGCGAAGGACTGGAGAATTGAAATACTCGTTTAGTTGCGAACAATTTTTAAATTTTGCATTTTCTCAAACAACCGCCGAATAGAATATATCTTACATCATTGTTTATGATTGCTAATGCACAAATAAGATCGTTTATTTGGTCGCGAAGTACTGAAGAACTGAAATACTCGTTTAGATATGCACAATTTCCAATTTCGCATTTTCTTAAACAACCGCCGAATAGAATATTTCAAACATCATTGTTTATGATTGCTGATGCACAAAGAAGTTCGTTTATTTGGTCGCGAAGGACTGAAGAATTGAAATACTCGTTTAGTTGCGAACAATTTTTAAATTTCGCATTTTCTCAAACAACCGCCGAATAGAATATTTCTAACATCATTGCTTATGATTGCTGATGCACAAAGAAGTTCGTTTATTTGGTCGCGAATTACTGAAGAATTGAAATACTCGTTTAGTTGCGAACAATTTTTAAATTTCGCATTTTCTCAAACAACCGCCGAATAGAATATTTCCAACATCATTGTTTATGATTGCTGAAGCACAAATAAGCTCGTTTATTTTGTCGCGAAGGACTGAAGAATTGAAATACTCGTTTAGATGTGCACAATTTCCAATTTCGCATTTTCTCAAACAACCGCCGAATAGAATATTTCTAACATCATTGCTTATGATTGCTGATGCACAAAGAAGTTCGTTTATTTGGTCGCGAATTACTGAAGAATTGAAATACTCGTTTAGTTGCGAACAATTTTTAAATTTCGCATTTTCTCAAACAACCGCCGAATAGAATATTTCCAACATCATTGTTTATGATTGCTGATGCACAAAGAAGTTCGTTTATTTGGTCGCGAATTACTGAAGAATTGAAATACTCGTTTAGTTGCGAACAATTTTTAAATTTTGCATTTTCTCAAACAACCGCCGAATAGAATATATCTTACATCATTGTTTATGATTGCTAATGCACAAATAAGATCGTTTATTTGGTCGCGAAGTACTGAAGAACTGAAATACTTGTTTAGATGTGCACAATTTCCAATTTCGCATTTTCTTAAACAACCGCCGAATAGAATATTTCAAACATCATTGTTTATGATTGCTGAAGCACAAATAAGCTCGTTTATTTTGTCGCGAAGGACTGAAGAATTGAAATACTCTTTTAGATGTACACAATTTCCAATTTCGCATTTTCTCAAACAACAGCCGAATAGAATATTTCAAACATCATTGCTTATGATTGCTGATGCACAAAGAAGTTCGTTTATTTGGTCGCGAATTACTGAAGAATTGAAATACTCGTTTAGTTGCGAACAATTTTTAAATTTCGCATTTTCTCAAACAACCGCCGAATAGAATATTTCCAACATCATTGTTTATGATTGCTGATGCACAAATAAGCTCGTTTATTTTGTCGCGAAGGACTGAAGAAGTGAAATACTCGTTTAGATGTGCACAATTTACAATTTCGCATTTTCTCAAACAACAGCCGAATAGAATATTTCTAACATCACTGTTTGACTGAAGAAGTGAAATACTCGTTTAGATGTGCACAATTTCCAATTTTGCATTTTCTCAAACAACCGCCGAATAGAATATTTCAAACATCATTGTTTATGATTGCTGATGCACAAAGAAGTTCGTTTATTTGGTCGCGAAGGACTGGAGAATTGAAATACTCGTTTAGTTGCGAACAATTTTTAAATTTTGCATTTTCTCAAACAACCGCCGAATAGAATATATCTTACATCATTGTTTATGATTGCTAATGCACAAATAAGCTCGTTTATTTTGTCGCGAAGGACTGAAGAAGTGAAATACTCGTTTAGATGTGCACAATTTCCAATTTCGCATTTTCTCAAACAACCGCCGAATAGAATATTTCTAACATCATTGTTTATGATTGCTGATGCATAAAGAAGCTCGTTTATTTAGTCACGAAGAACTGAAGAATTGAAATACTCGTTTAGTTGTGAACAATTTTTAAATTTCGCATTTTCTCAAACAACCGCTGAATAGAATATTTCTAACATTATTGTTTATGATTGCTGATGCACATAGAAGCTCGTTTATTTAGTCACGAAGAACTGAAGGATTGAAATACTCGTTTAGTTGTGAACAATTTTTAAATTTCATATTTTCTCAAATAACTGCCGGATAGAATATTTCTAACGTCACTGTTTGACTGAAGAAGTGAAATACTCGTTTAGATGAGCACAATTTCCTAATTTGCATCTTCTCAAACAACCGCCAAATAGAATATTTCTAACATCATTGTTTATGATTGCTGATGCATAAAGAAGCTCGTTTATTTGGTCACGAAGGACTGAAGAAGTGAAATACTTGTTTAGATGTGCACAATTTCCAATTTCGCATTTTCTCAAACAACCGCCGAATAGAATATTTCTAACATCATTGTTTATGATTGCTGATGCATAAAGAAGCTCGTTTATTTGGTCACGAAGGACTGAAGAAGTGAAATACTCGTTTAGATGTGCACAATTTCCAATTTCGCATTTTCTCAAACAACCGCCGAATAGAATATTTCTAACATCATTGTTTATGATTGCTGATGCATAAAGAAGCTCGTTTATTTAGTCACGAAGAACTGAAGAATTGAAATACTCGTTTAGTTGTGAACAATTTTTAAATTTCATATTTTCTCAAATAACTGCCGGATAGAATATTTCTAACGTCACTGTTTGACTGAGGAAGTGAAATACTCGTTTAGATGAGCACAATTTCCTATTTTGCATCTTCTCAAACAACCGCCAAATAGAATATTTCCAACATCATTGTTTATGATTGCTGATGCACAAATAAGCTCGTTTATTTGGTCACGAAGGACTGAAGAAGTGAAATACTCGTTTAGATGTGCACGATTTCCAATTTCGCATTTTCTCAAACAACCGCCGAATAGAATATTTCTAACATCATTGTTTATGATTGCTGATGCACAAAGAAGCTCGTTTATTTGGGCGCGAAGAACTGAAGAAGTGAAATACACGTTTAGATGTGCACAATTTCCAATTTCAAATTTTCTCAAACAACCGCCGAATAGAATATTTCTAACATCATTGTTTATGATTGCTGATGCACAAAGAAGCTCGTTTATTAGGTCGCGAAGGACTGAAGAAGTGAAATGCTCCTTTAGATGTGCACAATTTCCAGTTTCGCATTTTCTCAAATAACCGCCGAATGGAATATTTCAAACATCATTGTTTATGATTGCTGATGCACAATGAAGTTCGTTTATTTGGTCACGAAGGACTGAAGAAGTGAAATACTCGTTAACTAGTGCAAAATTTCTAATTTCGCATTTTCTCAAACAACCGTCGAATAGAATGAAGAAAGTTCGTTTATTTGGTCGCGAAGGACTGAAGAACTGAAATACTCGTTTAGTTGCGAACAATTTTTAAATATCGCATTTTCTCAAACAACCGCCGAATACAATATTTCTAACATCATTGTTTATGATTGCTAATGCACAAATAAGATCGTTTATTTGGTCGCGAAGTACTGAAGAACTGAAATACTCGTTTAGATGTGCACAGTTTCCAATTTCGCATTTTCTCAAAGAACCGCCGAATAGAATATTTCTAACATCATTGTTTATGATTGCTGATGCTCAAATAAGCTCGTTTATTTTGTCGCGAAGGACTGAAGAAGTGAAATACTCGATTAGATGTGCACAATTTCCAATTTCGCATTTTCTCAAACAACCCCCGAATAGAATATTTCTAACATCATTGTTTATGATGGCTGATGCACCAATAAGCTCGTTTATTTTGTTGCGAAGGACTGAAGAAGTGAAATGCTCCTTTAGATGTGCACAATTTCCAGTTTCGCATTTTCTCAAATAACCGCCGAATAGAATATTTCAAACATCATTGTTTATGATTGCTGATGCACAATGAAGTTCGTTTATTTGGTCACGAAGGACTGAAGAAGTGAAATACCCGTTAACTAGTGCAAAATTTCCAATTTCGCATTTTCTCAAACAACCGCCGAATAGAATGAAAAAAGTTCGTTTATTTGGTCGCGAAGGACTGAAGAACTGAAATACTCGTTTAGTTGCGAACAATTTTTAAATTTCGCATTTTCTCAAACAACCGCCGAATAGAATATTTCTAACATCATTGTTAATGATTGCTGATGCACAAATAAGCTCGTTTATTTTGTCGCGAAGGACTGAAGAAGTGAAATACTCGTTTAGATGTGCACAATTTCCAATGTCACATTTTCTCAAACAACCGCCGAATCGAATGTTTCAAACATCCTTGTTTTTGATTGCTGATGCACAAAGAAGCTCGTTTATTTAGTCACGAAGAACTGAAGAATTGAAATACTCGTTTAGTTGTGAACAATTTTTAAATTTCGCATTTTCTCAAACAACCGCCGAATAGAATATTTCTAACATCATTGTTTATGATTGCTAATGCACAAATAAGCTCGTTTATTTGGTCGCGAAGGGCTGAAGAATTGAAATACTCGTTTAGTTGTGGACAATATCCAATTTCGCAATTTCTCAAACAACCGCCGAATAGAATATTTCTAACATCATTGTTTATAATTGCTGATGCACAAAGAAGCTCGTTTATTTGGTCGCGAAGGACTGAAGAAGTGAAATACTCGTTTAGATGAGCACAATTTCCAATTTCGCATTTTCTCAAGCAACCGCCGAATAGAATATTTCTAACATCATTGTTTAGGATTGCTGATGCACAAATAAGCTCATTTATTTGGTCGCGAAGGACTGAAGAATTGAAATACTCGTTTAGTTGTGGACAATTTCCAATTTCGCATTTTCTAAAACAACCGCCGAATAGAATATTTCTAACATCATTGTTTATGATTGCTGATGTACAAAGAAGCTCGTTTATTTGGGCGCGAAGGACTGAAGAAGTGAAATACTCCTTTAGATGTGCACAATTTCCAGTTTCACACTTTCTCAAATAACCGCCGAATAGAATATTTCTAACATCATTGTTTATGATTGCTGATGCACAAATAAGCTCATTTATTTGGTCGCGAAGGACTGAAGAATTGAAATACTCGTTTAGTTGTGGACAATTTCCAATTTCGCATTTTCTAAAACAACCGCCGAATAGAATATTTCAAACATCATTGTTTATGATTGCTGATCCACAATGAAGTTCGTTTATTTGGTCGCGAAGGACTGAAGAATTGAAATAGTCGTTTAGTTGCGAACAATTTTTAAATTTCGCATTTTCTCAAACAAGCGCCGAATAGAATATTTCTAACATCATTGTTTATGATTGCTGATGCACAAATAAGCTCGTTTATTTGGTCGCGAAGGACTGAAGAATTGAAAAACTCGTTTAGTTGTGGACAATTTCCAATTCCGCATTTTCTCAAACAACCGCCGAATAGAATATTTACAACATCATTGTTTATGATTGCTGATGCACAATGACGCTCGTTTATTTGGTCGCGAAGGACTGAAAAAGTGAAATACTCGTTTAGATGTGTACATTTTTCAATTTCGCATTTTCTCAAACAACCGCCGAATAGAATATTTCTAACATCATTGTTTATGATTGCTAATGCAGAAATAAGCTCGTTTATTTGGTCGCGAAGGGCTGAAGAATTGAAATACTCATTTAGTTGTGGACAATATCCAATTTCGCAATTTCTCAAACAACCGCCGAATAGAATATTTCTAACATCATTGTTTATGATTGCTGATGCACAAATAAGCTCCTTTATTTTGTCGCGAAGGACTGAAGAAGTGAAATACTCGTTTAGATGTGCACAATTTCCAATGTCACATTTTCTCAAACAACCGCCGAATCGAATGTTTCAAACATCCTTGTTTTTGATTGCTGATGCACAAAGAAGCTCGTTTATTTAGTCACGAAGAACTGAAGAATTGAAATACTCGTTTAGTTGTGAACAATTTTTAAATTTCGCATTTTCTCAAACAACCGCCGAATAGAATATTTCTAACATCATTGTTTATGATTGCTGATGAACAAATAAGCTCGTTTATTTTGTCGCGAAGGACTGAAGAAGTGAAATACTCGTTTAGATGTGCACAATTTCCAATGTCACATTTTCTCAAACAACCGCCGAATCGAATGTTTCAAACATCCTTGTTTTTGATTGCTGATGCACAAAGAAGCTCGTTTATTTAGTCACGAAGAACTGAAGAATTGAAATACTCGTTTAGTTGTGAACAATTTTTAAATTTCGCATTTTCTCAAACAACCGCCGAATAGAATATTTCTAACATCATTGTTTATGATTGCTGATGCACAAATAAGCTCGTTTATTTGGTCGCGAAGGGCTGAAGAATTGAAATACTCGTTTAGTTGTGGACAATATCCAATTTCGCAATTTCTCAAACAACCGCCGAATAGAATATTTCTAACATCATTGTTTATAATTGCTGATGCACAAATAAGCTCGTTTATTTGGTCGCGAAGGACTGAAGAATTGAAAAACTCGTTTAGTTGTGGACAATTTCCAATTCCGCATTTTCTCAAACAACCGCCGAATAGAATATTTCTAACATCATTGTTTATGATTGCTGATGCACAAATAAGCTCGTTTATTTTGTCGCGAAGGACTGAAGAAGTGAAATACTCGTTTAGATGTGCACAATTTCCAATGTCACATTTTCTCAAACAACCGCCGAATCGAATGTTTCAAACATCCTTGTTTTTGATTGCTGATGCACAAAGAAGCTCGTTTATTTAGTCACGAAGAACTGAAGAATTGAAATACTCGTTTAGTTGTGAACAATTTTTAAATTTCGCATTTTCTCAAACAACCGCCGAATAGAATATTTCTAACATCATTGTTTATGATTGCTGATGCACAAATAAGCTCGTTTATTTGGTCGCGAAGGGCTGAAGAATTGAAATACTCGTTTAGTTGTGGACAATATCCAATTTCGCAATTTCTCAAACAACCGCCGAATAGAATATTTCTAACATCATTGTTTATAATTGCTGATGCACAAATAAGCTCGTTTATTTGGTCGCGAAGGACTGAAGAACTGAAATACTCGTTTAGTTGCGAACAATTTTTAAATTTCGCATTTTCTCAAACAACCGCCGAATAGAATATTTCTAACATCATTGTTAATGATTGCTGATGCACAAATAAGCTCGTTTATTTTGTCGCGAAGGACTGAAGAAGTGAAATACTCGTTTAGATGTGCACAATTTCCAATGTCACATTTTCTCAAACAACCGCCGAATCGAATGTTTCAAACATCCTTGTTTTTGATTGCTGATGCACAAAGAAGCTCGTTTATTTAGTCACGAAGAACTGAAGAATTGAAATACTCGTTTAGTTGTGAACAATTTTTAAATTTCGCATTTTCTCAAACAACCGCCGAATAGAATATTTCTAACATCATTGTTTATGATTGCTGATGCACAAATAAGCTCGTTTATTTGGTCGCGAAGGACTGAAGAACTGAAATACTCGTTTAGTTGCGAACAATTTTTAAATTTCGCATTTTCTCAAACAACCGCCGAATAGAATATTTCTAACATCATTGTTAATGATTGCTGATGCACAAATAAGCTCGTTTATTTTGTCGCGAAGGACTGAAGAAGTGAAATACTCGTTTAGATGTGCACAATTTCCAATGTCACATTTTCTCAAACAACCGCCGAATCGAATGTTTCAAACATCCTTGTTTTTGATTGCTGATGCACAAAGAAGCTCGTTTATTTAGTCACGAAGAACTGAAGAATTGAAATACTCGTTTAGTTGTGAACAATTTTTAAATTTCGCATTTTCTCAAACAACCGCCGAATAGAATATTTCTAACATCATTGTTTATGATTGCTGATGCACAAATAAGCTCGTTTATTTGGTCGCGAAGGGCTGAAGAATTGAAATACTCGTTTAGTTGTGGACAATATCCAATTTCGCAATTTCTCAAACAACCGCCGAATAGAATATTTCTAACATCATTGTTTATAATTGCTGATGCACAAATAAGCTCGTTTATTTGGTCGCGAAGGACTGAAGAATTGAAAAACTCGTTTAGTTGTGGACAATTTCCAATTTCGCATTTTCTCAAACAACCGCCGAATAGAATATTTCCAACATCATTGTTTATGATTGCTGATGCACAAATAAGCTCGTTTATTTTGTCGCGAAGGACTGAAGAAGTGAAATACTCGTTTAGATGTGCACAATTTACAATTTCGCATTTTCTCAAACAACAGCCGAATAGAATATTTCTAACATCACTGTTTGACTGAAGAAGTGAAATACTCGTTTAGATGTGCACAATTTCCAATTTTGCATTTTCTCAAACAACCGCCGAATAGAATATTTCAAACATCATTGTTTATGATTGCTGATGCACAAAGAAGTTCGTTTATTTGGTCGCGAAGGACTGGAGAATTGAAATACTCGTTTAGTTGCGAACAATTTTTAAATTTTGCATTTTCTCAAACAACCGCCGAATAGAATATATCTTACATCATTGTTTATGATTGCTAATGCACAAATAAGCTCGTTTATTTTGTCGCGAAGGACTGAAGAAGTGAAATACTCGTTTAGATGTGCACAATTTCCAATTTCGCATTTTCTCAAACAACCGCCGAATAGAATATTTCTAACATCATTGTTTATGATTGCTGATGCATAAAGAAGCTCGTTTATTTAGTCACGAAGAACTGAAGAATTGAAATACTCGTTTAGTTGTGAACAATTTTTAAATTTCGCATTTTCTCAAACAACCGCTGAATAGAATATTTCTAACATTATTGTTTATGATTGCTGATGCACATAGAAGCTCGTTTATTTAGTCACGAAGAACTGAAGGATTGAAATACTCGTTTAGTTGTGAACAATTTTTAAATTTCATATTTTCTCAAATAACTGCCGGATAGAATATTTCTAACGTCACTGTTTGACTGAAGAAGTGAAATACTCGTTTAGATGAGCACAATTTCCTAATTTGCATCTTCTCAAACAACCGCCAAATAGAATATTTCTAACATCATTGTTTATGATTGCTGATGCATAAAGAAGCTCGTTTATTTGGTCACGAAGGACTGAAGAAGTGAAATACTTGTTTAGATGTGCACAATTTCCAATTTCGCATTTTCTCAAACAACCGCCGAATAGAATATTTCTAACATCATTGTTTATGATTGCTGATGCATAAAGAAGCTCGTTTATTTGGTCACGAAGGACTGAAGAAGTGAAATACTCGTTTAGATGTGCACAATTTCCAATTTCGCATTTTCTCAAACAACCGCCGAATAGAATATTTCTAACATCATTGTTTATGATTGCTGATGCATAAAGAAGCTCGTTTATTTAGTCACGAAGAACTGAAGAATTGAAATACTCGTTTAGTTGTGAACAATTTTTAAATTTCATATTTTCTCAAATAACTGCCGGATAGAATATTTCTAACGTCACTGTTTGACTGAGGAAGTGAAATACTCGTTTAGATGAGCACAATTTCCTATTTTGCATCTTCTCAAACAACCGCCAAATAGAATATTTCCAACATCATTGTTTATGATTGCTGATGCACAAATAAGCTCGTTTATTTGGTCACGAAGGACTGAAGAAGTGAAATACTCGTTTAGATGTGCACGATTTCCAATTTCGCATTTTCTCAAACAACCGCCGAATAGAATATTTCTAACATCATTGTTTATGATTGCTGATGCACAAAGAAGCTCGTTTATTTGGGCGCGAAGAACTGAAGAAGTGAAATACACGTTTAGATGTGCACAATTTCCAATTTCAAATTTTCTCAAACAACCGCCGAATAGAATATTTCTAACATCATTGTTTATGATTGCTGATGCACAAAGAAGCTCGTTTATTAGGTCGCGAAGGACTGAAGAAGTGAAATGCTCCTTTAGATGTGCACAATTTCCAGTTTCGCATTTTCTCAAATAACCGCCGAATGGAATATTTCAAACATCATTGTTTATGATTGCTGATGCACAATGAAGTTCGTTTATTTGGTCACGAAGGACTGAAGAAGTGAAATACTCGTTAACTAGTGCAAAATTTCTAATTTCGCATTTTCTCAAACAACCGTCGAATAGAATGAAGAAAGTTCGTTTATTTGGTCGCGAAGGACTGAAGAACTGAAATACTCGTTTAGTTGCGAACAATTTTTAAATATCGCATTTTCTCAAACAACCGCCGAATACAATATTTCTAACATCATTGTTTATGATTGCTAATGCACAAATAAGATCGTTTATTTGGTCGCGAAGTACTGAAGAACTGAAATACTCGTTTAGATGTGCACAGTTTCCAATTTCGCATTTTCTCAAAGAACCGCCGAATAGAATATTTCTAACATCATTGTTTATGATTGCTGATGCTCAAATAAGCTCGTTTATTTTGTCGCGAAGGACTGAAGAAGTGAAATACTCGATTAGATGTGCACAATTTCCAATTTCGCATTTTCTCAAACAACCCCCGAATAGAATATTTCTAACATCATTGTTTATGATGGCTGATGCACCAATAAGCTCGTTTATTTTGTTGCGAAGGACTGAAGAAGTGAAATGCTCCTTTAGATGTGCACAATTTCCAGTTTCGCATTTTCTCAAATAACCGCCGAATAGAATATTTCAAACATCATTGTTTATGATTGCTGATGCACAATGAAGTTCGTTTATTTGGTCACGAAGGACTGAAGAAGTGAAATACCCGTTAACTAGTGCAAAATTTCCAATTTCGCATTTTCTCAAACAACCGCCGAATAGAATGAAAAAAGTTCGTTTATTTGGTCGCGAAGGACTGAAGAACTGAAATACTCGTTTAGTTGCGAACAATTTTTAAATTTCGCATTTTCTCAAACAACCGCCGAATAGAATATTTCTAACATCATTGTTAATGATTGCTGATGCACAAATAAGCTCGTTTATTTTGTCGCGAAGGACTGAAGAAGTGAAATACTCGTTTAGATGTGCACAATTTCCAATGTCACATTTTCTCAAACAACCGCCGAATCGAATGTTTCAAACATCCTTGTTTTTGATTGCTGATGCACAAAGAAGCTCGTTTATTTAGTCACGAAGAACTGAAGAATTGAAATACTCGTTTAGTTGTGAACAATTTTTAAATTTCGCATTTTCTCAAACAACCGCCGAATAGAATATTTCTAACATCATTGTTTATGATTGCTAATGCACAAATAAGCTCGTTTATTTGGTCGCGAAGGGCTGAAGAATTGAAATACTCGTTTAGTTGTGGACAATATCCAATTTCGCAATTTCTCAAACAACCGCCGAATAGAATATTTCTAACATCATTGTTTATAATTGCTGATGCACAAAGAAGCTCGTTTATTTGGTCGCGAAGGACTGAAGAAGTGAAATACTCGTTTAGATGAGCACAATTTCCAATTTCGCATTTTCTCAAGCAACCGCCGAATAGAATATTTCTAACATCATTGTTTAGGATTGCTGATGCACAAATAAGCTCATTTATTTGGTCGCGAAGGACTGAAGAATTGAAATACTCGTTTAGTTGTGGACAATTTCCAATTTCGCATTTTCTAAAACAACCGCCGAATAGAATATTTCTAACATCATTGTTTATGATTGCTGATGTACAAAGAAGCTCGTTTATTTGGGCGCGAAGGACTGAAGAAGTGAAATACTCCTTTAGATGTGCACAATTTCCAGTTTCACACTTTCTCAAATAACCGCCGAATAGAATATTTCTAACATCATTGTTTATGATTGCTGATGCACAAATAAGCTCATTTATTTGGTCGCGAAGGACTGAAGAATTGAAATACTCGTTTAGTTGTGGACAATTTCCAATTTCGCATTTTCTAAAACAACCGCCGAATAGAATATTTCAAACATCATTGTTTATGATTGCTGATCCACAATGAAGTTCGTTTATTTGGTCGCGAAGGACTGAAGAATTGAAATAGTCGTTTAGTTGCGAACAATTTTTAAATTTCGCATTTTCTCAAACAAGCGCCGAATAGAATATTTCTAACATCATTGTTTATGATTGCTGATGCACAAATAAGCTCGTTTATTTGGTCGCGAAGGACTGAAGAATTGAAAAACTCGTTTAGTTGTGGACAATTTCCAATTCCGCATTTTCTCAAACAACCGCCGAATAGAATATTTACAACATCATTGTTTATGATTGCTGATGCACAATGACGCTCGTTTATTTGGTCGCGAAGGACTGAAAAAGTGAAATACTCGTTTAGATGTGTACATTTTTCAATTTCGCATTTTCTCAAACAACCGCCGAATAGAATATTTCTAACATCATTGTTTATGATTGCTAATGCAGAAATAAGCTCGTTTATTTGGTCGCGAAGGGCTGAAGAATTGAAATACTCATTTAGTTGTGGACAATATCCAATTTCGCAATTTCTCAAACAACCGCCGAATAGAATATTTCTAACATCATTGTTTATGATTGCTGATGCACAAATAAGCTCCTTTATTTTGTCGCGAAGGACTGAAGAAGTGAAATACTCGTTTAGATGTGCACAATTTCCAATGTCACATTTTCTCAAACAACCGCCGAATCGAATGTTTCAAACATCCTTGTTTTTGATTGCTGATGCACAAAGAAGCTCGTTTATTTAGTCACGAAGAACTGAAGAATTGAAATACTCGTTTAGTTGTGAACAATTTTTAAATTTCGCATTTTCTCAAACAACCGCCGAATAGAATATTTCTAACATCATTGTTTATGATTGCTGATGAACAAATAAGCTCGTTTATTTTGTCGCGAAGGACTGAAGAAGTGAAATACTCGTTTAGATGTGCACAATTTCCAATGTCACATTTTCTCAAACAACCGCCGAATCGAATGTTTCAAACATCCTTGTTTTTGATTGCTGATGCACAAAGAAGCTCGTTTATTTAGTCACGAAGAACTGAAGAATTGAAATACTCGTTTAGTTGTGAACAATTTTTAAATTTCGCATTTTCTCAAACAACCGCCGAATAGAATATTTCTAACATCATTGTTTATGATTGCTGATGCACAAATAAGCTCGTTTATTTGGTCGCGAAGGGCTGAAGAATTGAAATACTCGTTTAGTTGTGGACAATATCCAATTTCGCAATTTCTCAAACAACCGCCGAATAGAATATTTCTAACATCATTGTTTATAATTGCTGATGCACAAATAAGCTCGTTTATTTGGTCGCGAAGGACTGAAGAATTGAAAAACTCGTTTAGTTGTGGACAATTTCCAATTCCGCATTTTCTCAAACAACCGCCGAATAGAATATTTCTAACATCATTGTTTATGATTGCTGATGCACAAATAAGCTCGTTTATTTTGTCGCGAAGGACTGAAGAAGTGAAATACTCGTTTAGATGTGCACAATTTCCAATGTCACATTTTCTCAAACAACCGCCGAATCGAATGTTTCAAACATCCTTGTTTTTGATTGCTGATGCACAAAGAAGCTCGTTTATTTAGTCACGAAGAACTGAAGAATTGAAATACTCGTTTAGTTGTGAACAATTTTTAAATTTCGCATTTTCTCAAACAACCGCCGAATAGAATATTTCTAACATCATTGTTTATGATTGCTAATGCACAAATAAGCTCGTTTATTTGGTCGCGAAGGGCTGAAGAATTGAAATACTCGTTTAGTTGTGGACAATTTCCAATTTCGCATTTTCTCAAACAACCGCCGAATAGAATATTTCTAACATCATTGTTTATGATTGCTGATGCACAAATAAGCTCGTTTATTTGGTCGCGAAGGACTGAAGAATTGAAAAACTCGTTTAGTTGTGGACAATTTCCAATTCCGCATTTTCTCAAACAACCGCCGAATAGAATATTTCTAACATCATTGTTTATGATTGCTGATGCACAAATAAGCTCGTTTATTTTGTCGCGAAGGACTGAAGAAGTGAAATACTCGTTTAGATGTGCACAATTTCCAATGTCACATTTTCTCAAACAACCGCCGAATCGAATGTTTCAAACATCCTTGTTTTTGATTGCTGATGCACAAAGAAGCTCGTTTATTTAGTCACGAAGAACTGAAGAATTGAAATACTCGTTTAGTTGTGAACAATTTTTAAATTTCGCATTTTCTCAAACAACCGCCGAATAGAATATTTCTAACATCATTGTTTATGATTGCTAATGCACAAATAAGCTCGTTTATTTGGTCGCGAAGGGCTGAAGAATTGAAATACTCGTTTAGTTGTGGACAATATCCAATTTCGCAATTTCTCAAACAACCGCCGAATAGAATATTTCTAACATCATTGTTTATAATTGCTGATGCACAAAGAAGCTCGTTTATTTGGTCGCGAAGGACTGAAGAAGTGAAATACTCGTTTAGATGAGCACAATTTCCAATTTCGCATTTTCTCAAGCAACCGCCGAATAGAATATTTCTAATATCATTGTTTATGATTGCTGATGCACAAATAAGCTCATTTATTTGGTCGCGAAGGACTGAAGAATTGAAATACTCGTTTAGTTGTGGACAATTTCCAATTTCGCATTTTCTAAAACAACCGCCGAATAGAATATTTCAAACATCATTGTTTATGATTGCTGATCCACAATGAAGTTCGTTTATTTGGTCGCGAAGGACTGAAGAATTGAAATAGTCGTTTAGTTGCGAACAATTTTTAAATTTCGCATTTTCTCAAACAACCGCCGAATAGAATATTTCTAACATCATTGTTTATGATTGCTGATGCACAAATAAGCTCGTTTATTTGGTCGCGAAGGACTGAAGAATTGAAAAACTCGTTTAGTTGTGGACAATTTCCAATTCCGCATTTTCTCAAACAACCGCCGAATAGAATATTTACAACATCATTGTTTATGATTGCTGATGCACAATGACGCTCGTTTATTTGGTCGCGAAGGACTGAAAAAGTGAAATACTCGTTTAGATGTGTACGTTTTTCAATTTCGCATTTTCTCAAACAACCGCCGAATAGAATATTTCTAACATCATTGTTTATGATTGCTGATGCACAAATAAGCTCATTTATTTGGTCGCGAAGGACTGAAGTATTGAAATACTCGTTTAGTTGTGGACAATTTTAAATTTCGCATTTCCTCAAACAACCGCCGAATAGAATATTTCTAACATCATTGTTTATGATTGCTGATGTACAAAGAAGCTCGTTTATTTGGGCGCGAAGGACTGAAGAAGTCAAATACTCCTTTAGATGTGCACAATTTCCAGTTTCGCATTTTCTCAAATAACCGCCGAATAGAATATTTCAAACATCATTGTTTATGATTGCTGATGCACAATGAAGTTGGTTTATTTGGTCACGAAGGACTGAAGAAGTGAAATACTCGTTAACTAGTGCAGAATTTCCAATTTCGCATTTTCTCAAACAACCGCCGAATAGAATATTTCAAACGTCATTGTTTATGATTGCTGATGCACAAAAAAGTTCGTTTATTTGGTCGCGAAGGACTGAAGAATTGAAATACTCGTTTAGTTGTGAACAATTTTCAAATTTCGCATTTTCTCAAACAACCGCCGAATAGAATATTTCTAACATCATTGCTTATGATTGCTGATGCACAAAGAAGCTCGTTTATTGGGTCACGAAGAACTGAAGAATTGAAATACTCGTTTAGTTGTGAACAATTTTTAAATTTCACATTTTCTCAAATAACCGCCGAATAGAATATTTCTAACATCACTGTTTGACTGAAGAAGTGAAATACTCGTTTAGATGAGCACAATCTCCAACTCGCATCTTCTCAAACAACCGCCAAATAGAATATTTCCTACATCATTGTTTATGATTCCTGATGCCCAAATAAGCTCGTTTATTTGGTCACGAAGGACTGAAGAAGTGAAATACTCGTTTAGATGTGCACAATTTCCAATTTCGCATTTTCTCAAACAGCCGCCGAATAGAATATTTCTAACATCATTGTTTATGATTGCTGATGCACAAAGAAGCTCGTTTATTTGGGCGCGAAGAAGTGAAGAAGTGAAATACTCGTTTAGATGTGCACAATTTCCAATTTCACATTTTCTCAAACAACCGTCGAATAGAATGAAGAAAGTTCGTTTATTTGGCCGCGAAGGACTGAAGAATTGAAATACTCGTTTAGTTGCGAACAATTTTTAAATTTCGCATTTTCTCAAACAACCGCCGAATAGAATATTTCTAACATCATTGTTTATGATTGCTAATGCACAGCTAAGATCGTTTATTTGGTCGCGAAGTACTGAAGAACTGAAATACTCGTTTAGATGTGCACAATTTCCAATTTCGCATTTTCTCAAAGAACCGCCGAATAGAATATTTCTAACATCATTGTTTATGATTGCTGATGCACAAATAAGCTCGTTTATTTTGTCGCGACGGACTGAAGAAGTGAAATACTCGTTTAGATGTGCACAATTTCCAATTTCGCATTTTCTCAAACAACCGCCGAATAGAATATTTCAAACATCATTGTTTATGATTGCTGATGCACAATGAAGTTCGATTATTTGGTCGCGAAGGACCAAATTGAAATAGTCGTTTAGTTGCGAACAATTTTTAAATTTCGCATTTTCTCAAACAACCGCCGAATTGAATATTTCTAACATCATTGTTTATGATGGCTGATGCACAAATAAGCTGGTTTATTTTGCCGCGAAGGACTGAAGAAGTGAAATGCTCCTTTAGATGTGCACAATTTCCAGTTTCGCATTTTCTAAAATAACCGCCGAATAGGATATTTCAAACATCATTGTTTATGATTGCTGATGCACAATGAAGTTCGTTTATTTGGTCACGAAGGGCTGAAGAAGTGAAATACTCGTTAACTAGTGCAAAATTTCCAATTTCGCATTTTCTCAAACAACCGCCGAATAGAATGAAAAAAGTTCGTTTATTTGGTCGCGAAGGACTGAAGAATTGAAATACTCGTTTAGTTGCGAACAATTTTTAAATTTCGCATTTTCTCAAACAACCGCCGAATAGAATATTTCTAACATCATTGTTTATGATTGCTGATGCACAAATAAGATCGTTTATTTTGTCGCGAAGGACTGAAGAAGTGAAATACTCGTTTAGATGTGCACAATTTCCAATGTCACATTTTCTCAAACAACAGCCGAATCGAATGTTTCAAACATCGTTGTTTTTGATTGCTGATGCACAAAGAAGCTCGTTTATTTATTCACGAAGAACTGAGGAATTGAAATACTCGTTTAGTTGTGAACAATTTTTAAATTTCGCATTTTCTCAAACAACCGCCGAATAGAATATTTCTAACATCATTGCTTATGATTGCTAATGCACAAATAAGCTCGTTTATTTGGTCGCGAAGGACTGAAGAATTGAAATACTCGTTTAGTTGTGGACAATTTCCAATTTCACATTTTCTCAAACAACCGCCGAATAGAATATTTCTAACATCATTGTTTATAATTGCTGATGCACAAAGAAGCTCGTTTATTTGGTCGCGAATTACTGAAGAAGTGAAATACTCGTTTAGATGAGCACAGTTTCCAATTTCGCATTTTCTCAAACAACCGCCGAATAGAATATTTCTAACATCATTGTTTATGATTGCTGATGCACAAATAAGCTCATTTATTTGGTCGCGAAGGACTGAAGAATTGAAATGCTCGTTTAGTTGTGGACAATTTCCAATTTCGCATTTTCTCAAACAACCGCCGAATAGAATATTTCTAACATCATTGTTTATGATTGCTGATGTACAAAGAAGCTCGTTTATTTGGGCGCGAAGGACTGAAGAAGTGAAATACTCCTTTAGATGTGCACAATTTCCAGTTTCGCATTTTCTCAAATAACCGCCGAAGAGAATATTTCAAACATCATTGTTTATGATTGCTGATGCACAATGAAGTTCGCTTATTTGGTCGCGAAGGACTGAAGAATTGAAATAGTCGTTTAGTTGCGAACAATTTTTAAATTTCGCATTTTCTCAAACAACCGCCGAATTGAATATTTCTAACATCATTGTTTATGATTGCTGATGCACAAATAAGCTCGTTTATTTTGTCGCGAAGGACTGAAGAAGTGAAATACTCGTTTAGATGTGCACAATTTCCTATTTCCCATTTTCTCAAACAACCGCCGAATAGAATATTTCTAACATCATTGTTTATGATTGCTGATGCACAAATAAGCTCGTTTATTTGGTCGCGAAGGACTGAAGAATTGAAATACTCGTTTAGTTGTGGACAATTTCCAATTTCGCATTTTCTCAAACAACCGCCGAATAGAATATTTCTAATATCATTGTTTATAATTGCTGATGCACAAAGAAGCTCGTTTATTTGCTCGCGAAGTACTGAAGAACTGAAATACTCATTTAGATGAGCACAATTTCCAATTTCGCATTTTCTCAAACAACCGCCGAATAGAATATTTCTAATATCGTTGTTTATAATTGGTGATGCACAATGAAGTTCGTTTATTTGGTCACGAAGGACTGAAGAAGTGAAATACTCGTTAACTAGTGCAAAATTTCCGATTTCGCATTTTCTCAAACAACCGCCGAAAAGGATGAAAAAAGTTCGTTTATTTGGTCGCAAAGGACTGAAGAACTGAAATACTCGTTTAGTTTCGAACAATTTTTAAATTTCACATTTTCTCAAACTACCGCCGAATAGAATATTTCTAACATCATTGTTTATGATTGCTAATGCACAAATAAGCTCGTTTATTTGGTCGCGAAGGACTGAAGAAATCAAATACTCGTTTAGTTGTGGACAATTTCCAATTTCGCATTTTCTCAAACAACCGCCGAATAGAATATTTCTAACATCATTGTTTATGATTGCTAATGCACAAATAAGCTCGTTTATTTAGTCGCGAAGGACTCAAGAATTGAAATACTCGTTTAGTTGTGGACAATTTCCAATTTCGTATTTTCTCAAACAACCGCCGAATAGAAACCATATTTCTAATATCATTGTTTATAATTGCTGATGCACAAATAAGCTCGTTTATTTGGCCGCGAAGGACTGAAGAATTGAAATATTCGTTTAGTTGTGGACAATTTTTAAATTTCGCATTTTCTCAAACAACCGCCGAATAGAATATTTCCAACATCATTGTTTATGATTGCTGATGCACAAAGAAGTTCGTTTATTTGGTCGCGAATTACTGAAGAATTGAAATACTCGTTTAGTTGCGAACAATTTTTAAATTTTGCATTTTCTCAAACAACCGCCGAATAGAATATATCTTACATCATTGTTTATGATTGCTAATGCACAAATAAGATCGTTTATTTGGTCGCGAAGTACTGAAGAACTGAAATACTTGTTTAGATGTGCACAATTTCCAATTTCGCATTTTCTTAAACAACCGCCGAATAGAATATTTCAAACATCATTGTTTATGATTGCTGAAGCACAAATAAGCTCGTTTATTTTGTCGCGAAGGACTGAAGAATTGAAATACTCTTTTAGATGTACACAATTTCCAATTTCGCATTTTCTCAAACAACAGCCGAATAGAATATTTCAAACATCATTGCTTATGATTGCTGATGCACAAAGAAGTTCGTTTATTTGGTCGCGAATTACTGAAGAATTGAAATACTCGTTTAGTTGCGAACAATTTTTAAATTTCGCATTTTCTCAAACAACCGCCGAATACAATATTTCCAACATCATTGTTTATGATTGCTGATGCACAAATAAGCTCGTTTATTTTGTCGCGAAGGACTGAAGAAGTGAAATACTCGTTTAGATGTGCACAATTTACAATTTCGCATTTTCTCAAACAACAGCCGAATAGAATATTTCTAACATCACTGTTTGACTGAAGAAGTGAAATACTCGTTTAGATGTGCACAATTTCCAATTTTGCATTTTCTCAAACAACCGCCGAATAGAATATTTCAAACATCATTGTTTATGATTGCTGATGCACAAAGAAGTTCGTTTATTTGGTCGCGAAGGACTGGAGAATTGAAATACTCGTTTAGTTGCGAACAATTTTTAAATTTTGCATTTTCTCAAACAACCGCCGAATAGAATATATCTTACATCATTGTTTATGATTGCTAATGCACAAATAAGATCGTTTATTTGGTCGCGAAGTACTGAAGAACTGAAATACTCGTTTAGATGTGCACAATTTCCAATTTCGCATTTTCTTAAAGAACCGCCGAATAGAATATTTCTAACATCATTGTTTATGATTGCTGATGCACAAATAAGCTCGTTTATTTTGTCGCGAAGGACTGAAGAAGTGAAATACTCGTTTAGATGTGCACAATTTCCAATTTCGCATTTTCTCAAACAACCGCCGAATAGAATATTTCTAACATCATTGTTTATGATTGCTGATGCATAAAGAAGCTCGTTTATTTAGTCACGAAGAACTGAAGAATTGAAATACTCGTTTAGTTGTGAACAATTTTTAAATTTCGCATTTTCTCAAACAACCGCTGAATAGAATATTTCTAACATCATTGTTTATGATTGCTGATGCACATAGAAGCTCGTTTATTTAGTCACGAAGAACTGAAGAATTGAAATACTCGTTTAGTTGTGAACAATTTTTAAATTTCATATTTTCTCAAATAACTGCCGGATAGAATATTTCTAACGTCACTGTTTGACTGAAGAAGTGAAATACTCGTTTAGATGAGCACAATTTCCTAATTTGCATCTTCTCAAACAACCGCCAAATAGAATATTTCTAACATCATTGTTTATGATTGCTGATGCATAAAGAAGCTCGTTTATTTGGTCACGAAGGACTGAAGAAGTGAAATACTTGTTTAGATGTGCACAATTTCCAATTTCGCATTTTCTCAAACAACCGCCGAATAGAATATTTCTAACATCATTGTTTATGATTGCTGATGCATAAAGAAGCTCGTTTATTTGGTCACGAAGGACTGAAGAAGTGAAATACTCGTTTAGATGTGCACAATTTCCAATTTCGCATTTTCTCAAACAACCGCCGAATAGAATATTTCTAACATCATTGTTTATGATTGCTGATGCATAAAGAAGCTCGTTTATTTAGTCACGAAGAACTGAAGAATTGAAATACTCGTTTAGTTGTGAACAATTTTTAAATTTCATATTTTCTCAAATAACTGCCGGATAGAATATTTCTAACGTCACTGTTTGACTGAAGAAGTGAAATACTCGTTTAGATGAGCACAATTTCCTATTTTGCATCTTCTCAAACAACCGCCAAATAGAATATTTCCAACATCATTGTTTATGATTGCTGATGCACAAATAAGCTCGTTTATTTGGTCACGAAGGACTGAAGAAGTGAAATACTCGTTTAGATGTGCACGATTTCCAATTTCGCATTTTCTCAAACAACCGCCGAATAGAATATTTCTAACATCATTGTTTATGATTGCTGATGCAAAAAGAAGCTCGTTTATTTGGGCGCGAAGAACTGAAGAAGTGAAATACACGTTTAGATGTGCACAATTTCCAATTTCAAATTTTCTCAAACAACCGCCGAATAGAATATTTCTAACATCATTGTTTATGATTGCTGATGCACAAAGAAGCTCGTTTATTAGGTCGCGAAGGACTGAAGAAGTGAAATGCTCCTTTAGATGTGCACAATTTCCAGTTTCGCATTTTCTCAAATAACCGCCGAATGGAATATTTCAAACATCATTGTTTATGATTGCTGATGCACAATGAAGTTCGTTTATTTGGTCACGAAGGACTGAAGAAGTGAAATACTCGTTAACTAGTGCAAAATTTCTAATTTCGCATTTTCTCAAACAACCGTCGAATAGAATGAAGAAAGTTCGTTTATTTGGTCGCGAAGGACTGAAGAACTGAAATACTCGTTTAGTTGCGAACAATTTTTAAATTTTGCATTTTCTCAAACAACCGCCGAATACAATATTTCTAACATCATTGTTTATGATTGCTAATGCACAAATAAGATCGTTTATTTGGTCGCGAAGTACTGAAGAACTGAAATACTCGTTTAGATGTGCACAGTTTCCAATTTCGCATTTTCTCAAAGAACCGCCGAATAGAATATTTCTAACATCATTGTTTATGATTGCTGATGCTCAAATAAGCTCGTTTATTTTGTCGCGAAGGACTGAAGAAGTGAAATACTCGATTAGATGTGCACAATTTCCAATTTCGCATTTTCTCAAACAACCCCCGAATAGAATATTTCTAACATCATTGTTTATGATGGCTGATGCACCAATAAGCTCGTTTATTTTGTCGCGAAGGACTGAAGAAGTGAAATGCTCCTTTAGATGTGCACAATTTCCAGTTTCGCATTTTCTCAAATAACCGCCGAATAGAATATTTCAAACATCATTGTTTATGATTGCTGATGCACAATGAAGTTCGTTTATTTGGTCACGAAGGACTGAAGAAGTGAAATACCCGTTAACTAGTGCAAAATTTCCAATTTCGCATTTTCTCAAACAACCGCCGAATAGAATGAAAAAAGTTCGTTTATTTGGTCGCGAAGGACTGAAGAACTGAAATACTCGTTTAGTTGCGAACAATTTTTAAATTTCGCATTTTCTCAAACAACCGCCGAATAGAATATTTCTAACATCATTGTTAATGATTGCTGATGCACAAATAAGCTCGTTTATTTGGTCACGAAGGACTGAAGAAGTGAAATACTCGTTTAGATGTGCACAATTTCCAATGTAACATTTTCTCAAACAACCGCCGAATCGAATGTTTCAAACATCCTTGTTTTTGATTGCTGATGCACAAAGAAGCTCGTTTATTTAGTCACGAAGAACTGAAGAATTGAAATACTCGTTTAGTTGTGAACAATTTTTAAATTTCGCATTTTCTCAAACAACCGCCGAATAGAATATTTCTAACATCATTGTTTATGATTGCTAATGCACAAATAAGCTCGTTTATTTGGTCGCGAAGGGCTGAAGAATTGAAATACTCGTTTAGTTGTGGACAATATCCAATTTCGCAATTTCTCAAACAACCGCCGAATAGAATATTTCTAACATCATTGTTTATAATTGCTGATGCACAAAGAAGCTCGTTTATTTGGTCGCGAAGGACTGAAGAAGTGAAATACTCGTTTAGATGAGCACAATTTCCAATTTCGCATTTTCTCAAGCAACCGCCGAATAGAATATTTCTAACATCATTGTTTAGGATTGCTGATGCACAAATAAGCTCATTTATTTGGTCGCGAAGGACTGAAGAATTGAAATACTCGTTTAGTTGTGGACAATTTCCAATTTCGCATTTTCTAAAACAACCGCCGAATAGAATATTTCTAACATCATTGTTTATGATTGCTGATGTACAAAGAAGCTCGTTTATTTGGGCGCGAAGGACTGAAGAAGTGAAATACTCCTTTAGATGTGCACAATTTCCAGTTTCACACTTTCTCAAATAACCGCCGAATAGAATATTTCTAACATCATTGTTTATGATTGCTGATGCACAAATAAGCTCATTTATTTGGTCGCGAAGGACTGAAGAATTGAAATACTCGTTTAGTTGTGGACAATTTCCAATTTCGCATTTTCTAAAACAACCGCCGAATAGAATATTTCAAACATCATTGTTTATGATTGCTGATCCACAATGAAGTTCGTTTATTTGGTCGCGAAGGACTGAAGAATTGAAATAGTCGTTTAGTTGCGAACAATTTTTAAATTTCGCATTTTCTCAAACAAGCGCCGAATAGAATATTTCTAACATCATTGTTTATGATTGCTGATGCACAAATAAGCTCGTTTATTTGGTCGCGAAGGACTGAAGAATTGAAAAACTCGTTTAGTTGTGGACAATTTCCAATTCCGCATTTTCTCAAACAATCGCCGAATAGAATATTTACAACATCATTGTTTATGATTGCTGATGCACAATGACGCTCGTTTATTTGGTCGCGAAGGACTGAAAAAGTGAAATACTCGTTTAGATGTGTACATTTTTCAATTTCGCATTTTCTCAAACAACCGCCGAATAGAATATTTCTAACATCATTGTTTATGATTGCTAATGCACAAATAAGCTCGTTTATTTGGTCGCGAAGGGCTGAAGAATTGAAATACTCATTTAGTTGTGGACAATATCCAATTTCGCAATTTCTCAAACAACCGCCGAATAGAATATTTCTAACATCATTGTTTATGATTGCTGATGCACAAATAAGCTCGTTTATTTTGTCGCGAAGGACTGAAGAAGTGAAATACTCGTTTAGATGTGCACAATTTCCAATGTCACATTTTCTCAAACAACCGCCGAATCGAATGTTTCAAACATCCTTGTTTTTGATTGCTGATGCACAAAGAAGCTCGTTTATTTAGTCACGAAGAACTGAAGAATTGAAATACTCGTTTAGTTGTGAACAATTTTTAAATTTCGCATTTTCTCAAACAACCGCCGAATAGAATATTTCTAACATCATTGTTTATGATTGCTGATGAACAAATAAGCTCGTTTATTTTGTCGCGAAGGACTGAAGAAGTGAAATACTCGTTTAGATGTGCACAATTTCCAATGTCACATTTTCTCAAACAACCGCCGAATCGAATGTTTCAAACATCCTTGTTTTTGATTGCTGATGCACAAAGAAGCTCGTTTATTTAGTCACGAAGAACTGAAGAATTGAAATACTCGTTTAGTTGTGAACAATTTTTAAATTTCGCATTTTCTCAAACAACCGCCGAATAGAATATTTCTAACATCATTGTTTATGATTGCTGATGCACAAATAAGCTCGTTTATTTGGTCGCGAAGGGCTGAAGAATTGAAATACTCGTTTAGTTGTGGACAATATCCAATTTCGCAATTTCTCAAACAACCGCCGAATAGAATATTTCTAACATCATTGTTTATAATTGCTGATGCACAAATAAGCTCGTTTATTTGGTCGCGAAGGACTGAAGAATTGAAAAACTCGTTTAGTTGTGGACAATTTCCAATTCCGCATTTTCTCAAACAACCGCCGAATAGAATATTTCTAACATCATTGTTTATGATTGCTGATGCACAAATAAGCTCGTTTATTTTGTCGCGAAGGACTGAAGAAGTGAAATACTCGTTTAGATGTGCACAATTTCCAATGTCACATTTTCTCAAACAACCGCCGAATCGAATGTTTCAAACATCCTTGTTTTTGATTGCTGATGCACAAAGAAGCTCGTTTATTTAGTCACGAAGAACTGAAGAATTGAAATACTCGTTTAGTTGTGAACAATTTTTAAATTTCGCATTTTCTCAAACAACCGCCGAATAGAATATTTCTAACATCATTGTTTATGATTGCTAATGCACAAATAAGCTCGTTTATTTGGTCGCGAAGGGCTGAAGAATTGAAATACTCGTTTAGTTGTGGACAATTTCCAATTTCGCATTTTCTCAAACAACCGCCGAATAGAATATTTCTAACATCATTGTTTATGATTGCTGATGCACAAATAAGCTCGTTTATTTGGTCGCGAAGGACTGAAGAATTGAAAAACTCGTTTAGTTGTGGACAATTTCCAATTCCGCATTTTCTCAAACAACCGCCGAATAGAATATTTCTAACATCATTGTTTATGATTGCTGATGCACAAATAAGCTCGTTTATTTTGTCGCGAAGGACTGAAGAAGTGAAATACTCGTTTAGATGTGCACAATTTCCAATGTCACATTTTCTCAAACAACCGCCGAATCGAATGTTTCAAACATCCTTGTTTTTGATTGCTGATGCACAAAGAAGCTCGTTTATTTAGTCACGAAGAACTGAAGAATTGAAATACTCGTTTAGTTGTGAACAATTTTTAAATTTCGCATTTTCTCAAACAACCGCCGAATAGAATATTTCTAACATCATTGTTTATGATTGCTAATGCACAAATAAGCTCGTTTATTTGGTCGCGAAGGGCTGAAGAATTGAAATACTCGTTTAGTTGTGGACAATATCCAATTTCGCAATTTCTCAAACAACCGCCGAATAGAATATTTCTAACATCATTGTTTATAATTGCTGATGCACAAAGAAGCTCGTTTATTTGGTCGCGAAGGACTGAAGAAGTGAAATACTCGTTTAGATGAGCACAATTTCCAATTTCGCATTTTCTCAAGCAACCGCCGAATAGAATATTTCTAATATCATTGTTTATGATTGCTGATGCACAAATAAGCTCATTTATTTGGTCGCGAAGGACTGAAGAATTGAAATACTCGTTTAGTTGTGGACAATTTCCAATTTCGCATTTTCTAAAACAACCGCCGAATAGAATATTTCAAACATCATTGTTTATGATTGCTGATCCACAATGAAGTTCGTTTATTTGGTCGCGAAGGACTGAAGAATTGAAATAGTCGTTTAGTTGCGAACAATTTTTAAATTTCGCATTTTCTCAAACAACCGCCGAATAGAATATTTCTAACATCATTGTTTATGATTGCTGATGCACAAATAAGCTCGTTTATTTGGTCGCGAAGGACTGAAGAATTGAAAAACTCGTTTAGTTGTGGACAATTTCCAATTCCGCATTTTCTCAAACAACCGCCGAATAGAATATTTACAACATCATTGTTTATGATTGCTGATGCAAAATGACGCTCGTTTATTTGGTCGCGAAGGACTGAAAAAGTGAAATACTCGTTTAGATGTGTACGTTTTTCAATTTCGCATTTTCTCAAACAACCGCCGAATAGAATATTTCTAACATCATTGTTTATGATTGCTGATGCACAAATAAGCTCATTTATTTGGTCGCGAAGGACTGAAGTATTGAAATACTCGTTTAGTTGTGGACAATTTTAAATTTCGCATTTCCTCAAACAACCGCCGAATAGAATATTTCTAACATCATTGTTTATGATTGCTGATGTACAAAGAAGCTCGTTTATTTGGGCGCGAAGGACTGAAGAAGTCAAATACTCCTTTAGATGTGCACAATTTCCAGTTTCGCATTTTCTCAAATAACCGCCGAATAGAATATTTCAAACATCATTGTTTATGATTGCTGATGCACAATGAAGTTCGTTTATTTGGTCACGAAGGACTGAAGAAGTGAAATACTCGTTAACTAGTGCAGAATTTCCAATTTCGCATTTTCTCAAACAACCGCCGAATAGAATATTTCAAACGTCATTGTTTATGATTGCTGATGCACAAAAAAGTTCGTTTATTTGGTCGCGAAGGACTGAAGAATTGAAATACTCGTTTAGTTGTGAACAATTTTCAAATTTCGCATTTTCTCAAACAACCGCCGAATAGAATATTTCTAACATCATTGCTTATGATTGCTGATGCACAAAGAAGCTCGTTTATTGGGTCACGAAGAACTGAAGAATTGAAATACTCGTTTAGTTGTGAACAATTTTTAAATTTCACATTTTCTCAAATAACCGCCGAATAGAATATTTCTAACATCACTGTTTGACTGAAGAAGTGAAATACTCGTTTAGATGAGCACAATCTCCAACTCGCATCTTCTCAAACAACCGCCAAATAGAATATTTCCTACATCATTGTTTATGATTCCTGATGCCCAAATAAGCTCGTTTATTTGGTCACGAAGGACTGAAGAAGTGAAATACTCGTTTAGATGTGCACAATTTCCAATTTCGCATTTTCTCAAACAGCCGCCGAATAGAATATTTCTAACATCATTGTTTATGATTGCTGATGCACAAAGAAGCTCGTTTATTTGGGCGCGAAGAAGTGAAGAAGTGAAATACTCGTTTAGATGTGCACAATTTCCAATTTCACATTTTCTCAAACAACCGTCGAATAGAATGAAGAAAGTTCGTTTATTTGGCCGCGAAGGACTGAAGAATTGAAATACTCGTTTAGTTGCGAACAATTTTTAAATTTCGCATTTTCTCAAACAACCGCCGAATAGAATATTTCTAACATCATTGTTTATGATTGCTAATGCACAGCTAAGATCGTTTATTTGGTCGCGAAGTACTGAAGAACTGAAATACTCGTTTAGATGTGCACAATTTCCAATTTCGCATTTTCTCAAAGAACCGCCGAATAGAATATTTCTAACATCATTGTTTATGATTGCTGATGCACAAATAAGCTCGTTTATTTTGTCGCGACGGACTGAAGAAGTGAAATACTCGTTTAGATGTGCACAATTTCCAATTTCGCATTTTCTCAAACAACCGCCGAATAGAATATTTCAAACATCATTGTTTATGATTGCTGATGCACAATGAAGTTCGATTATTTGGTCGCGAAGGACTGAAGAATTGAAATAGTCGTTTAGTTGCGAACAATTTTTAAATTTCGCATTTTCTCAAACAACCGCCGAATTGAATATTTCTAACATCATTGTTTATGATGGCTGATGCACAAATAAGCTGGTTTATTTTGTCGCGAAGGACTGAAGAAGTGAAATGCTCCTTTAGATGTGCACAATTTCCAGTTTCGCATTTTCTAAAATAACCGCCGAATAGGATATTTCAAACATCATTGTTTATGATTGCTGATGCACAATGAAGTTCGTTTATTTGGTCACGAAGGGCTGAAGAAGTGAAATACTCGTTAACTAGTGCAAAATTTCCAATTTCGCATTTTCTCAAACAACCGCCGAATAGAATGAAAAAAGTTCGTTTATTTGGTCGCGAAGGACTGAAGAATTGAAATACTCGTTTAGTTGCGAACAATTTTTAAATTTCGCATTTTCTCAAACAACCGCCGAATAGAATATTTCTAACATCATTGTTTATGATTGCTGATGCACAAATAAGATCGTTTATTTTGTCGCGAAGGACTGAAGAAGTGAAATACTCGTTTAGATGTGCACAATTTCCAATGTCACATTTTCTCAAACAACAGCCGAATCGAATGTTTCAAACATCGTTGTTTTTGATTGCTGATGCACAAAGAAGCTCGTTTATTTATTCACGAAGAACTGAGGAATTGAAATACTCGTTTAGTTGTGAACAATTTTTAAATTTCGCATTTTCTCAAACAACCGCCGAATAGAATATTTCTAACATCATTGCTTATGATTGCTAATGCACAAATAAGCTCGTTTATTTGGTCGCGAAGGACTGAAGAATTGAAATACTCGTTTAGTTGTGGACAATTTCCAATTTCACATTTTCTCAAACAACCGCCGAATAGAATATTTCTAACATCATTGTTTATAATTGCTGATGCACAAAGAAGCTCGTTTATTTGGTCGCGAATTACTGAAGAAGTGAAATACTCGTTTAGATGAGCACAGTTTCCAATTTCGCATTTTCTCAAACAACCGCCGAATAGAATATTTCTAACATCATTGTTTATGATTGCTGATGCACAAATAAGCTCATTTATTTGGTCGCGAAGGACTGAAGAATTGAAATGCTCGTTTAGTTGTGGACAATTTCCAATTTCGCATTTTCTCAAACAACCGCCGAATAGAATATTTCTAACATCATTGTTTATGATTGCTGATGTACAAAGAAGCTCGTTTATTTGGGCGCGAAGGACTGAAGAAGTGAAATACTCCTTTAGATGTGCACAATTTCCAGTTTCGCATTTTCTCAAATAACCGCCGAAGAGAATATTTCAAACATCATTGTTTATGATTGCTGATGCACAATGAAGTTCGCTTATTTGGTCGCGAAGGACTGAAGAATTGAAATAGTCGTTTAGTTGCGAACAATTTTTAAATTTCGCATTTTCTCAAACAACCGCCGAATTGAATATTTCTAACATCATTGTTTATGATTGCTGATGCACAAATAAGCTCGTTTATTTTGTCGCGAAGGACTGAAGAAGTGAAATACTCGTTTAGATGTGCACAATTTCCAATTTCCCATTTTCTCAAACAACCGCCGAATAGAATATTTCTAACATCATTGTTTATGATTGCTGATGCACAAATAAGCTCGTTTATTTGGTCGCGAAGGACTGAAGAATTGAAATACTCGTTTAGTTGTGGACAATTTCCAATTTCGCATTTTCTCAAACAACCGCCGAATAGAATATTTCTAATATCATTGTTTATAATTGCTGATGCACAAAGAAGCTCGTTTATTTGCTCGCGAAGTACTGAAGAACTGAAATACTCATTTAGATGAGCACAATTTCCAATTTCGCATTTTCTCAAACAACCGCCGAATAGAATATTTCTAATATCGTTGTTTATAATTGGTGATGCACAATGAAGTTCGTTTATTTGGTCACGAAGGACTGAAGAAGTGAAATACTCGTTAACTAGTGCAAAATTTCCGATTTCGCATTTTCTCAAACAACCGCCGAAAAGGATGAAAAAAGTTCGTTTATTTGGTCGCAAAGGACTGAAGAACTGAAATACTCGTTTAGTTTCGAACAATTTTTAAATTTCACATTTTCTCAAACTACCGCCGAATAGAATATTTCTAACATCATTGTTTATGATTGCTAATGCACAAATAAGCTCGTTTATTTGGTCGCGAAGGACTGAAGAATTCAAATACTCGTTTAGTTGTGGACAATTTCCAATTTCGCATTTTCTCAAACAACCGCCGAATAGAATATTTCTAACATCATTGTTTATGATTGCTAATGCACAAATAAGCTCGTTTATTTAGTCGCGAAGGACTCAAGAATTGAAATACTCGTTTAGTTGTGGACAATTTCCAATTTCGTATTTTCTCAAACAACCGCCGAATAGAAACCATATTTCTAATATCATTGTTTATAATTGCTGATGCACAAATAAGCTCGTTTATTTGGCCGCGAAGGACTGAAGAATTGAAATATTCGTTTAGTTGTGGACAATTTCCAATTTCGCATTTTCTCAAACAACCGCCGAATAGAATATTTCTAATATCATTGTTTATAATTGCTGATGCACAATGAAGTTCGTTTATTTGGTCACGAAGGACTGAAGAAGTGAAATACTCGTTAACTAGTGCAAAATTTCCAATTTCGCATTTTCTCAAACAACCGCCGAATAGAATGAAAAAAGTTCGTTTATTTGGTCGCGAAGGACTGAAGAATTGAAATACTCGTTTAGTTGCGAACAATTTTTAAATTTCGCATTTTCTCAAACAACCGTCGAATAGAATATTTCTAACATCATTGTTTATGATTGCTAATGCACAAATAAGCTCGTTTATTTGGTCGCGAAGGACTGAAGAATTGAAATACTCGTTTAGTTGTGGACAATTTCCAATTTCGCATTTTCTCAAACAACCGCCGAATAGAATATTTCTAATATCATTGTTTATAATTGCTGATGCACAAAGAAGCTCGTTTATTTGGTCGTGAAGGACTGAAGAAGTGAAATACTCGTTTAGATGAGCACAATTTCCAATTTCGCATTTTCTCAAACAACCGCCGAATAGAATATTTCTAACATCATTGTTTATGATTGCTGATGCACAAATAAGCTCATTTATTTGGTCGCAAGGGACTGAAGAATTGAAATACTCGTTTAGTTGTGGACAATTTCCAATTTCGCAATTTCTCAAACAACCGCCGAATAGAATATTTCTAACACCATTGTTTATGATTGCTGATGTACAAAGAAGCTCGTTTATTTGGGCGCGAAGGACTGAAGAAGTGAAATACTCCTTTAGATGTGCACAATTTCCAGTTTCGCATTTTCTCAAATAACCGCCGAATAGAATATTTCAAACATCATTGTTTATGATTGCTGATGCACAATGAAGTTCGTTTATTTGGTCGCGAAGGACTGAAGAATTGAAATACTCGTTTAGTTGTGAACAATTTTTAAATTTCGCATTTTCTCAAACAACCGCCGAATAGAATATTTCTAACATCATTGTTTATAATTGCTGATGCACAAATAAGCTCGTTTATTTGGTCGCGAAGGACTGAAGAATTGAAATACTCGTTTAGTTGTGGACAATTTCCAATTTCGAATTTTCTCAAACAACCGCCGAATAGAATATTTCTAACATCATTGTTTATGATTGCTGATGCACAATGAAGCTCGTTTATTTGGTCGCGAAGGACTGAAAAAGTGAAATACTCGTTTAGATGTGTACATTTTCCAATTTCGCATTTTCTCAAACAACCGCCGAATAGAATATTTCTAACATCATTGTTTATGATTGCTGATCCACAAATAAGCTCATTTATTTGGTCGCGAAGGACTGAAGAATTGAAATACTCGTTTAGTTGTGAACAATTTTTAAATTTCGCATTTTCTCAAACAACCGCCGAATAGAATATTTCTAACATCATTGTTTATGATTGCTGATGCACAATGAAGCTCGTTTATTTGGTCGCGAAGGACTGAAAAAGTGAAATACTCGTTTAGATGTGTACATTTTCCAATTTCGCATTTTCTCAAACAACCGCCGAATAGAATATTTCTAACATCATTGTTTATGATTGCCGATGCACAATGAAGCTCGTTTATTTGGTCGCGAAGGACTGAAGAATTGAAATACTCCTTTAGTTGTGAACAATTTTTAAATTTCGCATTTTCTCAAACAACCGCCGAATAGAATATTTCTAACATCATTGTTTATGATTGCTGATGTACAAAGAAGCTGGTTTATTTTGTCGCGAAGGACTGAAGAAGTGAAATGCTCCTTTAGATGCGCACAATTTCCAGTTTCGCATTTTCTAAAATAACCGCCGAATAGAATATTTCAAACATCATTGTTTATGATTGCTGATGCACAATGAAGTTCGTTTATTTGGTCACGAAGGGCTGAAGAAGTGAAATACTCGTTAACTAGTGCAAAATTTCCAATTTCGCATTTTCTCAAACAACCGCCGAATAGAATGAAAAAAGTTCGTTTATTTGGTCGCGAAGGACTGAAGAATTGAAATACTCGTTTAGTTGCGAACAATTTTTAAATTTCGCATTTTCTCAAACAACCGCCGAATAGAATATTTCTAACATCATTGTTTATGATTGCTGATGCACAAATAAGATCGTTTATTTTGTCGCGAAGGACTGAAGAAGTGAAATACTCGTTTAGATGTGCACAATTTCCAATGTCACATTTTCTCAAACAACAGCCGAATCGAATGTTTCAAACATCGTTGTTTTTGATTGCTGATGCACAAAGAAGCTCGTTTATTTATTCACGAAGAACTGAGGAATTGAAATACTCGTTTAGTTGTGAACAATTTTTAAATTTCGCATTTTCTCAAACAACCGCCGAATAGAATATTTCTAACATCATTTTTTATGATCGCTAATGCACAAATAAGCTCGTTTATTTGGTCGCGAAGGACTGAAGAATTGAAATACTCGTTTAGTTGTGGACAATTTCCAATTTCACATTTTCTCAAACAACCGCCGAATAGAATATTTCTAACATCATTGTTTATAATTGCTGATGCACAAAGAAGCTCGTTTATTTGGTCGCGAATTACTGAAGAAGTGAAATACTCGTTTAGATGAGCACAGTTTCCAATTTCGCATTTTCTCAAATAACCGCCGAATAGAATATTTCAAACATCATTGTTTATGATTGCTGATGCACAATGAAGTTCGCTTATTTGGTCGCGAAGGACTGAAGAATTGAAATAGTCGTTTAGTTGCGAACAATTTTTAAATTTCGCATTTTCTCAAACAACCGCCGAATAGAATATTTCTAACATCATTGTTTATGATTGCTGATGCACAAATAAGCTCGTTTATTTTGTCGCGAAGGACTGAAGAAGTGAAATACTCGTTTAGATGTGCACAATTTCCAATTTCCCATTTTCTCAAACAACCGCCGAATAGAATATTTCTAACATCATTGTTTATGATTGCTGATGCACAAATAAGCTCGTTTATTTGGTCGCGAAGGACTGAAGAATTGAAATACTCGTTTAGTTGTGAACAATTTTTAAATTTCATATTTTCTCAAACAACCGTCGAATAGAATATTTCTAACATCATTGTTTATGATTGCTAATGCACAAATAAGCTCGTTTATTTGGTCGCGAAGGACTGAAGAATTGAAATACTCGTTTAGTTGTGGACAATTTAAATTTCGCATTTTCTCAAACAACCGCCGAATAGAATATTTCTTATATCATTGTTTATAATTGCTGATGCACAAAGAAGCTCGTTTATTTGCTCGCGAAGTACTGGAGAACTGAAATACTCATTTAGATGAGCACAATTTCCAATTTCGCATTTTCTCAAACAACCGCCGAATAGAATATTTCTAATATCGTTGTTTATAATTGCTGATGCACAATGAAGTTCGTTTATTTGGTCACGAAGGACTGAAGAAGTGAAATACTCGTTAACTAGTGCGAAATTTCCAATTTCGCATTTTCTCAAACAACCGCTGAAAAAAATGAAAAAAGTTCGTTTATTTGGTCGCAAAGGACTGAAGAACTGAAATACTCGTTTAGTTTCGAACAATTTTTAAATTTCGCATTTTCTCAAACTACCGCCGAATAGAATATTTCTAACATCATTGTATATGATTGCTAATGCACAAATAAGCTCGTTTATTTGGTCGCGAAGGACTGAAGAATTCAAATACTCGTTTAGTTGTGGACAATTTCCAATTTCGCATTTTCTCAAACAACCGCGGAATAGAATATTTCTAACATCATTGTTTATGATTGCTAATGCACAAATAAGCTCGTTTATTTAGTCGCGAAGGACTGAAGAATTGAAATACTCGTTTAGTTGTGGACAATTTCCAATTTCGTATTTTCTCAAACAACCGCCGAATAGAATACATATTTCTAATATCATTGTTTATAATTGCTGATGCACAAATAAGCTCGTTTATTTGGCCGCGAAGGACTGAAGAATTGAAATACTCGTTTAGTTGTGAACAATTTCCAATTTCGCATTTTCTCAAACAACCGCCGAATAGAATATTTCTAATATCATTGTTTATAATTGCTGATGCACAATGAAGTTCGTTTATTTGGTCACGAAGGACTGAAGAAGTGAAATACTCGTTAACTAGTGCAAAATTTCCAATTTCGCATTTTCTCAAAAGACCGCCGAATAGAATGAAAAAAGTTCGTTTATTTGGTCGCGAAGGACTGAAGAATTGAAATACTCGTTTAGTTGCGAACAATTTTTAAATTTCGCATTTTCTCAAACAACCGTCGAATAGAATATTTCTAACATCATTGTTTATGATTGCTAATGCACAAATAAGCTCGTTTATTTGGTCGCGAAGGACTGAAGAATTGAAATACTCGTTTAGTTGTGGACAATTTAAATTTCGCATTTTCTCAAACAACCGCCGAATAGAATATTTCTTATATCATTGTTTATAATTGCTGATGCACAAAGAAGCTCGTTTATTTGGTCGTGAAGGACTGAAGAAGTGAAATACTCGTTTAGATGAGCACAATTTCCAATTTCGCATTTTCTCAAACAACCGCCGAATAGAATATTTCTAACATCATTGTTTATGATTGCTGATGCACAAATAAGCTCATTTATTTGGTCGCAAAGGACTGAAGAATTGAAATACTCGTTTAGTTGTGGACAATTTCCAATTTCGCAATTTCTCAAACAACCGCCGAATAGAATATTTCTAACACCATTGTTTATGATTGCTGATGTACAAAGAAGCTCGTTTATTTGGGCGCGAAGGACTGAAGAAGTGAAATACTCCTTTAGATGTGCACAATTTCCAGTTTCGCATTTTCTCAAATAACCGCCGAATAGAATATTTCAAACATCATTGTTTATGATTGCTGATGCACAATGAAGTTCGTTTATTTGGTCGCGAAGGACTGAAGAATTGAAATACTCGTTTAGTTGTGAACAATTTTTAAATTTCGCATTTTCTCAAACAACCGCCGAATAGAATATTTCTAACATCATTGTTTATGATTGCTGATGCACAAATAAGCTCGTTTATTTGGTCGCGAAGGACTGAAGAATTGAAATACTCGTTTAGTTGTGGACAATTTCCAATTTCGAATTTTCTCAAACAACCGCCGAATAGAATATTTCTAACATCACTGTTTATGATTGCTGATGCACAATGAAGCTCGTTTATTTGGTCGCGAAGGACTGAAAAAGTGAAATACTCGTTTAGATGTGTACATTTTCCAATTTCGCATTTTCTCAAACAACCGCCGAATAGAATATTTCTAACATCATTGTTTATGATTGCTGATGCACAAATAAGCTCATTTATTTGGTCGCGAAGGACTGAAGTATTGAAATACTCGTTTAGTTGTGGACAATTTCCAATTTCGAATTTTCTCAAACAACCGCCGAATAGAATATTTCTAACATCATTGTTTATGATTGCTGATGCACAAATAAGCTCATTTATTTGGTCGCAAAGGACTGAAGAATTGAAATACTCGTTTAGATGAGCACAATTTCCAATTTCGCATTTTCTCAAACAACCGCCGAATAGAATATTTCTAACATCATTGTTTATGATTGCTGATGCACAATGAAGCTCGTTTATTTGGTCGCGAAGGACTGAAAAAGTGAAATACTCGTTTAAGTGTGTACATTTTCCAATTTCGCATTTTCTCAAACAACCGCCGAATAGAATATTTCTAACATCATTGTTTATGATTGCTGATGCACAATGAAGCTCGTTTATTTGGTCGCGAAGGACTGAAAAAGTGAAATACTCGTTTAGATGTGTACATTTTCCAATTTCGCATTTTCTCAAACAACCGCCGAATAGAATATTTCTAACATCATTGTTTATGATTGCTGATGCACAAATAAGCTCATTTATTTGGTCGTGAAGGACTGAAGAAGTGAAATACTCGTTTAGATGAGCACAATTTCCAATTTCGCATTTTCTCAAACAACCGCCGAATAGAATATTTCTAACATCATTGTTTATGATTGCTGATGCACAAATAAGCTCATTTATTTGGTCCCAAAGGACTGAAGAATTGAAATACTCGTTTAGTTGTGGACAATTTCCAATTTCGCAATTTCTCAAACAACCGCCGAATAGAATATTTCTAACACCATTGTTTATGATTGCTGATGTACAAAGAAGCTCGTTTATTTGGGCGCGAAGGACTGAAGAAGTGAAATACTCCTTTAGATGTGCACAATTTCCAGTTTCGCATTTTCTCAAATAACCGCCGAATAGAATATTTCAAACATCATTGTTTATGATTGCTGATGCACAATGAAGTTCGTTTATTTGGTCGCGAAGGACTGAAGAATTGAAATACTCGTTTAGTTGTGAACAATTTTTAAATTTCGCATTTTCTCAAACAACCGCCGAATAGAATATTTCTAACATCATTGTTTATGATTGCTGATGCACAAATAAGCTCGTTTATTTGGTCGCGAAGGACTGAAGAATTGAAATACTCGTTTAGTTGTGGACAATTTCCAATTTCGAATTTTCTCAAACAACCGCCGAATAGAATATTTCTAACATCATTGTTTATGATTGCTGATGCACAATGAAGCTCGTTTATTTGGTCGCGAAGGACTGAAAAAGTGAAATACTCGTTTAGATGTGTACATTTTCCAATTTCGCATTTTCTCAAACAACCGCCGAATAGAATATTTCTAACATCATTGTTTATGATTGCTGATGCACAAATAAGCTCATTTATTTGGTCGCGAAGGACTGAAGTATTGAAATACTCGTTTAGTTGTGGACAATTTCCAATTTCGAATTTTCTCAAACAACCGCCGAATAGAATATTTCTAACATCATTGTTTATGATTGCTGATGCACAATGAAGCTCGCTTATTTGGTCGCGAAGGACTGAAGAATTGAAATACTCGTTTAGTTGTGGACAATTTCCAATTTCGCAATTTCTCAAACAACCGCCGAATAGAATATTTCTAACACCATTGTTTATGATTGCTGATGTACAAAGAAGCTCGTGTATTTGGGCGCGAAGGACTGAAGAAGTGAAATACTCCTTTAGATGTGCACAATTTCCAGTTTCGCATTTTCTCAAATAACCGCCGAATAGAATATTTCAAACATCATTGTTTATGATTGCTGATGCACAATGAAGTTCGTTTATTTGGTCGCGAAGGACTGAAGAATTGAAATACTCGTTAACTAGTGCAGAATTTCCAATTTCGCATTTTCTCAAACAACCGCCGAATAGAATATTTCAAACGTCATTGTTTATGATTGCTGATGCACAAAAAAGTTCGTTTATTTGGTCGCGAAGACCTGAAGAATTGAAATACTCGTTTAGTTGCGAACAATTTTTAAATTTCGCATTTTCGCAAACAACCGCCGAAAAAATATTTCAAACATCATTGTTAATGATTGCTGATGCACAATGAAGTTTGTTTATTTGGTCACGAAGGACTGAAGAATTGAAATACTCGTTAACTAGTGCAAAATTTCCAATTTCGCATTTTCTCAAACAACCGCCGAATAGAATATTTCAAACATCATTGTTTATGATTGCTGATGCACAAATAAGCTCGTTTATTTGGGCGCGAAGGACTGAAGAATTGAAATACTCGTTTAGTTGCGAACAATTTTTAAATTTCTCATTTTCTCAAAAAACCCCCGAATAGAATATTTCTAACATCATTGTTTATGATTGCTGATGCACAAATAAGCTCGTTTATTTTGTCGCGAAGGACTGAAGAAATGAAATACTCGTTTAGATGTGCACAATTTCCAATTTCGCATTTTCTCAAACAACCGCCGAATAGAATATTTCAAACATCATTGTTTATGATTGCTGATGCACAATGAAGTTCGTTTATTTGGTCACGAAGGACTGAAGAAGTGAAATACTCGTTAACTAGTGCAAAATTTCCTATTTCGCATTTTCTCAAACAACCGCCGAATAGAATGAAGAAAGTTCGTTTATTTGGTCGCGAAGGACTGAAGAATTGAAATACTCGTTTAGTTGCGAACAATTTTTAAATTTCGCATTTTCTCAAACAACCGCCGAATAGAATATTTCTAACATCATTGTTTATGATTGCTAATGCACAAATAAACTCGTTTATTTGGTCGCGAAGTACTGAAGAACTGAAATACTCGTTTCGATGTGCACAATTTCCAATTTCGCATTTTCTCAAAGAACCGCCGAATAGAATATTTCTAACATCATTGTTTCTTCTTCTTTTCCTTTTTCCGGCGTTGTTATGGTCAGAAGTGTAGGACCATAACCTTCCCACTTAAATGCATTCCTACTGGTCCGTTTGTGGGGTCCGCCGGTTTGACCTCAGAAAGTAGCGGCAGGCTTCCCGGTTTGGGATTACTTCATCGCTGAGGCCAATCAAATGCTGGTGTTTTTGCATTTTGCACCAATTGTTTTTCGGCCTGCTTCTTTTTTTTTTTTTCTGTGACACGGGCATGCTCCATATTTTTTTGTTTGATCTTACTTTTACAACACCGGTGATCTCCAGTCGTGTCAGCCCACTGATTTGCATGTACACTTGTGGGGCAGTTTAATGGTGGTATATGTGTCCCTAGGCTCACCTTGGTGTTTTCTAAATTGCCTAGATGTGATTTTTGTTTACCTTTGTTTTAGTCGCCTTTTACGACAAGCGAGAGGTATCGCTGCAGCGATATTCTTAACCCGTCCCTGCACGGAATTCTAACATCATTGTTTATGATTGCTAATGCACAAATAAGCTCGTTTATTTGGTCGCGAAGGACTGAAGAATATACTCGTTTAGTTGTGGACAATTTCCAATTTCGCATTTTCTCAAACAACCGCCGAATAGAATATTTCTAACATCATTGTTTATGATTGCTGATGCACAAAGAAGCTCGTTTATTTGGTCGCGAAGGACTGAAGAAGTGAAATACTCGTTTAGATGTGCACAATTTCCAATTTCGCATTTTCTCAAACAACCGCCGAATAGAATATTTCTAACATCATTGTTTATGATTGCTGATGCACAAATAAGCTCATTTATTTGGTCGCGAAGGACTGAAGAATTGAAATACTCGTTTAGTTGTGGACAATTTCCAATTTCGCATTTTCCCAAACAACCGCCGAATAGAATATTTCTAACATCATTGTTTATGATTGCTGATGTACAAAGAAGCTCGTTTATTTGGGCGCGAAGGACTGAAAAAGTGAAATACTCCTTTAGATGTGCACAATTTCCAGTTTCGCATTTTCTCAAATAACCGCCGAATAGAATATTTCAAACATCATTGTTTATGACTGCTGATGCACAATGAAGTTCGTTTATTTGGTCGCGAAGGACTGAAGAATTGAAATAGTCGTTTAGTTGCGAACAATTTTTAAATTTCGCATTTTCTCAAACAACCGCCGAATAGAATATTTCTAACATCATTGTTTATGATTGCTGATTACACAAGTAAGCTCGTTTATTTTGTCGCGAAGGACTGAAGAAGTGAAATACTCGTTTAGATGTGCACAATTTCCAATTTCGCATTTTCTCAAACAACCGCCGAATGGAGTATTTCTAATATCATTGTTTATGATTGCTGATGCACAAAGAAGCTCGTTTATTTGGGCGCGAAGGACTGAAGAAGTGAAATACTCCTTTAGATGTGCACAATTTCCAGTTTCGCATTTTCTCAAATAACCGCGGAATAGAATATTTCGAACATCATTGTTTATGATTGCTGATGCACAATGAAGTTCGTTTATTTGGTCGCGAAGGACTGAAGAATTGAAATAGTCGTTTAGTTGCGAACAATTTTTAAATTTCGCATTTTCTCAAACAACCGCCGAATAGAATATTTTTAACATCATTGTTTATGATTGCTGATTGCACAAGTAAGCTCGTTTATTTTGTCGCGAAGGACTGAAGAAGTGAAATACTCGTTTAGATGTGCACAATTTCCAACTTCGCATTTTCTCAAACAACCGCCGAATGGAATATTTCTAGCATCATTGTTTGACTGAAGAAGTGAGATACTCGTTTAGATGTGCACACTTTACAATTTCGCATTTTCTCAAACAACCGCCGAATAGAATATATCTAACATCATTGTTTATGATTGCTGACGCACAAAGAAGCTCGTTTATTTGGTCGCGAAGGACTGAAGAAGTGAAATACTCGTTTAGTTGTGAACAATTTTTAAATTTCGCATTTTCTCAAATAACCGCCGAATAGAATATTTCTAACATCATTGTTTATGATTGCTGATTGCACAAGTAAGCTCGTTTATTTTGTCGCGAAGGACTGAAGAATTGAAATAGTCGTTTAGTTGCGAACAATTTTTAAATTTCGCATTTTCTCAAACAACCGCCGAATAGAATATTTCTAACATCATTGTTTATGATTGCTGATTGCACAAGTAAGCTCGTTTATTTTGTCGCGAAGGACTGAAGAAGTGAAATACTCGTTTAGATGTGCACACTTTACAATTTCGCATTTTCTCAAACAACCGCCGAATAGAATATTTCTAACATCATTGTTTATGATTGCTGATGCACAAAGAAGCTCGTTTATTTGGTCGCGAAGGACTGAAGAAGTGAAATAGTCGTTTAGTTGCGAACAATTTTTAAATTTCGCATTTTCTCAAACAACCGCCGAATAGAATATTTCTAACATCATTGTTTATGATTGCTGATTGCACAAGTAAGCTCGTTTATTTTGTCGCGAAGGACTGAAGAAGTGAAATACTCGTTTAGATGTGCACAATTTCCAACTTCGCATTTTCTCAAACAACCGCCGAATAGAATATTTCTAGCATCATTGTTTGACTGGAGAAGTGAGATACTCGTTTAGATGTGCACACTTTACAATTTCGCATTTTCTCAAACAACCGCCGAATAGAATATTTCTAACATCATTGTTTATGATTGCTGATGCACAAAGAAGCTCGTTTATTTGGTCGCGAAGGACTGAAGAAGTGAAATACTCGTTTAGATGTGCACAATTTCCAATTTCGCATTTTCTCAAACAACCGCCGAATAGAATATTTCTAACATCATTGTTTATGATTGCTGATGCACAAAGAAGCTCGTTTATTTGGTCGCGAAGGACTGAAGAAGTGAAATACTCGTTTAGATGTGTACAATTTCCAATTTCGCATTTTCTCAAACAACCGCCGAATAGAATATTTCTAACATCATTGTTTATGATTGCTGATGTACAAATAAGTTCGTTTATTTGGGCGCGAAGGACTGAAGAAGTGAAATACTCGTTCAGATGTGCACAATTTCCAATGTCACATTTTCTCAAACAACCGCCGAATGGAATGTTTCAAACATCGTTGTTTTTGATTGCTGATGCACAAAGAAGCTCGTCTATTTGGTCGCGAAGTACTGAAGAACTGAAATACTCGTTTAGATGTGCACAATTTCCAATTTCGCATTTCCTCAAAGAACCGCCGAATAGAATATTTCTAACATCATTGTTTATGATTGCTGATGTACAAAGAAGTTCGTTTATTTGGGCGCGAAGGACTGAAGAAGTGAAATACTCGTTTAGATGTGCACAATTTCCAATGTCACATTTTCTCAAACAACCGCCGAATAGAATATATCTAACATCATTGTTTATGATTGCTGACGCACAAAGAAGCTCGTTTATTTGGTCGCGAAGGACTGAAGAAGTGAAATAGTCGTTTAGTTGCGAACAATTTTTAAATTTCGCATTTTCTCAAACAACCGCCGAATAGAATATTTCTAACATCATTGTTTATGATTGCTGATTGCACAATGAAGTTTGTTTATTTGGTCACGAAGGACTGAAGAATTGAAATACTCGTTAACTAGTGCAAAATTTCCAATTTCGCATTTTCTCAAACAACCGCCGAATAGAATATATCTAACATCATTGTTTATGATTGCTGACGCACAAAGAAGCTCGTTTATTTGGTCGCGAAGGACTGAAGAAGTGAAATAGTCGTTTAGTTGCGAACAATTTTTAAATTTCGCATTTTCTCAAACAACCGCCGAATAGAATATTTCTAACATCATTGTTTATGATGGCTGATGCACAAATAAGCTGGTTTATTTTGTCGCGAAGGACTGAAGAAGTGAAATGCTCCTTTAGATGTGCACAATTTCCAGTTTCGCATTTTCTAAAATAACCGCCGAAAAGAATATTTCAAACATCATTGTTTATGATTGCTGATGCACAATGAAGTTCGTTTATTTGGTCACGAAGGGCTGAAGAAGTGAAATACTCGTTAACTAGTGCAAAATTTCCAATTTCGCATTTTCTTAAACAACCGCCGAATAGAATGAAAAAAGTTCGTTTATTTGGTCGCGAAGGACTGAAGAATTGAAATACTCGTTTAGTTGCGAACAATTTTTAAATTTCGCATTTTCTCAAACAACCGCCGAATAGAATATTTCTAGCATCATTGTTTGACTGAAGAAGTGAGATACTCGTTTAGATGTGCACACTTTACAATTTCGCATTTTCTCAAACAACCGCCGAATAGAATATATCTAACATCATTGTTTATGATTGCTGACGCACAAAGAAGCTCGTTTATTTTGTCGCGAAGGACTGAAGAAGTGAAATACTCGTTTAGTTGTGAACAATTTTTAAATTTCGCATTTTCTCAAATAACCGCCGAATAGAATATTTCTAACATCATTGTTTATGATTGCTGATTGCACAAGTAAGCTCGTTTATTTTGTCGCGAAGGACTGAAGAAGTGAAATACTCGTTTAGATGTGCACAATTTCCAATGTCACATTTTCTCAAACAACAGCCGAATCGAATGTTTCAAACATCGTTGTTTTTGATTGCTGATGCACAAAGAAGCTCGTTTATTTATTCACGAAGAACTGAGGAATTGAAATGCTCGTTTAGTTGTGAACAATTTTTAAATTTCGCATTTTCTGAAACAACCGCCGAATAGAATATTTCTAACATCATTGTTTATGATTGCTGATGCAAAAAGAAGCTCGTTTATTTGGTCGCGAAGGACTGAAGAAGTGAAATACTCGTTTAGATGTGCACAATTTCCAGTTTCGCATTTTCTCAAATAACCGCCGAATAGAATATTTCAAACATCATTGTTTATGATTGCTGATGCGCAAAGAAGTTCGTTTATTTGGTCGCGAATTACTGAAGAATTGAGATACTCGTTTAGATGTGCACAATTTCCAATTTCGCATTTTCTCAAACAACCGCCGAATAGAATATTTCTAACATCATTGTTTATGATTGCTGATGCATAAATAAGCTCCTTTATTTTGTCGCGAAGGACTGAAGAAGTGAAATGCTTCTTTAGATGTGCACAATTTCCAGTTTCGCATTTTCTCAAATAACCGCCGAATAGAATATTTCAAACATCATTGTTTATGATTGCTGATGCACAATGAAGTTCGTTTATTTGGTCACGAAGAACTGAAGAAGTGAAATACTCGTTAACTAGTGCAAAATTTCCAATTTCGCATTTTCTCAAACAACCGCCGAATAGAATGAAGAAAGTTCGTTTATTTGGTCGCGAAGGACTGAAGAATTGAAATACTCGTTTAGTTGCGAACAATTTTTAAATTTCGCATTTTCTCAAACAACCGCCGAATAGAATATTTCTAACATCATTGTTTATGATTGCTGATGGACAAATAAGCTCGTTTATTTTGTCGCGAAGGACTGAAGAAGTGAAATACTCGTTTAGATGTGCACAATTTCCAATGTCACATTTTCTCAAACAACAGCCGAATCGAATGTTTCAAACATCGTTGTTTTTGATTGCTGATGCACAAAGAAGCTCGTTTATTTATTCACGAAGAACTGAGGAATTGAAATGCTCGTTTAGTTGTGAACAATTTTTAAATTTCGCATTTTCTCAAACAACCGCCGAATAGAATATTTCTAACATCATTGTTTATGATTGCTAATGCATAAAGAAGCTCGTTTATTTGGTCACGAAGGACTGAAGAAGTGAAGTACTCGTTTAGATGTGCACAATTTCCAATTTCGCATTTTCTCAAACAACCGCCGAATAGAATATTTCTAACATCATTGTTTATGATTGCTGATGCACAAAGAAGCTCGTTTATTTGGTCGCGAAGGACTGAAGAAGTGAAATACTCGTTTAGATGTGCACAATTTCCAGTTTCGCATTTTCTCAAATAACCGCCGAATAGAATATTTCAAACATCATTGTTTATGATTGCTGATGCGCAAAGAAGTTCGTTTATTTGGTCGCGAATTACTGAAGAATTGAGATACTCGTTTAGATGTGCACAATTTCCAATTTCGCATTTTCTCAAACAACCGCCGAATAGAATATTTCTAACATCATTGTTTATGATTGCTGATGCATAAATAAGCTCCTTTATTTTGTCGCGAAGGACTGAAGAAGTGAAATGCTCCTTTAGATGTGCACAATTTCCAGTTTCGCATTTTCTCAAATAACCGCCGAATAGAATATTTCAAACATCATTGTTTATGATTGCTGATGCACAATGAAGTTCGTTTATTTGGTCACGAAGAACTGAAGAAGTGAAATACTCGTTAACTAGTGCAAAATTTCCAATTTCGCATTTTCTCAAACAACCGCCGAATAGAATGAAGAAAGTTCGTTTATTTGGTCGCGAAGGACTGAAGAATTGAAATACTCGTTTAGTTGCGAACAATTTTTAAATTTCGCATTTTCTCAAACAACCGCCGAATAGAATATTTCTAACATCATTGTTTATGATTGCTGATGGACAAATAAGCTCGTTTATTTTGTCGCGAAGGACTGAAGAAGTGAAATACTCGTTTAGATGTGCACAATTTCCAATGTCACATTTTCTCAAACAACAGCCGAATCGAATGTTTCAAACATCGTTGTTTTTGATTGCTGATGCACAAAGAAGCTCGTTTATTTATTCACGAAGAACTGAGGAATTGAAATGCTCGTTTAGTTGTGAACAATTTTTAAATTTCGCATTTTCTCAAACAACCGCCGAATAGAATATTTCTAACATCATTGTTTATGATTGCTAATGCATAAAGAAGCTCGTTTATTTGGTCACGAAGGACTGAAGAAGTGAAGTACTCGTTTAGATGTGCACAATTTCCAATTTCGCATTTTCTCAAACAGCCGCCGAATAGAATATTTCTAACATCATTGTTTATGATTGCTGATGCACAAAGAAGCTCGTTTATTTGGTCGCGAAGGACTGAAGAAGTGAAATACTCGTTTAGATGTGCACAATTTCCAGTTTCGCATTTTCTCAAATAACCGCCGAATAGAATATTTCAAACATCATTGTTTATGATTGCTGATGCGCAAAGAAGTTCGTTTATTTGGTCGCGAATTACTGAAGAATTGAGATACTCGTTTAGATGTGCACAATTTCCAATTTCGCATTTTCTCAAACAACCGCCGAATAGAATATTTCTAACATCATTGTTTATGATTGCTGATGCATAAATAAGCTCCTTTATTTTGTCGCGAAGGACTGAAGAAGTGAAATGCTCCTTTAGATGTGCACAATTTCCAGTTTCGCATTTTCTCAAATAACCGCCGAATAGAATATTTCAAACATCATTGTTTATGATTGCTGATGCACAATGAAGTTCGTTTATTTGGTCACGAAGAACTGAAGAAGTGAAATACTCGTTAACTAGTGCAAAATTTCCAATTTCGCATTTTCTCAAACAACCGCCGAATAGAATGAAGAAAGTTCGTTTATTTGGTCGCGAAGGACTGAAGAATTGAAATACTCGTTTAGTTGCGAACAATTTTTAAATTTCGCATTTTCTCAAACAACCGCCGAATAGAATATTTCTAACATCATTGTTTATGATTGCTGATGGACAAATAAGCTCGTTTATTTTGTCGCGAAGGACTGAAGAAGTGAAATACTCGTTTAGATGTGCACAATTTCCAATGTCACATTTTCTCAAACAACAGCCGAATCGAATGTTTCAAACATCGTTGTTTTTGATTGCTGATGCACAAAGAAGCTCGTTTATTTATTCACGAAGAACTGAGGAATTGAAATGCTCGTTTAGTTGTGAACAATTTTTAAATTTCGCATTTTCTCAAACAACCGCCGAATAGAATATTTCTAACATCATTGTTTATGATTGCTAATGCATAAAGAAGCTCGTTTATTTGGTCACGAAGGACTGAAGAAGTGAAGTACTCGTTTAGATGTGCACAATTTCCAATTTCGCATTTTCTCAAACAACCGCCGAATAGAATATTTCTAACATCATTGTTTATGATTGCTGATGCACAAAGAAGCTCGTTTATTTGGTCGCGAAGGACTGAAGAAGTGAAATACTCGTTTAGATGTGCACAATTTCCAGTTTCGCATTTTCTCAAATAACCGCCGAATAGAATATTTCAAACATCATTGTTTATGATTGCTGATGCGCAAAGAAGTTCGTTTATTTGGTGGCGAATTACTGAAGAATTGAGATACTCGTTTAGATGTGCACAATTTCCAATTTCGCATTTTCTCAAACAACCGCCGAATAGAATATTTCTAACATCATTGTTTATGATTGCTGATGCATAAATAAGCTCCTTTATTTTGTCGCGAAGGACTGAAGAAGTGAAATGCTCCTTTAGATGTGCACAATTTCCAGTTTCGCATTTTCTCAAATAACCGCCGAATAGAATATTTCAAACATCATTGTTTATGATTGCTGATGCACAATGAAGTTCGTTTATTTGGTCACGAAGAACTGAAGAAGTGAAATACTCGTTAACTAGTGCAAAATTTCCAATTTCGCATTTTCTCAAACAACCGCCGAATAGAATGAAGAAAGTTCGTTTATTTGGTCGCGAAGGACTGAAGAATTGAAATACTCGTTTAGTTGCGAACAATTTTTAAATTTCGCATTTTCTCAAACAACCGCCGAATAGAATATTTCTAACATCATTGTTTATGATTGCTGATGGACAAATAAGCTCGTTTATTTTGTCGCGAAGGACTGAAGAAGTGAAATACTCGTTTAGATGTGCACAATTTCCAATGTCACATTTTCTCAAACAACAGCCGAATCGAATGTTTCAAACATCGTTGTTTTTGATTGCTGATGCACAAAGAAGCTCGTTTATTTATTCACGAAGAACTGAGGAATTGAAATGCTCGTTTAGTTGTGAACAATTTTTAAATTTCGCATTTTCTCAAACAACCGCCGAATAGAATATTTCTAACATCATTGTTTATGATTGCTAATGCATAAAGAAGCTCGTTTATTTGGTCACGAAGGACTGAAGAAGTGAAGTACTCGTTTAGATGTGCACAATTTCCAATTTCGCATTTTCTCAAACAACCGCCGAATAGAATATTTCTAACATCATTGTTTATGATTGCTGATGCACAAAGAAGCTCGTTTATTTGGTCGCGAAGGACTGAAGAAGTGAAATACTCGTTTAGATGTGCACAATTTCCAGTTTCGCATTTTCTCAAATAACCGCCGAATAGAATATTTCAAACATCATTGTTTATGATTGCTGATGCGCAAAGAAGTTCGTTTATTTGGTCGCGAATTACTGAAGAATTGAGATACTCGTTTAGATGTGCACAATTTCCAATTTCGCATTTTCTCAAACAACCGCCGAATAGAATATTTCTAACATCATTGTTTATGATTGCTGATGCATAAATAAGCTCCTTTATTTTGTCGCGAAGGACTGAAGAAGTGAAATGCTCCTTTAGATGTGCACAATTTCCAGTTTCGCATTTTCTCAAATAACCGCCGAATAGAATATTTCAAACATCATTGTTTATGATTGCTGATGCACAATGAAGTTCGTTTATTTGGTCACGAAGAACTGAAGAAGTGAAATACTCGTTAACTAGTGCAAAATTTCCAATTTCGCATTTTCTCAAACAACCGTCGAATAGAATGAAGAAAGTTCGTTTATTTGGTCGCGAAGGACTGAAGAATTGAAATACTCGTTTAGTTGCGAACAATTTTTAAATTTCGCATTTTCTCAAACAACCGCCGAATAGAATATTTCTAACATCATTGTTTATGATTGCTGATGGACAAATAAGCTCGTTTATTTTGTCGCGAAGGACTGAAGAAGTGAAATACTCGTTTAGATGTGCACAATTTCCAATGTCACATTTTCTCAAACAACAGCCGAATCGAATGTTCCAAACATCGTTGTTTTTGATTGCTGATGCACAAAGAAGCTCGTTTATTTATTCACGAAGAACTGAGGAATTGAAATGCTCGTTTAGTTGTGAACAATTTTTAAATTTCGCATTTTCTCAAACAACCGCCGAATAGAATATTTCTAACATCATTGTTTATGATTGCTAATGCATAAAGAAGCTCGTTTATTTGGTCACGAAGGACTGAAGAAGTGAAGTACTCGTTTAGATGTGCACAATTTCCAATTTCGCATTTTCTCAAACAACCGCCGAATAGAATATTTCTAACATCATTGTTTATGATTGCTGATGCACAAAGAAGCTCGTTTATTTGGTCGCGAAGGACTGAAGAAGTGAAATACTCGTTTAGATGTGCACAATTTCCAGTTTCGCATTTTCTCAAATAACCGCCGAATAGAATATTTCAAACATCATTGTTTATGATTGCTGATGCGCAAAGAAGTTCGTTTATTTGGTCGCGAATTACTGAAGAATTGAGATACTCGTTTAGATGTGCACAATTTCCAATTTCGCATTTTCTCAAACAACCGCCGAATAGAATATTTCTAACATCATTGTTTATGATTGCTGATGCATAAATAAGCTCCTTTATTTTGTCGCGAAGGACTGAAGAAGTGAAATGCTCCTTTAGATGTGCACAATTTCCAGTTTCGCATTTTCTCAAATAACCGCCGAATAGAATATTTCAAACATCATTGTTTATGATTGCTGATGCACAATGAAGTTCGTTTATTTGGTCACGAAGAACTGAAGAAGTGAAATACTCGTTAACTAGTGCAAAATTTCCAATTTCGCATTTTCTCAAACAACCGCCGAATAGAATGAAGAAAGTTCGTTTATTTGGTCGCGAAGGACTGAAGAATTGAAATACTCGTTTAGTTGCGAACAATTTTTAAATTTCGCATTTTCTCAAACAACCGCCGAATAGAATATTTCTAACATCATTGTTTATGATTGCTGATGGACAAATAAGCTCGTTTATTTTGTCGCGAAGGACTGAAGAAGTGAAATACTCGTTTAGATGTGCATAATTTCCAATGTCACATTTTCTCAAACAACAGCCGAATCGAATGTTTCAAACATCGTTGTTTTTGATTGCTGATGCACAAAGAAGCTCGTTTATTTATTCACGAAGAACTGAGGAATTGAAATGCTCGTTTAGTTGTGAACAATTTTTAAATTTCGCATTTTCTCAAACAACCGCCGAATAGAATATTTCTAACATCATTGTTTATGATTGCTAATGCATAAAGAAGCTCGTTTATTTGGTCACGAAGGACTGAAGAAGTGAAGTACTCGTTTAGATGTGCACAATTTCCAATTTCGCATTTTCTCAAACAACCGCCGAATAGAATATTTCTAACATCATTGTTTATGATTGCTGATGCACAAAGAAGCTCGTTTATTTGGTCGCGAAGGACTGAAGAAGTGAAATACTCGTTTAGTTGCGAACAATTTTTAAATTTCGCATTTTCTCAAACAACCGCCGAATAGAATATTTCTAACATCATTGTTTATGATTGCTGATGGACAAATAAGCTCGTTTATTTTGTCGCGAAGGACTGAAGAAGTGAAATACTCGTTTAGATGTGCACAATTTCCAATGTCACATTTTCTCAAACAACAGCCGAATCGAATGTTTCAAACATCGTTGTTTTTGATTGCTGATGCACAAAGAAGCTCGTTTATTTATTCACGAAGAACTGAGGAATTGAAATGCTCGTTTTTTTGTGAACAATTTTTAAATTTCGCATTTTCTCAAACAACCGCCGAATAGAATATTTCTAACATCATTGTTTATGATTGCTAATGCATAAAGAAGCTCGTTTATTTGGTCACGAAGGACTGAAGAAGTGAAGTACTCGTTTAGATGTGCACAATTTCCAATTTCGCATTTTCTCAAACAACCGCCGAATAGAATATTTCTAACATCATTGTTTATGATTGCTGATGCACAAAGAAGCTCGTTTATTTGGTCGCGAAGGACTGAAGAAGTGAAATACTCGTTTAGATGTGCACAATTTCCAGTTTCGCATTTTCTCAAATAACCGCCGAATAGAATATTTCAAACATCATTGTTTATGATTGCTGATGCGCAAAGAAGTTCGTTTATTTGGTCGCGAATTACTGAAGAATTGAGATACTCGTTTAGATGTGCACAATTTCCAATTTCGCATTTTCTCAAACAACCGCCGAATAGAATATTTCTAACATCATTGTTTATGATTGCTGATGCATAAATAAGCTCCTTTATTTTGTCGCGAAGGACTGAAGAAGTGAAATGCTCCTTTAGATGTGCACAATTTCCAGTTTCGCATTTTCTCAAATAACCGCCGAATAGAATATTTCAAACATCATTGTTTATGATTGCTGATGCACAATGAAGTTCGTTTATTTGGTCACGAAGAACTGAAGAAGTGAAATACTCGTTAACTAGTGCAAAATTTCCAATTTCGCATTTTCTCAAACAACCGCCGAATAGAATGAAGAAAGTTCGTTTATTTGGTCGCGAAGGACTGAAGAATTGAAATACTCGTTTAGTTGCGAACAATTTTTAAATTTCGCATTTTCTCAAACAACCGCCGAATAGAATATTTCTAACATCATTGTTTATGATTGCTGATGGACAAATAAGCTCGTTTATTTTGTCGCGAAGGACTGAAGAAGTGAAATACTCGTTTAGATGTGCACAATTTCCAATGTCACATTTTCTCAAACAACAGCCGAATCGAATGTTTCAAACATCGTTGTTTTTGATTGCTGATGCACAAAGAAGCTCGTTTATTTATTCACGAAGAACTGAGGAATTGAAATGCTCGTTTAGTTGTGAACAATTTTTAAATTTCGCATTTTCTCAAACAACCGCCGAATAGAATATTTCTAACATCATTGTTTATGATTGCTAATGCATAAAGAAGCTCGTTTATTTGGTCACGAAGGACTGAAGAAGTGAAGTACTCGTTTAGATGTGCACAATTTCCAATTTCGCATTTTCTCAAACAACCGCCGAATAGAATATTTCTAACATCATTGTTTATGATTGCTGATGCACAAATAACCTCGTTTATTGGGTCACGAAGGACTGAATAATTGAAATACTCGTTTAGATGTGCACAATTTTAAATTTCGCATTTTCTCAAAGAACCGCCGAATAGAATATTTCTAACATCATTGTTTATGATTGCTGATGCACAAATAAGCTCGTTTATTTTGTCGCGAAGGACTGAAGAAGTGAAATACTCGTGTAGATGTGCACAATTTCCAATTTCCCATTTTCTCAAACAACCGCCGAATAGAATATTTCAAACATCATTGTTTATGATTGCTGATGCGCAAAGAAGTTCGTTTATTTGGTCGCGAATTACTGAAGAATTGAGATACTCGTTTAGATGTGCACAATTTCCAATTTCGCATTTTCTCAAACAACCGCCGAATAGAATATTTCTAACATCATTGTTTATGATTGCTGATGCATAAATAAGCTCCTTTATTTTGTCGCGAAGGACTGAAGAAGTGAAATGCTCCTTTAGATGTGCACAATTTCCAGTTTCGCATTTTCTCAAATAACCGCCGAATAGAATATTTCAAACATCATTGTTTATGATTGCTGATGCACAATGAAGTTCGTTTATTTGGTCACGAAGAACTGAAGAAGTGAAATACTCGTTAACTAGTGCAAAATTTCCAATTTCGCATTTTCTCAAACAACCGCCGAATAGAATGAAGAAAGTTCGTTTATTTGGTCGCGAAGGACTGAAGAATTGAAATACTCGTTTAGTTGCGAACAATTTTTAAATTTCGCATTTTCTCAAACAACCGCCGAATAGAATATTTCTAACATCATTGTTTATGATTGCTGATGGACAAATAAGCTCGTTTATTTTGTCGCGAAGGACTGAAGAAGTGAAATACTCGTTTAGATGTGCACAATTTCCAATGTCACATTTTCTCAAACAACAGCCGAATCGAATGTTTCAAACATCGTTGTTTTTGATTGCTGATGCACAAAGAAGCTCGTTTATTTATTCACGAAGAACTGAGGAATTGAAATGCTCGTTTAGTTGTGAACAATTTTTGAATTTCGCATTTTCTCAAACAACCGCCGAATAGAATATTTCTAACATCATTGTTTATGATTGCTAATGCATAAAGAAGCTCGTTTATTTGGTCACGAAGGACTGAAGAAGTGAAGTACTCGTTTAGATGTGCACAATTTCCAATTTCGCATTTTCTCAAACAACCGCCGAATAGAATATTTCTAACATCATTGTTTATGATTGCTGATGCACAAAGAAGCTCGTTTATTTGGTCGCGAAGGACTGAAGAAGTGAAATACTCGTTTAGATGTGCACAATTTCCAGTTTCGCATTTTCTCAAATAACCGCCGAATAGAATATTTCAAATATCATTGTTTATGATTGCTGATGCGCAAAGAAGTTCGTTTATTTGGTCGCGAATTACTGAAGAATTGAGATACTCGATTAGATGTGCACAATTTCCAATTTCGCATTTTCTCAAACAACCGCCGAATAGAATATTTCTAACATCATTGTTTATGATTGCTGATGCATAAATAAGCTCCTTTATTTTGTCGCGAAGGACTGAAGAAGTGAAATGCTCCTTTAGATGTGCACAATTTCCAGTTTCGCATTTTCTCAAATAACCGCCGAATAGAATATTTCAAACATCATTGTTTATGATTGCTGATGCACAATGAAGTTCGTTTATTTGGTCACGAAGAACTGAAGAAGTGAAATACTCGTTAACTAGTGCAAAATTTCCAATTTCGCATTTTCTCAAACAACCGCCGAATAGAATGAAGAAAGTTCGTTTATTTGGTCGCGAAGGACTGAAGAATTGAAATACTCGTTTAGTTGCGAACAATTTTTAAATTTCGCATTTTCTCAAACAACCGCCGAATAGAATATTTCTAACATCATTGTTTATGATTGCTGATGGACAAATAAGCTCGTTTATTTTGTCGCGAAGGACTGAAGAAGTGAAATACTCGTTTAGATGTGCACAATTTCCAATGTCACATTTTCTCAAACAACAGCCGAATCGAATGTTTCAAACATCGTTGTTTTTGATTGCTGATGCACAAAGAAGCTCGTTTATTTATTCACGAAGAACTGAGGAATTGAAATGCTCGTTTAGTTGTGAACAATTTTTAAATTTCGCATTTTCTCAAACAACCGCCGAATAGAATATTTCTAACATCATTGTTTATGATTGCTAATGCATAAAGAAGCTCGTTTATTTGGTCACGAAGGACTGAAGAAGTGAAGTACTCGTTTAGATGTGCACAATTTCCAATTTCGCATTTTCTCAAACAACCGCCGAATAGAATATTTCTAACATCATTGTTTATGATTGCTGATGCACAAAGAAGCTCGTTTATTTGGTCGCGAAGGACTGAAGAAGTGAAATACTCGTTTAGATGTGCACAATTTCCAGTTTCGCATTTTCTCAAATAACCGCCGAATAGAATATTTCAAACATCATTGTTTATGATTGCTGATGCGCAAAGAAGTTCGTTTATTTGGTCGCGAATTACTGAAGAATTGAGATACTCGTTTAGATGTGCACAATTTCCAATTTCGCATTTTCTCAAACAACCGCCGAATAGAATATTTCTAACATCATTGTTTATGATTGCTGATGCATAAATAAGCTCCTTTGTTTTGTCGCGAAGGACTGAAGAAGTGAAATGCTCCTTTAGATGTGCACAATTTCCAGTTTCGCATTTTCTCAAATAACCGCCGAATAGAATATTTCAAACATCATTGTTTATGATTGCTGATGCACAATGAAGTTCGTTTATTTGGTCACGAAGAACTGAAGAAGTGAAATACTCGTTAACTAGTGCAAAATTTCCAATTTCGCATTTTCTCAAACAACCGCCGAATAGAATGAAGAAAGTTCGTTTATTTGGTCGCGAAGGACTGAAGAATTGAAATACTCGTTTAGTTGCGAACAATTTTTAAATTTCGCATTTTCTCAAACAACCGCCGAATAGAATATTTCTAACATCATTGTTTATGATTGCTGATGGACAAATAAGCTCGTTTATTTTGTCGCGAAGGACTGAAGAAGTGAAATACTCGTTTAGATGTGCACAATTTCCAATGTCACATTTTCTCAAACAACAGCCGAATCGAATGTTTCAAACATCGTTGTTTTTGATTGCTGATGCACAAAGAAGCTCGTTTATTTATTCACGAAGAACTGAGGAATTGAAATGCTCGTTTAGTTGTGAACAATTTTTAAATTTCGCATTTTCTCAAACAACCGCCGAATAGAATATTTCTAACATCATTGTTTATGATTGCTAATGCATAAAGAAGCTCGTTTATTTGGTCACGAAGGACTGAAGAAGTGAAGTACTCGTTTAGATGTGCACAATTTCCAATTTCGCATTTTCTCAAACAACCGCCGAATAGAATATTTCTAACATCATTGTTTATGATTGCTGATGCACAAATAAGCTCGTTTATTGGGTCACGAAGGACTGAATAATTGAAATACTCGTTTAGATGTGCACAATTTTAAATTTCGCATTTTCTCAAAGAACCGCCGAATAGAATATTTCTAACATCATTGTTTATGATTGCTGATGCACAAATAAGCTCGTTTATTTTGTCGCGAAGGACTGAAGAAGTGAAATACTCGTTTAGATGTGCACAATTTCCAATTTCCCATTTTCTCAAACAACCGCCGAATAGAATATTTCAAACATCATTGTTTATGATTGCTGATGCGCAAAGAAGTTCGTTTATTTGGTCGCGAATTACTGAAGAATTGAGATACTCGTTTAGATGTGCACAATTTCCAATTTCGCATTTTCTCAAACAACCGCCGAATAGAATATTTCTAACATCATTGTTTATGATTGCTGATGCATAAATAAGCTCCTTTATTTTGTCGCGAAGGACTGAAGAAGTGAAATGCTCCTTTAGATGTGCACAATTTCCAGTTTCGCATTTTCTCAAATAACCGCCGAATAGAATATTTCAAACATCATTGTTTATAATTGCTGATGCACAATGAAGTTCGTTTATTTGGTCACGAAGAACTGAAGAAGTGAAATACTCGTTAACTAGTGCAAAATTTCCAATTTCGCATTTTCTCAAACAACCGCCGAATAGAATGAAGAAAGTTCGTTTATTTGGTCGCGAAGGACTGAAGAATTGAAATACTCGTTTAGTTGCGAACAATTTTTAAATTTCGCATTTTCTCAAACAACCGCCGAATAGAATATTTCTAACATCATTGTTTATGATTGCTGATGGACAAATAAGCTCGTTTATTTTGTCGCGAAGGACTGAAGAAGTGAAATACTCGTTTAGATGTGCACAATTTCCAATGTCACATTTTCTCAAACAACAGCCGAATCGAATGTTTCAAACATCGTTGTTTTTGATTGCTGATGCACAAAGAAGCTCGTTTATTTATTCACGAAGAACTGAGGAATTGAAATGCTCGTTTAGTTGTGAACAATTTTTAAATTTCGCATTTTCTCAAACAACCGCCGAATAGAATATTTCTAACATCATTGTTTATGATTGCTAATGCATAAAGAAGCTCGTTTATTTGGTCACGAAGGACTGAAGAAGTGAAGTACTCGTTTAGATGTGCACAATTTCCAATTTCGCATTTTCTCAAACAACCGTCGAATAGAATATTTCTAACATCATTGTTTATGATTGCTGATGCACAAATAAGCTCGTTTATTGGGTCACGAAGGACTGAATAATTGAAATACTCGTTTAGATGGGCACAATTTTAAATTTCGCATTTTCTCAAAGAACCGCCGAATAGAATATTTCTAACATCATTGTTTATGATTGCTGATGCACAAATAAGCTCGTTTATTTTGTCGCGAAGGACTGAAGAAGTGAAATACTCGTTTAGATGTGCACAATTTCCAATGTCACATTTTCTCAAACAACAGCCGAATCGAATGTTTCAAACATCGTTGTTTTTGATTGCTGATGCACAAAGAAGCTCGTTTATTTATTCACGAAGAACTGAGGAATTGAAATGCTCGTTTAGTTGTGAACAATTTTTAAATTTCGCATTTTCTCAAACAACCGCCGAATAGAATATTTCTAACATCATTGTTTATGATTGCTGATGCGCAAAGAAGTTCGTTTATTTGGTCGCGAATTACTGAAGAATTGAGATACTCGTTTAGATGTGCACAATTTCCAATTTCGCATTTTCTCAAACAATCGCCGAATAGAATATTTCTAACATCATTGTTTATGATTGCTGATGCACAAATAAGCTCGTTTATTGGGTCACGAAGGACTGAATAATTGAAATACTCGTTTAGATGTGCACAATTTTAAATTTCGCATTTTCTCAAAGAACCGCCGAATAGAATATTTCTAACATCATTGTTTATGATTGCTGATGCACAAATAAGCTCGTTTATTTTGTCGCGAAGGACTGAAGAAGTGAAATACTCGTTTAGATGTGCACAATTTCCAATTTCCCATTTTCTCAAACAACCGCCGAATAGAATATTTCTAACATCATTGTTTATGATTGCTGATGCACAAATAAGCTCGTTTATTTGGTCGCGAAGGACTGAAGAATTGAAATACTCGTTTAGTTGTGGACCATTTCCAATTTCGCATTTTCTCAAACAACCGCCGAATAGAATATTTCTAATATCATTGTTTATAATTGCTGATGCACAAAGAAGCTCGTTTATTTGCTCGCGAAGTACTGGAGAACTGAAATACTCATTTAGATGAGCACAATTTCCAATTTCGCATTTTCTCAAACAACCGCCGAATAGAATATTTCTAATATCGTTGTTTATAATTGCTGATGCACAATGAAGTTCGTTTATTTGGTCACGAAGGACTGAAGAAGTGAAATACTCGTTAACTAGTGCGAAATTTCCAATTTCGCATTTTCTCAAACAACCGCCGAAAAAAATGAAAAAAGTTCGTTTATTTGGTCGCAAAGGACTGAAGAACTGAAATACTCGTTTAGTTTCGAACAATTTTTAAATTTCGCATTTTCTCAAACTACCGCCGAATAGAATATTTCTAACATCATTGTTTATGATTGCTAATGCACAAATAAGCTCGTTTATTTGGTCGCGAAGGACTGAAGAATTCAAATACTCGTTTAGTTGTGGACAATTTCCAATTTCGCATTTTCTCAAACAACCGCGGAATAGAATATTTCTAACATCATTGTTTATGATTGCTAATGCACAAATAAGCTCGCTTATTTAGTCGCGAAGGACTGAAGAATTGAAATACTCGTTTAGTTGTGGACAATTTCCAATTTCGTATTTTCTCAAACAACCGCCGAATAGAATACATATTTCTAATATCATTGTTTATAATTGCTGATGCACAAATAAGCTCGTTTATTTGGCCGCGAAGGACTGAAGAATTGAAATACTCGTTTAGTTGTGAACAATTTCCAATTTCGCATTTTCTCAAACAACCGCCGAATAGAATATTTCTAATATCATTGTTTATAATTGCTGATGCACAATGAAGTTCGTTTATTTGGTCACGAAGGACTGAAGAAGTGAAATACTCGTTAACTAGTGCAAAATTTCCAATTTCGCATTTTCTCAAAAAACCGCCGAATAGAATGAAAAAAGTTCGTTTATTTGGTCGCGAAGGACTGAAGAATTGAAATACTCGTTTAGTTGCGAACAATTTTTAAATTTCGCATTTTCTCAAACAACCGTCGAATAGAATATTTCTAACATCATTGTTTATGATTGCTAATGCACAAATAAGCTCGTTTATTTGGTCGCGAAGGACTGAAGAATTGAAATACTCGTTTAGTTGTGGACAATTTAAATTTCGCATTTTCTCAAACAACCGCCGAATAGAATATTTCTTATATCATTGTTTATAATTGCTGATGCACAAAGAAGCTCGTTTATTTGGTCGTGAAGGACTGAAGAAGTGAAATACTCGTTTAGATGAGCACAATTTCCAATTTCGCATTTTCTCAAACAACCGCCGAATAGAATATTTCTAACATCATTGTTTATGATTGCTGATGCACAAATAAGCTCATTTATTTGGTCGCAAAGGACTGAAGAATTGAAATACTCGTTTAGTTGTGGACAATTTCCAATTTCGCAATTTCTCAAACAACCGCCGAATAGAATATTTCTAACACCATTGTTTATGATTGCTGATGTACAAAGAAGCTCGTTTATTTGGGCGCGAAGGACTGAAGAAGTGAAATACTCCTTTAGATGTGCACAATTTCCAGTTTCGCATTTTCTCAAATAACCGCCGAATAGAATATTTCAAACATCATTGTTTATGATTGCTGATGCACAATGAAGTTCGTTTATTTGGTCGCGAAGGACTGAAGAATTGAAATACTCGTTTAGTTGTGAACAATTTTTAAATTTCGCATTTTCTCAAACAACCGCCGAATAGAATATTTCTAACATCATTGTTTATGATTGCTGATGCACAAATAAGCTCGTTTATTTGGTCGCGAAGGACTGAAGAATTGAAATACTCGTTTAGTTGTGGACAATTTCCAATTTCGAATTTTCTCAAACAACCGCCGAATAGAATATTTCTAACATCACTGTTTATGATTGCTGATGCACAATGAAGCTCGTTTATTTGGTCGCGAAGGACTGAAAAAGTGAAATACTCGTTTAGATGTGTACATTTTCCAATTTCGCATTTTCTCAAACAACCGCCGAATAGAATATTTCTAACATCATTGTTTATGATTGCTGATGCACAAATAAGCTCATTTATTTGGTCGCGAAGGACTGAAGTATTGAAATACTCGTTTAGTTGTGGACAATTTCCAATTTCGAATTTTCCCAAACAACCGCCGAATAGAATATTTCTAACATCATTGTTTATGATTGCTGATGCACAAATAAGCTCATTTATTTGGTCGCAAAGGACTGAAGAATTGAAATACTCGTTTAGATGAGCACAATTTCCAATTTCGCATTTTCTCAAACAACCGCCGAATAGAATATTTCTAACATCATTATTTATGATTGCTGATGCACAATGAAGCTCGTTTATTTGGTCGCGAAGGACTGAAAAAGTGAAATACTCGTTTAAGTGTGTACATTTTCCAATTTCGCATTTTCTCAAACAACCGCCGAATAGAATATTTCTAACATCATTGTTTATGATTGCTGATGCACAATGAAGCTCGTTTATTTGGTCGCGAAGGACTGAAAAAGTGAAATACTCGTTTAGATGTGTACATTTTCCAATTTCGCATTTTCTCAAACAACCGCCGAATAGAATATTTCTAACATCATTGTTTATGATTGCTGATGCACAAATAAGCTCATTTATTTGGTCGTGAAGGACTGAAGAAGTGAAATACTCGTTTAGATGAGCACAATTTCCAATTTCGCATTTTCTCAAACAACCGCCGAATAGAATATTTCTAACATCATTGTTTATGATTGCTGATGCACAAATAAGCTCATTTACTTGGTCCCAAAGGACTGAAGAATTGAAATACTCGTTTAGTTGTGGACAATTTAAATTTCGCATTTTCTCAAACAACCGCCGAATAGAATATTTCTTATATCATTGTTTATAATTGCTGATGCACAAAGAAGCTCGTTTATTTGGTCGTGAAGGACTGAAGAAGTGAAATACTCGTTTAGATGAGCACAATTTCCAATTTCGCATTTTCTCAAACAACCGCCGAATAGAATATTTCTAACATCATTGTTTATGATTGCTGATGCACAAATAAGCTCATTTATTTGGTCGCAAAGGACTGAAGAATTGAAATACTCGTTTAGTTGTGGACAATTTCCAATTTCGCAATTTCTCAAACAACCGCCGAATAGAATATTTCTAACACCATTGTTTATGATTGCTGATGTACAAAGAAGCTCGTTTATTTGGGCGCGAAGGACTGAAGAAGTGAAATACTCCTTTAGATGTGCAC